>OY987251.1:5983657-6242239 GCA_963920765.1 Ulota crispa | reverse complement strand
AGCAAGAAGTGATTCTAAGTTCAAAATTAATGAAAAATTAAAATAAAACTTCAAGAGATTAAATTTTAAAACACACAATTACAGGGCCCTATGTACACAATTATAAGTGAAATTTAGCATGTTGACAAAAAAATCCAAGCACAAGGCTCAAAGCTCACTAAAAACCCCGCTTATAGTCTGGCATTCCCTAAGACTACCTCCCAGTTTTGTTTTTTGTTTTTAAGTTTTTTTTGTTGGTAGAACAAGGCGTGCCCAACAATGCAAAATCAATGCATAATCAGTAACACAAATTGGATTGAAATGAAGGGCATGTGCACGTTTATCCATAAAATTTGCTAGTACTAATAACTTTCATTCAAAATTTGACATACCTGATATTTTGCTTGAGGAGGAATTTGGCAATTTCATCTATTTTTTTCACCCAATTTTTTAAGGTGTTATGATAGCTAGTGTTGTAAGATTTAGGCTAATTTTTGCCAAAAAAAAAAACCTTGCTATATCCCTGCATGGAGGGTGTTCTCACCTTTTGAAGCTGTGAAAAGAGGATTCCGAGCTACTCTACCCAGATCCTCTCATATCCCTGCATAAACAAAGCATGTAATGAATGACATAATTGGGTAAAAAATAACATACATGGGTATAAACTAAAGGAATGGCCTAAAAAAGGGGGAATAGGTCAGCCCTTCCGTCTTCATTTTATTTGTTTTTCATTATAAACAACCTCAATTAGAAACATGTGCCCTAAGATACAGTACCATTTCAGGTGGGCAGTGGGCCCAGCTACCTGAAGGGGGAGAGAAATCTCCCTTAACCCTGGAACTCCGAATCCGACCTGGTCTAGGACTAGGTCAATAGATGCCTTTTGCTTTCATAACTCTCAATAAAAGCAAAAGCATTTAATCAAGGGGATTGATATTTGCACACCGGGGTTGATATTTGTACACCGGGGTTGATATTTGCACACCGGGGTTGATATTTGTATACCCCCTGGCCTTGGGGTAAGTTTTAGATTTCTACCATCACAAAGCTGAATTTGAGAATTTTGAATTCAGAGTTGGACTTAGAGACCATAGTATAGTTTAGAAACCATAAAAAAAAATAGCAATTCAATGACACCCAATGAAAAAGTTTAGGTAGGGGAAAAGTATTATTTTCACTTTTGTTTGTAAAAAGATAAAAACTTTTTTGTAGGGTGTTGTTGAATTGCAACTTTTTTTTAAAGTTATAAAATAAATCATGGTCTCTAAATCTAAATTTGAATTCAAAATTTTCAAATTCAGCTATATGATGGTAGAAATCTAAAATTTACCCCAAAGGGGTGTGCAAATATCAGCCCCTGGTGTGCATATATCAATTCCCTTAATCAATATGTGAGGAATGTAGAATGGAGGACATAATTTCAAACCGCATCTTTTTCAAAAAAAATTAAAAAATAATAATAATCTCCACCTTTGGCAAGGTCTTAAAATTTTCTACAAACCCAAATTTAGTGCCTTCAGCATTTTGGGGTTAATGGAGAATTTACTGAATACTATTTCAAGAACATACCGTAAAATCCAAAAGTCCGAAAGTCAGGGTTTTCCTCTAATTAATTAATACCGTGTTTTATATTTTTACTAAACACAAATATTTAAATTGAGGTGAGGAAATGAAAATCTCTGTATGTCGGAAAGGGCCCACACTGCACAAAAAATAGGTAAACAAAATGACTTTCTCAACCCTAATCTCCTAACTTTGTCAAGGGGACGTCACAATAGGAAGCTCCATGTCCAGCCACAGTTTCTCCAAAATATCTAATCACCATCTTTCTTTTGATGCACAAACGTGCTCTACTATAAGATTTTGATTTTGTTTGGCGTTTCTCTCTACAACACATGAAAAGACTTTGTTGCACAAGCCACAATTTCTTCATGTGAATTTGATCTCTCTTTTTTCACACATAAAAAAACTCCACATTGAAAGCGCCAACATTTACAAAGTTCACCTCAATTTTTCCAATATGGATACAAACATGAAGGTTTTTGGCTTCTATATACTCTTGTAAATAAAATACTTTTGTAAACGTTGCTTGAACAAAATCTTTTGTATATTTGGTTGCCCTTATACTTGTGAGCGTAACTATGAAATTTGTGGAATGGTGTCATGCTGCCTGGACAACACTCTTGCCAAGAGAAAAGGCAAGTGGTTATGTATTCTTCAAGCAATGTTTATGCAAAATAAGAACCCCATGAAACATGCAATCTCATGTTTGCCCCCATTAATTACTTAGACTTTGTCCTTGTTCTAAGTGACTTAAACATGAGAATGCCCTTGCTTGAGAATGCCCTTGCTTGAGAATGCCCTTGCTTGAGGCCCTTACCTACATAGAAGGCTCACTTGTGGGTTGAATGGACAATTTTGAAATGTTTTGGTGAGCTTCAGAGTTTTAGGTACTTTTCAAAACTTGAGGACTTTGGAAGCAGTCCAAGTCCAATGCAATTGATAGGAATTAATAAAAAATTAACCAAGCATCTCAGTGAATGTCTATTGTACATTTCTTCCGTTTCACATTTTTTGTATTTTGTTAAAAGGTCCGCAATAGCTGCAGCCGTTGCAGCAATTGATTTTTAGTAGACCAATGGGAACAGGTCTATGGGGTTGTAGCATGAGCAGCTATTCTTTTTTAAGTGAAGAATCCCTAGATTTAAGCAAATTTTCAAGGCTAGTTATAAGAGTGTGGAAACCAATGCAATTGTATAGATATACTAAATAGTGCATTTGCGTTGCCCCACATTAATTTCTTGACTTTTTACACTATATAAATATTTACTTGTACTACAATAATTATCAGCAATATACAATGCAATAAATAAATCTTAACAACAACAAGGACTATGCAACAACAACAATGTTGCAGAAAAACAAATTAGCCTTACTCAAGTTATAAATCATGATGTGAAATTTTCATGTTTAGAGAGTTGCATACGTCTCCAAGTGACCAAGAAATGAGTCATAAGATAATTTTCCCTAGTGGAGGCACCCTACATGCGCTATTTAGTTTAGATTTCAACAAAAAATTGTTCATAATTGTTAGAAAATAGTATTGTGGTTATCACAATAACCAAGATGAGATTCCTTGAAAATGATACTCTCAAACATCTTTGAACTACCTATTTACACAACCTAGTATGAAAAAGGAAAGGCTAATCACAAGTATAATACGTTGGTACTTTCAAAAGTTTGATATTATGGTAAACTTTTTTTTTGTTAGTTAAGAGTATTTTGAGGGTATATTCTCTTTATATCACAGGGTATCCGGGTGGATAAAAGGTCATACACAAAGTACACACAATGCATTATTACAATGTGTTAGCAAGAATTGACAAATTTAGACTTTGCCCAAAAGTAATTTTTTAAATATATGGACTTAGGTTGGATTTTTAATATACCTATAATTCAACATTTTGAGCTTCAGAGCGTATTTGTCAAGTATCCGTGAACAAGATCCAACAAAAATAGTGATAGTTCTAATAATAGAGATTTTATTCAAGTGCTGAAGTGACAGGTTAGATTTATCTTTGAAGAGAATTTTGTATATCATTCATTAAAAATTTTGAATTTATTACTTGCATATTGAAACTGCCAGCTTGCAGTTTTTAAAAAATCATAAAATGCACACTTTTAGCAAGTCATAATTACAACTCTCAAACTTTGAATCTAAGGCAGAACATTCCAATATAGACACTTCATTCCATTATAGACACTTCATTCATTACAAAAAAAAAGATATTATTAAATTTCCAATGGAAACTTGAATAGTAGTTAAAATCTTTGTTGGTTAATACAACATTAATTAGGTATATATACACTATAGGGATCAAGAGGCAAATATTAGCAAAATTTTGAACCCTCCAAGTGCCCCTTAATTTTTGACTTTCTATTGAGCTTAGTTTATGTATAGCATACAAGTACCTTAGTAGGGCTACTTTGTGAAATGTCTCTGTCTTGTATGACTTTCTGATTGTAGGTCACAAAAAGTATGTATATATAATGGTAATCTAGTCCTTATATGAAGGACCTTAGCCACATGCACAATTTAAAATAATACAAAAAGGTATTTGCATTAATAAAATATGTAAATGAACTCATTAGTCAATATCCAAGTACTTCACTCATCTAAACAAATATAGTAAAATAGAATTTATGTTGGATTCTAGTGTACTTAGGATTTTTTTTTTCTGGTTTTTTGACCAATGACTATGTGGCATTTTTGAAAATGGTTTGTAGCTTGGGGGCTCCATCCCTATTTTGGTTGGAATTGAAGGTGATCCCTATGCATGAATTTTTGTAGCATCAAGGGTGTTTTTTTGTGGGCAAAAAAATGTTCATTGGTTGTTTTTTGAAAATATCCAAACAACCATTGGTATTACTTAGTTATTGCATGGAATAGGATTAGGCAACACCTCAAATAATTTTAAAATGATGGCATCAATTTTTAATTTGATAAGAATTTTATGAAATTGTAGGCTGCAATGCAATTTCTATTATTGCAATCTTGCATTTTTGATTTTTTTCCCTTTTTTTTCCTATAGGTTTGAAGCTCACCTTTTTTTTTCTAAGGCAATTGGACCTTTAATTGCCCAAAAAATGAACCTTGATTGTACCCACATCTTTGTCCAATTGGGATGGCATTACAATATAACCTTTGTGATTGCATTGAACTCAAAGGGTGGGCGGAAATAAGGGATTAGGGTTGTGTTTGTTGTAATAGGTACATATCTTGAGATCCTTTTGAGACTTTAGAGAGGGCTCCCAAAGCCCAAAGGGCTTGAGTTTTTCCTAGTGTACAAATAGGTTCCATTGTGAAACAATCAAGGTAAACTAATATTAATCTCAAACTACTATAACTTGATTGTTTAGGACATTTGCTATACAATGAAACCTCTCTCTTATTGCATGGGAACAGTACGGAGTGTATTTCAGAAATATGCACACAAAAAGGTTCAAGTGCCATAAGTCATTTATTTCAACATGTGCATGATGTACAAATGGTAGGTGGCTCATCTAAAAAAATCAAGTTATAGATGATTGCTTTCCATTAACACTAATTGATAATAAAAAACACCAATGAAAGTATGTTGTATTTTGCAAGTGGTCCCACGGTGACAAAAATAACTCCCAATTAGTGGTTATTGCAACACACTTTATGCCAGGCCTATTTAATTTATGTTTTTAAAAAATAAATGCACAAATTAACAAATTAACCCTTCACAAAGTGCACAAATTAAGCCCATTGGTTCCTTATAAAAAAATGTTTGCACTTCGCATATGTCACATGGCACTCACTGTGCAATTTTTGTAGTGGCAAAGCCACCATATTCCTTAGCATGGCCAGAATTGAATCCGACTTATCTACTCTTAACCCCTAAATCCCTGAGTGTCCCCTTAGGGGACAAATGGGATTTTGGGCAAGTACCTATAGCCTCAATTTTTGTTTTGATTTTTTGAATTTTTTTTTAAAGATAGGAAAACACGTTAGCTTTTGGGGAATATAATTTTTATTCCAATCAATGCCCAAAAGCAAAAGTTATGCCTAAGTAAGCAAAAGTTAATGCAAATTGGGTAGCAATTTTTTTTTACAAAAACTTAGTTTTTTTTGTTTTTTGTTTTTTCCCTCATAGTTTATAATTTTGTCTACATCTGAAGCTTTGATCCATTCCATTTGGACTAGTTATGAGAAAGTTATGGACAATCTTGTTTTTTGGGCAGTTCAAGCATCTTCTTGAAAAAATAACCTATAAACTTCATTTTTGAATGCAAGTTTAACATTTTTTCAAAAAAAATTGTTGGAAAGGGTGAAGTTTGCTTGCTAGAAAAATCTCACCATTGGGATTATTGGGTTTCAATTCAATTGCAAGGTTATTAACAATATAAGTTTTTGTTCAATCTCATACGTTCTTCTACCTAATGTTTTTTTTAATGAAAATTAAGTATTTTTTGTTTTGATTTTTTTCCAAAGATTCTCAACTCAATTTCTCACCTTAAAAAAATAAACCTCAAAACTCTGTGGTGCAAAAGTTTGCAGTTAAAAAAGTTCAAAGTCAAATAGTCTAGTCATGCAAGGTGCAAAAAAGTCTGTTTTTTACACTTTGAAAGCAAATATCTTGCAATCTGTGCGGTCAAAATTTTTGAACTTTTGTTTCCACATTCTTATACTAGTCTAGTATAAGATCCTATGGTTAGATATGCAAAAAGACCAATTTTCAAGTTTTTTTACTCTTTACAATAGAAATGGCAATTTTGAGTGTCTTTTGACAAAATAAAGGCCCCAAGGATTTAGGGGTTAAACCAGCATTGTTACTTTGGGCAAGTTGAGTTTGTCGGATAGCACAAGTGGACAAATGAATCGGACCGGACAAGCGGATGTGTCCATCTGCTCACGTTTTTTAGGGCTTTTTTAGGGCGTTTGACCTAAAAATGGAAGAATCAAATCACTATTTTTCATTTTTACTACATGATATGGCTTTGAATCCATGTTTTGACTTCATGTTGGCAACAATGAGTGTCACTAGCATGTACAAAGTAAGTTTTTTTAATCATTTTGCATCATTTTTCAAAGTCAAGTATGAGTTGACTTTACCAAACGGACCATGGCCTCAATTGGGAACTTCAGGCAGATAGGCGGGCAGGCGAACAAGCGGCCCAATGTGATAACCATGGGTTAAACTCTCAAAAGATGAGCATTATAAATTGTTAACTAATCTCTCACTTGAGAGGGTCTCGAAATGCAAGCAATTTCATACTTTGTCACATTTAATATGATATCAAATATATAAATATAAAAAATAAGTTTGTTAATTTATGACAATACACAAATTAAACTTCATGATGTGCATAAATTAAGCTAATTTGTTAATTTATGGAAAAACATAAATTAAAAAGGCCTACTTTACGCATATAGGGAGTATGCAGTTTAAGAAATACAAGTTATTATGCAAATAGGGAATTTACATTATGGGAGGTCACACTCGTAGTTGCGAACCAATCGCCTAGGATAGGTTTTTCTTCTATTTTATATGTAGACATTGATGGAGAGAAGCAACTGATCTCCGCCACTCCTGGACCATTCCCGGATTCCTGACTTACAATGGCCTCTCTCCTCTCTCGCGAATGCGCCTTCGGCACTGCAGCAGGTCAGCATCAGGTCACCTGCGCAGCTCGGCGCTCAGATTCTGCCGGACTAGCTCCGGCCGACACTCCTCCGATCGGCACCGCAGCAGCCATGCCATGATGATGCCCGTGTGCGTGCGTGGAGCTCAACAAGTGACACAACAAGCGACAGAACATTCTTCCCTTCCGCAATGCCTTGAGCCCCCCTCGTCGCTGCAGATTCTAGCTTGTCCTCCTCCGCACTGGAACAAGGTCACGCTCGTCTAGTGTGGCCTGTTCTTCGAGCAGTACTGTAGATCGGTACTGCTGGAGGGAAAAATATCGATTCGAGTTAGCTTGCTTGCTTGAATCCGCACACCAGGCAGCGGACTGGATCACCACATACCAGAGATGGCAGATGCGAACGATTGCTCCTCGATGTTATTCCTTACCATTGCGATCCTAATTAGGTGGAAAGAGTTACCCTACATATAATGTATTCATATATATATATACCACCCTAGCTACCTGTGAGAGATTTGCCGCTGTTGCAGGAGCCGTTGTTGTCGTGTGGTATCAACACTGGACGAAGTGGATTAAATTTCAATATTTGCATCACAACACGTGTAAGACCTGATCAGGTGTCTAGAACTCAGACGGAGAACCTTGCTTGTGTCGATCTAGATACGGAAACCAAAGCGGAAATGGATGTAGTAATGGCAGGTTTAGATTTAGTAGACACGGAGGGTTTAGACACTTGTTGTGATCGATCGCCACCACGCTTGAACTGTTTGTGTGAACGCCGTTTTTTAGTCGAAAGAGGGATGATTAATTACTTGGCTCTTGAACTGGGATTAAATAGCAAGGCGGAGTACATGAGTGCCGAACTTTTTTAACATTATCTGGCAGGGTTTTTCATTTTTTTTCTGGAATCCAGAGATTGGGACCGAGGAGGGTCACATATACTGGTAATACTACTGTTTCTCTTCGGGCGGTGTGTTTGTGAGGATGTTGAGCAGGACTAGTTGGCTCTTGAGAGTTGGAGTTTAGCAAGGCGAAGTACGTGAGTGCGGAACTTTTTTAACAATACCTAGCAGGGTTTTTCATTTTTGGGAATCTAGAGATTGTGAGCGAGGAGGGTCATATTTATATATATAGACTAGCACTACTACTGTTTCTCTTTGGGGGAGGGGGGTTTGTGAGGATCATGTTGAGCAGGACGTCGTCGAAGAAGGCGGTCCGACCGAGAGGACATGTTGAGATTCCGATGGCTCGCCATTTCCGGGGCGAGGATGAGGAGATTTTTCGGGAGACGAGAGGCAAGCCTCCGAAGGTGAAGCCCGTGGAGAAGTTGGGGGCGTTCCTGTACAGGCTCGGAGAGTTCGAGACGGTGGTGATCGGCGTGGAGGAGACCCGGCTTTTCAACAAAGAGAATGTGTTAGCGGTTCGGTACCGACTGCCCAAGGCGTACTCGTATACTCCTGAGTCGGCCGAGATCAGAATCCGGGACAACCACGAACAACGCATGGAGGTCAGTTTCGGTGTTAGACTCTCTTTTACCAATAAGCTTTCTTTTTTGTTGTTGTTAGTGGGTGTCCTTGTGGGTGAAATATCTAGAGCATCTCCTGTAAACCTTGCAATACAGAGGTTCCTTCAATTCCTCTCCACTTAAGAGGGGATAGTCACTTGTATCTCCAATAGTGCAACCAGTTAAATATAATGCCAATCAATTACAAGTCAAGGAATTTTCAAAAGCAATAAAGTAAGTTATGACAATTGGCTAATCTCAAGAGAAAAATATAATTTGTAGAGGATTTAGAGACCTTTTCAAATATGGTTTTTTTGAAGGGGAAGGTAAATGTAGAGAGCTAACAAGTGTTAGAATTGATTGCTTAGCATCCAAAAAACAAAAGGGCTTGAACATTTGTAGGGTTGCAAGAGATGCTCTTAGTGGTTGTCATTTTGGGTGCAATATTTAGAGCATCTCTAGCTGACCTCTAGAATTTTGCATTCTTGGAAACGCAATGTTTCTTCTTCTTTTCAAGTAACACGATATTCATTAAATTGGGAAAATGCAATTCTCAAGTTGTACTTCACCTAAAACCGAAAAAATTACCTTAAACAAGATTTGAAGGTATTAGATTCATTATGAACCACTAAGATTTTTTCCCTCGCAAATTCCTCCTCTCAAGTGAGGGCATGTGTACCAAAAAATGCTGGAGCTCGGTTTAAGGTGATCACCTTAAACCTTCAGAAGTCCCAAAATGTACTATTTTTCCCAATTTAATGAATATCGTGTTAAGCGTAGAATTGTGATTTTCCCCACCTTAACAACTAGGTAAAATAACATGCAATTGAGAACAAGCTTCCTTGTCTAAAAACGTGAATAGGTTCTTCATCATTGCTTATTCAACCTGAATTTTTTTATATAAAAAAAGTAGTGTTTGAAAGAGTTGTGCTTTGGAAAAATACAACTTTTGCTGTGTAAAGAAGAACTTTTTGGCAAGTCCATGCATTAACTTGCTCCCTTTTTATCCAAAAGTTTTCTTAATTTGGTATTTTGCAATTATACGGGTGGAGATGCGCAAAACCAACTTTTGTCTCACTTTTTGGTAGCTAACTTTGAAACAACTCACAACAACGTTAGTTTCATTGAAATGACAATTCTTCCTTACTTTGGCTCCGTCGGTTCAAGCAGCACTATCTGCTTAAACCCAAAATCTTTACCGGTTATGGTTTGTGAGCTGAAATTAGACCTTAGTGTGAAGATATATGGTACAACTTTTGACGCCAGTTTAACAAAATTGATGTTGATAAGTCCCTGCTTGTCAAACATTGAAATTGACAATTCTAGGGCATAGGCCCATAGAGTGTGTTTTCCACCAATCATCAAAAAACGTAATGTTCATTAATTTGGGAAAAACCTGACTTTTAGACCTTTGAGGTTTTACATCCTCTTATGAGTATTTATTGAGTATTTTTTCAAAGACATAGAATGCAAAAGTCCGAAAATCAGGTTTTTCCCCATTAATGAATATTGTGTAAAATCATTCTCTTACTATGACACCCACTATTGATATGCCTTTTCAGTACTTCTAAAAAATCGATAGGAAGACAATCTGTCAAGAACTATGACTCCACATCGGGAGTTTAAAAAAACAGTAAAACAACTCACTTGTAAAAGAGGGATGAACACGCTGAAAAAGGAAGAGAATCTGTCTCAAACGGAGAGGGGTTTGTGAAGTCTCAAATGGAGAAAATATTGAAAAAAATTCTTCTTCACAATAGCTTATTCCACGGGTATTTCAGGGGTAGTGCAACTGGCGTCACTAGTAAATACCTGCAAAATTCAAGAAAAAATGCTATAGATCCAAATTAGCAAGAGACTATAGAAGCGCTCGGGTCGGGAATGCTATACAGTGAGCACTAAACAGTGAACCGTGAGCATAGAATTTTTTTGGGTCAAACCACTACATTTCACCTATAATTGTGTGCACATGGCTTTACAATTGTGTACTTTAAATTCTAGTTTCATTAGTTTTTGGGAAAATTTTACTGATACACGTAAAGTTTGCCATATTTGTACAGATATCCCTACTTTTTTCAGAAATTGATACAAATATCCTTGGACCATAAATTTCAGACGTTTGTTCTATTATGCATGGCACTTCTTTCTCCCTTGTGCACATGTTGCTTCGTTTCCGTTCTATTGCACTCTTTGCTTTAACATAGGTCATGAAAGAAGTAGCGTGCATAACAAAACAAACACCTAAAAATTAAGGTCCAAAGATATTTGTGCAATTTCTGAAAAAGCTAAGGTATCTATACAAATATGACAAACTTCTAGGGTGTCCATAAAATTTTCCCTAGTTTTTTTATTGATTTTGAGCTCAAAATTGATTCTTGCTCTCAAAGCCATGGCTCACTACTCATGGTTCACCATTTTACACTCACAAAATAGCATGGTTGTCACATTGAACTAACCCTAATTTGCTTGTCTATCCAATGCAAACACAAATGATCAAGGAGCAAACACAAACAATCAAGGAGCAAACACAAACATTAAAACAAAAATAAATCAAAACAAGGATGCAACCTTGCATATTGCGCCCTAATATCTCACCTGAATTCTAGCATGGACAACCACCCCACTTGATTTGATCCATCCGTCTTCTTGTCTAACAACCAAATCTTGCCCAATGTGACAACTATGCAAATAGCTTTGTCCTTGGGATTTTTGTATTAGGTCATATTCTCACACTTGGTACCATGGCTACCCTTGTTCATTGTTGAAGGTGATAAGAGCCATCACGAATGCGGAGAGCCATGGACCTGAATCCAAGCTGACAACGGTGTCGTTCATTCCCGGAGGAGTGAACTACATGGAACACGGGAAACAGCTACTGGAAGAGTGCTGGGAGAATGAGTTGGCAGAGTTTTGTGCGAATCTCGACAAGAATCCCAACCTCCGCCACGTGCACATTGCAGCGGAGTTGTGCGAGCGCGTGGGGTTCAGGCTCGCTGTGGAGACGTTGCTGAACAACTCGTCCCTGGTGGAACTCTCCCTTCCCAACTTGAGCAGGCAGGGATGGCGCGACCTCGCCCTCGCGTTGGCTTGGAACGACACGTTGCAAGTGCTCACCCTCCGATGGAACGCCGAGGGCATGAAAACGTTCAGACAGACACCCGTGGCCACTTCAAAAGGAGGTTGGTTGTTTGCAATTATCCCTCCCCCCGGCTGCTTGTGTGTTTAAACCAGCTGTTAAATTGGGAAAACAACCGTTAAATAGGGAAAAAGGATACATTTTGGAGAATCTAAATTCTGCATTTGTGTGGGTAATTTTGGCAATTTAAAGTGAGTTTTATGATAATTCCTTCAAGATCCTACATCATTGGTGTAAAATTTTGAAGAAGTCGGCAAAAGGAGGTTGGGTTTTTGCAAAGATCCCTCCCTTGGCTACTTGTAACGCATTATTCGTTAAATAGGAAAAAGCTTACATTTTGGGACTTCTGAAGGTTTCAAGAGGCCTCCTGAAATTGAGCTCAGTGTTTTTTTTTGGGTACACGTGTCCTCACTTGAGAGGAGGAATTTGCGAGGGAAAAAATCTTAGTGGCTCAAATTGAAATTGATACCTTTGAATTTGGTTTAAGGTAACTTTTGGGTTTAAGGTGGAGTACAAAATGGTACGTCTGTTTTTCCCAATTTAATGAATAATGCACAATGTGCACTTAAACCGGCTGGGGACTTCTGAATTCTACATTTGTGAGGGTATTTTGGCAATTTAAAGTGAGTTTTGTGATAATTCCTTCAAGATCATGCATCATTGGTGTAGGATCTTGAAGAAATTATCATAAAATCACTTTAAATTGCCAAAAGAATTTCAAAAATGCAAAGTTTAAAAAGCCCAAAAAGTATCATCTTTTCCAATTTAACAAATATGGTGTTCCCACTTCCAAATTGCACTTGTATTTTAAGGGTAGCTCACAATATGTCCCAAGTCCCACTAAAATCTAAAAATATGATTGGTGTCAATAGAGCCAAAAGTTGGCAAGTGGAGCTTCCTACTACAATCAAATCTCACATCTTGGTGGCTTGTATGGCAGCACTTTTTGGAAATGTTGGTGTTAAAAAATGGTGAAATTTTTCATTCAAGGTTTGGGTCACCCTTTTTTGTTAGACCCGACTTTCAGCCCAAGTCCCACCAATATTTGTTATATTTCTGCATAAAATATTCATGACCTTCTTTAGTACTCTTTTTTACCCTAGAAACATAACAGAGTTAGAATTTGACATTACAATGAGACTTGCAAACATCGGACGTGGGACGCAGTGTGAACCACTCCTTAGAGCCACTCTGTTAGGGCTCATGCCCAATTCCAAGTTGGTTCAATTCACAATCCAACGTGTCACCAATTGGCTCAAGTTTTGAGTGGGGCTATTATAAAGCGGCCCATTTTGACATTGAGGGGTTGTACTGTACTGTACATGTTCCCGCACTAGTCTCACGTTTCGCGCTCCATCCGTGTGTCTGTATATGTGTGCAGTGGTGACGTGGATAGAGTGCAACACGGCGTTAGAAACGCTTTGCATTTCGTGCCCACGAGACTTCAGGCTCGGAGTCGACGCCATTGCCTGCGCGTCCACGTTGCACCAAGTCTCCTGCGTGCCCAAGTTCGTCATCGAATACTCACCCCCGGACCCAGCGCCCAGCCTCTTGGGACTCGCTCGAAACCTCCGCATCGCCTTACAAAAAGCTCCCAACGTGCGGGAACTCCACTTACTGGTTCCCTTCCAAGGCCCCGAACTCTCCGAGCTCATCCTCAAACTCCCCATGCTCCCAGGGGTAGTGTTAGTCCGAGACCTGTGGAGAAAAGCCGACCTGAAGGCGGTGTGCACCATGATCGACCAGAGTGAGACGCTGAGGTTTCTCGGGATTCGGCACCAGAATCCGAAGAAGAAGCTGGGGCTGTTGAAGTACTTGGAGTGGATCACTAAGGTCAGTAGGAATACTATAAACCATTCCCCCCTTTAACCCTTGAATGATCATAGGGGATAGTATATAAGGAAAATTTCATGGATACCCCTGAAGTTTGTCATATTTTCATAGATACTCTTGCTTTTTCAGAATTATCACCAATATCGTTGGATCAAAATTTTCAGGTGTTTATTTTGTTGTGTATGTCACTTTCTTTCTTTCTTTGTGCGCATATATAACAAGAAAGAAGTAGTGTAAGCACAAAGGGAGAAGGAAGTGACTTGCACAATAAAACAAACGTATGAAAGTTTTGGTCCAAGGATATTTGTGAAATTTCTGAAAAAGCAGGGGTATCTATGAAAATATGGCAAACTTCAAGGGAGTTCATGAAATTTCCCTAGAACATATATGTTGCCATATAATTGGCATTTGCTACCAACAAGAAGTTTTAATTATGGGATTTCAAATAGCTCACTAGAACCGTATTGATCTATATTTCAACTTCTTTGTTGATCTCAAATGTAGTAAAGGTGTGAAACCATTCCAAATACAAGAAAAAAACCTCATATTGTTCTAGTTGCAGCGGCACACTTAGACGTTTAAGAGTTAATGGCAAAATAGACTGATCTGCAACCAACAAAAGCTAACTCCAAAAAAGATTCTAAAAACATATGATTTTCTTGCATTTGATTGGTTCACACTTGTTTTCGGAACAAGATTCTAGAAAAAACCGTTTTAGGTGAACTTAAAAAACAAGAATGGGTCCAAATGAAGAATCCACATTTATATATTACGTAAAATATTATTTATTCTTGAGGACTTGTTTTTTTGTTTTTGTTTGTTTTTGCAACCTTACTTATTATCCTTGTTTTTGCACATATTGAGCTCAATTTCTAGAGAAATTCCCCATATCTGACAAGCTAAGTGCCTTATGTTAACGGTTTTTATGGTATTTCTACCTGAAGGAGGATATAGTCAACTTTCTGGCTGTTGTGGGAAAGTCGAGACTGGAGGCACTGTCGCTGTGCGGTTGGGGCCTCGTGGACGGGGAATCGGTGTCGAAAGCCTTGGAATCGCTGCAGCGGAATCGGCCTCAGCTGAAGATCGACTTGACTGGGACCGGGCTGGACTTGAAGGACATGCTGCAGCCTTATTATGCCATTTTGCAGAAACAGAAGGCCGCGGAGATGTATCGCGGTTTCAGGCTTGCTATTGAGCGGCCGCCGTCAAGGTCTCGCTCGCCGTCCTTGCAGCATGTTTCGTCGCCCGCATCCCAAGCAGGTACGCCAAATATTCAACTGGAAACGTGAATTTTGATCAAATTGATCATATTCGTTAAATTGGGGAAAATAGTACATTTTGGGATTTCTGAAGGTTTTAGGTGATCACCTAAAGTCGAGCTCGCACTGTTTTTTTGGGTACATATGCGCGCACTTGAGAGGAGGAATTTGCAAGGGAAAAAATCTTAGTGGCTCAGACTAAATCTGATATCTTTAGTACTTTTGAATATGGTTTAAGGTAATTTTTTGGGTTTAAGGTGGAGTACAAAATGGTACTTCTGTTTTTCCCGATTTAACGAATATGGTATTCAATATAGAGTTGTATGTTATAGGGAAAATTTCATGGATACCCTTGAAGTTTGCAATATTTTCATAGATACCCCTATTTTTTAAGAAATATCATAAATACCCTTGGATCAAAAAATTTAGGTGGTTGTTTTGTTATGCATGTCAATTCCTTCTCCCTTTGTGCACACACTACTTCTTTCTTGTTATGCGTGCAAACAAAGGAAGAAGGAAAATGACATGCATAACAAAGCAAACACCTAAATTTTTTAGTCCAAGGGTATTTATAATATTTCTGAGAAAGCAAGGGTATCTATGAAAATATTATGAACTTCAAATGTATCCATGAAATTTTCCTGTATCTAGATCAATGAGTCTAGATACACCCATATATAACATACAACTCCTCATTGATCGAAATTCAAGATTTCACTTTTGAGGTTTTGGACAACATTTTGAAGCAGAGAAAAAGCCGTCCATGGTTGTCACACTGGACACGGTGTCCGTCTGTTGGCTTGCCTTGCAATAAGTACACTTGATTGAGCTCTTGCTTGTTTGATGTAGTCATCAATTCATAGTTGACTTTAAAAAAAGAGTAAGAAAAGTTTATCTTGTATATGTTGGTTACACACATAGTTGCCTACATGAATCCAAAATACAAATTTAAAACCATGTCACATAGTAAAAATAAAAAACAATAAGTTGATTCTTGGGCAATGGCACGATCAGGGTACCCAAAAAGGACTCCTTAACTTTGATTTGGCCATACCCATGATACTTTTGCTATTTATTAATATGTCTTACTAGATAGTGCTTTGCTATTTATTTTTTGGCAAGAAGTTGCTTATACTTGTAGATTAGTAGAAAAAAAAAAAATTTCAAATGATGAATGTTATCATGTCTAAATGAGCAATTATGTGAGAAGTTCCAGAACTGCCTCATTTCATAAAAATGAAGTAAAGGACTCATTCAGACTACAAGTTTGGTTAGTAGGAATTAGGTTAATGCATTTATAGTTGTGCAAGCTTCTATGGTCCATGAATTTGAAGTGTATTAGTCCATACATTATTAAAACTAGTTGTTATGAATTTTTTTAGGGACACTTTCATGCAAGTTTTTCCACGTCCAATAAAAAACATTAAAAGTTTGTAATTTTTTTTTAAAGTGGCAAAAGCATGCACGTATACTTGTTTCTAGGTGCACATGTGGTCAAAATTATTCAAATGTTAATAATTCATTTTAGGGAGCCATTACAAATTACAAGTCAAAAAAAGCCCGGATCAGGACATTTGGGTTCTAATCACTTTTATGGTGATAAAAAAAATCAAGAAATTCCTTTTGACGGAAGGAACACTTTTTAAATGAATGTCTTAATGTAAGGAAAGCTTAAGAAAAGTGTTTCATCACTTGCAAGTTCAAACTTTTACCTAAACAAAAATAATCTAGACTCCTCAAGAAAGAGTCCTTTCCAAAGGTCCAGCAAGCCCTTTCAAGGCTACCCTGATCGTGCCATTGCCCTCTTCCCTTATTAAGTCAAGAACGCTCAAACGTGACATTGAATAGACACGCTCGCTTGTGCTTTCCAGATTACCCATTTACTCCTTTGGTTGCCTTAACAATTAGGTTGCCTCACCTTGGACAGTTACCAAGTGACTCATTGCTTACCCACTTGGAGGTGCTAATCGCCATATTTATTAATTTGGGAAAAAACCTTGATTTTGGGAATGAACTGGGTTTAAGGTAAGCACCTTAAACCGAGTTAAATGGTTAAGGTGAAGTACAACTTGGGAATTTGGTTTTCCCAATTTAATGAATATGGCATGCCATGCAACTTTTTTCAATACTAGGATTTTACACAATTTATGACCTAGATATTGCTAGTTTGTTTTCTTTGCAACTTTTTTGCTGAAGAATTGCATATTGTAATGATTATTGTAGTACAGCATCAATGAATATTTATGTAGTGTAAACTGTTGAAAAATTAGTGTGGTGCAACCTAAATGCAATACTTATTGTACAAAAAGTGGCATTCAAAGTTTCAAGAACTGGTGGTGTTCAGGTCGTAGTGGCATAATGGACACCAGTGGCGCCTCCAGCTCAAGCGGAAGCGCGCTCTTCGAGAAAAGCAACACCATAGCCGAGCACTTGGAAGAGATTGGCTTGAGCTCCGGCTCTGTCGACATTGTCTTGAAGCAACAACCCCAACAACAACAGCCACAGCAGCAACAACAGCAGCAACAACAGCAACCTCAACAGCAACCCCAACAGCAACAACAGCAACAACCCCAACAACAACAGCAACCCCAACAACAGCAACAACAGCGTTTGCTCCAGAAACCTCAAAGACCTCGGCTGAGGCACTGCGATTCCATGTTAATCAGGAGTTTCAAGTGCGATCAAATCATTGAGGCCACTGGTAAATTCCAGACCTTGCTCGGCCAGGGCGCGTTCGGAGAGGTATGGCCAAAACCTTCTCACACTGGCACAGCAGGGATCATCTGATTAGTAGCTCAAGCTACAAGTCTAACTGAAACCGAATGCAAAAAAATGCAACTAGCTCGAATGAAAATTCTAGTACACGAATTAGTGCATTTAGGTTGCCTCAACAATTAGGTTGCATTATCTTTGAAAGTTACCTCATAACTTGTTGCTTTGACCACTTGAATGCCCATGCAACTCTTTAGATATTAGGGATTGTTATGGTTTAAGGTTTGGATGCCACTAGTTTGTCTTTTTGTAGCATTATTATTATTACTATGACCTTTAAAATTTGTTAATTGCAAAAATTGTGTAACATTAATAAGTACTCATATAGTGTAAAATGTCAAGAAATCAGTGTGGGGGCAACTTAAATGCACTATATAGTGTAGGTTACGAGATATTGGATTGTTGTTGTCAATAGTGCCAAAAAACATTATGTCGAAGTTGGTTCTCTAACTCAAACACACACAATCAAGATGCAAATGCATTTTTAAGTATGAGCTTAGACACAACCTTGTACTTGTGCCTTAGTCGTCCACACCTTGAATCTAACATGGACAACCGCACACCTAGTGCTGCCAAAGTGCTAGTCCATCCGCTTGTCCTATCCAACAGCCAAATCTTGCCTTACGTGACAACCATACCTGCAACCTCACCTATAAATTGGGATGGCTGTAGATCTGAGGGTTCAAATTATCTTATGCTTTGTATGAATGGTGTCATGTATGCATTTGAATAAAGGGAAAATTTCATGGATATCCCTGAAGTTTGCAATCATTTCATAGATACCCCTGCTTTTTCTTTTTCAGAGATTTCACAGATGCTCTTGGACCAAAAAATTTAGATGTTTTTTTGTTGCACATGTCACTTCCCTTCTTTCTTTATGCGCACGCATAACAAGAAAGAAGTAGTGTACGCACAAAAGGAGAAGGGAAGTGGCATGCACAACAACGAAAAAAAACGCTTGAAATTTTTCTCTGAAATTTCTGAAAAAGCAGGGGTATCTATGAAATTATTGCAAACTTCGGTGGTATCCATGAAATTATCCCTTGAATGAATGGTCTCATGTATGCATTTGAATAATGAATGGTGTGATGATTGCATGGATGTTCAGGTGTACGAGGGGGAGCTGGGCACGGAGGGCGGCAACAGCAGGAAGATAGCGGTGAAGGTGCTGAAGCTGGAGGGCGTGCACATCGGCACCGGGGAGCGGCAGCGCATCGAGAAGTCGTTCGAGACGGAGGTGGTGACGCTGGGGCAGGTGCGCCACGTGAACCTCGTGAAGCTGTTGGGCTTCTGCGAGCACCACGAGCGCCGCATGCTCGTCTACGAGTTCATGCCCAACTCTTCGCTGGACCGCTGGATCTACGGCAACGACCCGCGGAGAGCGAGGCTGGCGTGGGAGACGCGCAAGAGCATGAGCATCGGGATCGCGCGGGGGCTGGACTACCTGCACACGGGGTGCTCCCCGCCCATCGTGCACCTGGACATCAAGCCCCAGAACATCCTCCTGGACGCCAAGTTCACCCCCAAGCTGGCGGACTTCGGCATCGCCAAGCTGGTGGACATGGAAGAAAACCTGGTACTTAACTTACTACTAAGTTACTCTCGACTCTCTCTTTTCATTAGGAAACATTTGAGCCCTGCAAGAGCACCCTAATGTTTGACAAACCAAGCTATTAATTGTACCAGCATGAGTACAAGAAAAGGACACTCATATCTATGGCTATCTTGTATGAAGGACCTAAAGGTAGGATTACACTTGAAGTTAGGAGGGGTATTAATAATATGAATGCATTCTAAAAGTGTGTCCAAATGCATCTAATCATCTTTAGCTATTACGACTCTTAACACCAAGTGTGAACATAGCCACATGCACAATCCTACACAACAAAAAAGGCACTATACTCATAAAATGTGTAAGAAAAATTTTATGGATACCCTTAAAATTTGCAATATTTTCATAGATATTCCCTACTTTTTCAGAAATATCACAAACACCCTTGGACCAAAAAAATTAGGCGTTTGTTTTGTTATGCATGTCACTTCCTTCTTCCTTTGTGGGCACGCTACTTCTTTCTTGATATGCGTTTGCACAAAGGTAGAAGGGAAGTGACATGCAGAACAAAACAAATTCCTAAAATTTTTGGTCCAAGGGTATTTGTGATATTTTTGAAAAAGCAGGGGTTTTTAAGAAGATATTGCAAACTTCAGGGGTAAGGTAGGAGGCTCAAGAACCGGGCATCGAAGGGCTGAAATTGAATTTTGGGAGGTGGAACTTCTTGAAATATTTTTCAATAAATTTTCCTTGAAAGACAATAGGAATTGACATCTAACCCAACTTGTTTCAAATTTTTTGGAGCTTTGTGAAATTAATTATGAAATTTTGAAGTGAAAAGTCATAGGGCTCTATAACCGTGCACCTTCTTAAATGTACACTGCCTGTAGATTATTGAAATATGTGAAAAAACAACATGTATGTGTAAAGTACATTTAAGACGGTGCACGGTTTATGAGCCAACTACCTTACCCATGAAATTTTCCTAAACATGTAAATGTACTCACTAGTCATCATTTAAGTATTTCACTCATTTAGTCAAATAAAGTGAAATAGAATTTAAGGTCCTATTGTACATTTGTACCCATAATTTTTGTTCAATAGGGATAACGTAAAAACATAATTTTCATGATTGCATTGAATTCAAAGAGTGAGTGAAAATAGGGGATTAATGATATTGTTTGTTGTAGTAAATTACATGTTGTGAGTCAAACTCCTTTAGAGGACTTTGTAGGGAGGGGGCTCTTGGAGGGCTCAAAACAAACTTCGGGAATGGGTGGCAGGCGAGGATGACGGTGGCGCGGGGGACGCTGTTTTACATGGCGCCGGAGATGTACGACTGCCGCCACGTGACGGCCAAGAGCGACGTGTACAGCTTCGGCATTCTGCTCGTCGAGCTCGTCACGGGCCGCAAGAACGTCGACTGGACTCTCGACGCCGACGACCCGCGCCGCTTCTTCCCCGCCTGGGCGCGGGAGAAGTTCCAGGGCGGGCTCTGGATGGACGTCTACCGCGAGCTGCGCGCCCCGCTGCTGGCCCCCTCCATCCCGGGCTTCCAGGCCAACGAGGCCCGCCGCCTGCTCTGCATCGCCATCGAATGCATCCATGTAAGTTTAGCATCTCCACCGCTCTCCCTTCAACATCATATTATGTAATCTGGAAAAGGGGCACTTTTTGGGACATTTGAAGGTTCTAGGTGATCACCTAAAATTGAGCTCTAGCATTTTTTTGGTACATGTGCCCTCACCTAAGAGGAGGAATTTGAGAGGGAAAAAATCTTAGTGGCTCAGATTGAATTTGATACCTTCAAGTTGAGTTTAAGGTAACTTTTTGGGTTTAAGGTGGAGTACAAAATAGTACCTCCCTTTTTCCCAAATTTCATAATATGGTGTTCTTCCCTGTCCCGCACTCGCTCCAGCCTTTAAATTTTGTATAGCTCCAATGCAAGTCATTTGTTGCACTTAGGGGCGGTTCAGACTAATGTATGTTCCACGTCCCATGTGACAAAGTCCCATTGGAGTGCAAAATCCCATCTTTGTGGGCCGGAAAAGATGGGACTTGGGCTAAAAGATGGGTCTACCAAAATGCTCAACTCAATCTTGGAGTGAAATCCCACTTTTTTTGGCACCAAAACTTGGAAAAGTGCTGCCATGTAGGTGCCATGTAAGCAAGTGGGATGTGGGACTTGAGGCATAATATGAAATGCGAAGTCCCATCTTTTGCCTCTCTACCAATCAAATTCTCAAATTGAAGTGGGACTTGGGACTTGTGACATAGTCTGAATTGCCCCTAATTATTTGCAATTACAAATTTATTTGTGTTTGCTAAAAACGTGTGCACAAGATGTTTGAAAAAATCATTTGAGTCTTGCCCAAGTTTCAAATGGATTCCTCATGTGGTTATTTTTGTATTTTTATGATTGACCATACACCCGTGTCCAGCCTTTACTAATACAAGTATGTCTTGCTTGCTCTTTGTGTTGTATCACTTGCTTTTTGTCCCTCTTTCCGATAATTGCCTTGTACAACTCTTTTTGCTGGATGCCTTCCTTTTCACCTTCCCTTTTCTCTCCCTTTCCTTGCTCCCTTTCCTTGCGTTTTCCTTTCCCTCCCTTCCTAATAGAGAATTTCAAATCTTTGGTGTTAATAGAAAATTTTAAATTCCTTCTAACAAATAAACACTTGATGCTTTATAATAGAGATATCCATGCTTGACCTCTGTTATATACTTCTGTGATTTTTGGGGTTGTTCCACCAAGACCTAAAAGTGCACCACTCTTCATATGGATAAAGTTTTTGGTAAAACAATTAAATTATACATTTTTGCAGATAGATGTGCGAGACAAAGGACTTGAAGAACATGCGTACTTGCTTCAATTCTTTTGAGTTTTATAAGGTTATTAAAAAGAGGGGTTAATATGGGGATGGATTGTTTCAGGAACAAATGGATCAAAGGCCAGACATGCAGACTGTGGTGCACATGCTGGAGGGTCGAGTGGACGTGCGGGACCCTAGTGGAAGACGGAGTGGCTACCACAACGATTACAGCTTTTAAAAGAAAAATCTGTGTAATATTAAGGCAAAACGTGCACTTCTCCTCCTCTTTCCATGTTGTACATTACGCCAAGTAGGCTCATTAGGCTCATTAGGTTGCCCCACGCTATTTGTTCAACATTCACACTATATTGAATACTATTTCTTTAATGTTACAATGTTGGTAACAAAAGAGCCAAAAGAAAAGCCTTGTTAATCCCTATCTTTATATTTTTTTGTTGCAAATTCTTGTAGTCGTCCACATGTGAAGAGAGCAATATATTTTACATCCAAGTAACTTTAGTGGAAGTAAGGCAACCTCAGTTGTAAGGGAACCTAATGAGATTTTTTGGTGTAGTGTACATTGCTCTTCTTTATATTCAATTTTGATCCTAACTGACGGGGAGTGTAGAATGTTATTTGGAGATAGTTGTTAGAATGCATTGAACATGTGGGCATGGTTGGTAGATTGGAGTTATTTTGGTGGGCACTACATTATTTAGTGTTGGCAATCCTAATTACAAACCCCAACATTAAATGTCAACAATCCACTTAATGTTACCAATACTATATATAAACATATACACTATTTGTTAATTATTGTAATTTTTGAAATATAATTTTTTTACAAGTTTATATTTAGTGTTAGAAATTGGTTCATTTGATTATATTAAACTTTTAAGTATTAAATTTATGAATTAATATTTGGGACATAAATTCTCATTTCTATAACCAAAATCTTAGACTACAAGGGGTTTAGGATTAGAAGAAGAGGCAACAAGGAGTGGTGTGCACAAAAAGAAGGCAACTCTAAATGCAAATTAGTTGAGATTTAGAGTGAGTGAAATAAAAGTGCAAGTAACACTATTGATAACATAACACTAATTACCATTATTAGTGTAGTTAGTAAACACAAAGGGTAATGTTAGGTGGGTATAGGTGAGGTGAAAAAAGCCAAAAGAAGAAGGAACAGGATTTGTTGTATTGTACAAGCTCCTTGTAATAGTTTCATAAGATATAGTCTACTTGGTCACTCAACCGAATTTTTGATGTTGATGTGAGAAAGAATGTGAAAAATACTCAAGAAAAAAATAACATGAAATTAAGTGCTTGTACTTCTAAGCACGTTGATACCATTTTTTAAGTCTCTTGCCAACCAGAGTCACAAAGAGGTGCCGTCTATAGGTTGGTGAATTCAAATATTAACCCTTGAGCGCCCAAGTCATATTCACTCAATCCATACCCTTGTGTACTTAGTCCAATAAAAGTATTACCTAAGTAGAGTCAAATACCTTGAATTTTTTTTGAGTGATAGCAGACACATGCCTAAAGGTACATGAAAAAGTACAAGTCCTTTGAAGAGTCAAACCTGGACATTTTTCAAAACTGAGCGCCCCATTTTGAGGTCCTGGGGCGCTCAGGGGTTAATAACTAGTTCTCCAAAGGACCAGATCATATGAAACAAACTTGTGTCTGTTACAGCTACTTCTGAAAATGGATCAAAAATTATTTGGAGGGGTGTGAGACCCTCTCAAAGGAAGTTTCAGGACAACCCACCATTCAGGGCTGTTCCAAAACTCAATGAGGGAGCTAAGTGCTTTTAGAGGAGGGCAGTACCACATTCTGCTCATTTCGATAATAAACTTGCAATTTGCGGAGCAGGAATTGGAAAGTACAACCACACCCTTACTTTATACAGAAAGAAAGCAACGTTTTCAATCCAGATTTCAGGGATACAGTAAATATTTAATAGTACAAGTGTTGACCAAAGTACTCCTGCATGGTTGAACAAACATTTCATATTAAAAATGGGCTACAAAAGGAAGACTAATTTACCGAATGATGAATGCTGCATATCACGATCCATGTCATGTTACAAAAACAGCATCCAAGGAAGAGTTCTGGAGAAAACACGAAGGCTCTAATAGATGACCAGGGACAGAATTGGGCCTAAGTCAGCAATTTTGCGGAGACAGCCAGGTAGCCAAAACTATTCCATGAATTTTTAAATCTCCACAGGGCTGAACGAAATTATACAAGGGGCCCAACAGCGTACCACCTTCGGCAAGTACAAATTTGCAAAGTTTGTCTGTCACCCTCCTCAACCACTTCGTAAGGCTGCCAACCTCGACTCCAGGTCACCAATCCCCGAGCTGCAAGGGAATCATCAACATTGAAATGCAACAGCCATCAAAATATACTCTTCATAATAAGGAAGAAAGTTGCAATAATGCAAGGAATACATATTCTTAAAATTTGTGGAACGATCACACGTGAGTTTGAAAATGAAATGGAAGAGATGGTTTTCTTTAACCCTTAAATGACCATAGGGCATAGTATATACGCTGCTGTATAATTGGCATTTGCTACCAACAAGAAGTTTTAATTTAGGATCTCAAATAGCTCACTAGAACCGCATTGATCTATATTTCAACTTCTTTGTTAATCTCAAATGTAGTAAAGGTGTGAAACCATTCCAAATACAAGAAAAAAATCTCGTATTGTATTGGTCAGAGCGGCACGCTCAGACGTTTAAGGGTTAAGTTTTAAAGTAAATAGGTAGATTTAGAAACAAGATTTAGGTTGCCAAGCCTTAAATTTTACACGGAATTATCATTATGATTTACATTTAGACAGAAAACAACGTACTCCGACGTGTAGAAAGAGACTTACATATCACGTTTGTTCATACCTGGAAGCTGATTTGGCTCCTGCCTTGCCTCCCATTCTTCCCTTCGGAGCGGCGGACATCTACAGGACAAGGTCGAACAAGAGGGCACATGTTTTTATCAGATGGTACTTCCAGAGACATCACACGAGCTGATTAAGTTACCAGAAACACAAGCAACAAATTCAAGCAATAATCCACGCTGGCCTTGATATTCAATTGCAACTCTTGATCATAAATGGAATCAGAGAAATCACAACAGACGACACTAGTTTCCATGTTTGATAAACACACAAGCAACAAGATTAAGGGAACAAGACTACTGAACCAGTTTGGAGGTTCATACCTGAGCTGAGACATCAACGCCAATTTCATCCAGGATCTGGATAATACATAGAGAGCAGAGAGGTGAGTTCCAAATCTCATTCTCAGATTTTTATACACAGATAAAGGGAAAAAAATGTGAGACGGAAAAACTGTAGTGAAGTGTTCTGCTTTAGAGATATAAATTTGTGTTCAGCCCATAACATGCAATTAAAAAGGGCGGAATAAGTGTTTCTACAATTTGGCCCTCAAATGCTGGAAATTCGTTACACTTAGATAGTTATTGCAATAAGAAAAATATGAAGCAAATTTCAGTGCAGCCCGTACTATTTGCACTTTTCTGAGAAGCGAAGTCGATAAAGCCAGGCCAGGGTAGTGCAGTGAATGCCATCAATAACTTTCTTAAACACCTATCTTGTGATTCAGCAGAAATTTCAAATAATACGTGTAGGGCCAAAGGCGCGAGCTTATTCAGATGTAAGTATGTAGGTTGTGTAAGTTTTTCTATTAATAAAGAGGTCTATATTTTAGAAGGTTTAGCCCCCTCTCCTTGAAAGGGCGGGACCTTCTGTTTTCTCTCCTCTGCAATTTTCCTTTCCTTTCTTTTGTTCTTTATCTTTCTCTTTTTCTTCTCTCAAATAATCAAGTTATTATTCAAAATAAAAACATATGTATACCTGGTTGGTGAGCTCCTCAGTTTCTTCCTCAGCCTCATCGTCATCCAATGCATCGTCAATTGAATCGGACATCATTTCGGTCTGTCACATGCGGAGGTGAAGCGTCTCTCAAAATTAGATGCAAAACTGTTTTCATGAATATCATTCCAAACAACTCATACAGAAAGTTTCTGAGGAAAATTTTGAACAAGTAAAGATGAACTATCTTACTAGTATACTACTCAATCAAATTGACCTTTTTACAAAGAATAATAATTGTAACTCACAGTCATATCCATTTGAGCTGACTGCCGCTGAAACTCCTGCATAACTTTAGCCTGTTTCGCAGGCTCCATTTGCTATCCAGACAACACCACAACAAAGAATCATTCTGAAGAGCTTAAACTGCAGATTAAAAAAACGTATAACCGTGAAGAACATAAATCCTGGCACTTCAACTAAATTTGAAGTTGAGGCTTGAGTTGATACCATCATGATACCATGACACAGGCATGGTAACCCCCAAGTGCCCAAATAGCCAAAAGTGGATCTTTCCATGTAGAAAGGATTTGAAATAAAAATCATTTTGGTAGCTTCAAAGAAAATAACAAAATGCAAGAATGAAATAACAAAATTATATCCCACGTTGATTAACAATAAAAGTATGTTATCAAACTTGCTAAACCTCGAGAGTGAACTTTCTGATTCAGCTTGAACACTAAATTTTGAAGAAAACAACAGCAAATAGTACCTTATTCATAGATGACATGGCCTTGGTTGCTCCCTTCATAGCACTCCCTACTGCCATATTCGCATGCATAGCCTGATAATTGCAACCAGAAAAAACACTTCCTTCAATCCCCTTGGAACTGAGAATACTTCCATCCACGGCTATCCTGGCCCGTCTGTTTAGCTTCACAGACATAAGAGTTACAATGCAATGTAATACAGTAATTCTTTTCTCATTCTGTTATAATTAACCTGTCATCCCACCTGTGTGTGCGTCGCCACTCCCCGCAATTGCGCTTTGCTACCCTGCAGCTTCGATATCTGCTGCCTGAGCCGAATTAACTGCCGAGCCAAAATCTTCGTTGCGGCCTACATGAACAAGAAACAGACTACTACAGTTTCAATTTGCAACACAAATCCGGCAGTGAGACTAGCTACCATATCATTATCTCAGGTTGCCACTAACCAACTTGAAACGGCAAGAGGTGCAAACATAACCGTGTAACCAGACAGCGGACAACAATGACTCGGATTTGTAAACACAAGATCTGAAAAGAAAAGAAAAACAGTTAAATTAGAGTATACTACTAGCGTCTCCTTCAAGCATTTTAAATAACGCGTGTGCTATCTTTGGACACTAGAGCTCAGTTTCTTGAGATCAAATATTTTTATGCATATGTATAAGCTTCTTATTCAGTTTCAAAATAAAGCTTATAGACGACTATAAGTGACAATAGACAACCCCATTTCCATTCACAGATCAGTTGCCATAGATTAGTACACCCCTTGCGAGTAAGTCCGACCAATGTATGCATCTATAGGTGACAAGATCAGTACAGGAGTCTGGAACAGGGCCCTGATGGTTTGCGTGCAGTCTATTTGCATTCAGAACACTCTCGGATCCACCAGTTATTTTCACATTTAGGCATTCAGGAACCTAGACAAAGAGGTGACTAAGCTATGTATCCTCTAAGATACATTAACAAAATGTCATCAGGATAACGAATAAAGCATCTGGCGTATAAGTATAAAACTCCGGTGGAGACTATAGACATATTAATTAGACTGATACTTGAGATAAAATTTGTAAATCTCACAGTAGTCTAGAAATTCGCTGAACATTCTAAAGATAATGAAAATTTTCAATTTCAATCAAGACCAGCAACAAAAGCAACCAAACAAAAAGAACTCACATCATTTCCACCCTTTGCTGTCTTCTTGATCTCTGCAACTAATTTCTTCTCCTGCACTCAAAGAGGTCCAAAAACTTGATTCAGGAAGCCGGAGTAAGCAACTTCGCCGTACAAAAATCTCAGCAAGAAACAGAGCACAAAAGACCAGGACGAATTCATTAAAAACATATACATAGCACAATAAACCTGTATTATAAAAGAATGTGTAGGACATTGCTAAGAAACAGAGCATTCCTTACCTCTAACTGTAATGAACCAATCTCTCTGTCAAATCCTGTTGATTAACCAGTCAATTCCGGGACAATTGCAGTCAGGCCTTGACGTCAAGCATACACACGGTATTCAAACAAAACATCATAGAAAATACAAGGCCCAGTGAAAATCTGAAGAACTGAAGCCTAAGACGACTACCAAGTCGAAGAAACTCAAAAAGAGAGAGATTGGGATTTATCTGATACAAAGAGATATACGAGAGTTTTACTAAGCAAAAACAAGGTCAGCGATCACGACAAACTGATAAAAGAGTGCTTTACAAACAACTATCGTAGCCTGTGTACTTGCCACAACTGTGACAGCTCAAGCCCCCCTTAGTCTACTTTTTATGACTAATTTCCAGTTGTTTTAAAACAACAATTCATTAAAACTCAATCACTTACGATCTGTCATTCAGAATCGTGAACAACCTCTCCTCAAGGACTTGACCACCCCATACACAACAGTCTCCGAGATCTTTAGTGCAATAAAAATATACAAACATACACGTAAAGTATAGAAACACACCTCTTGTAGCAACGGACATTTCGCGTTTACTTGCTCGGAGAACCTCTGTCAGTAAAAAAATCAATATACAATACGTCAATATCAACAGAACATGCTCAAGCTCGAATATGTATTCAAATCATACTGAAACAATCCAGACAACATGTGCATTTGCTCCATACCTTTAGGATCCGGCTTCTTCTTAAATATATTCATCTCTAAAAGACGAGCTCCTCCTGATGCCAATATCCTTTTAAACAAAAAACCAGGAAGCGCCTCTACACACACCTCCGCTGCCGTCAATTTCTGTTTCTGCACTCCAGACACCACAGAAGCTTTTTCAAAACACAATCGAAATTTTGAAATAGCTATTTTCCAAAACAAACACCAAGACAATCAACAACCTTAATCAGCGAAGAGTTCAAATGCTCAGGTGACACTAGCTCCTAAAATGTATACGTTTCTCTCCATAAAGCATAAACTAACTTAAGTCTCCAGAGCAGCACTTCACCACCGACTTACTTGCCGACAAAAACTTTCCATTAATTCATAAATATCGAATTGGAGAAAAGAAACTTGAAACCTCAAACAAGCGAGAAAAGCAAGAAAAGCGAGAAAAGTAAGAAAAGCAAGAAGAGCGAGAAGTGATTATCGATATCGTAACCCTAAAATTCGGAACATCGCAACAGACACTTCCCCGACAGACGTGCGATTGATCGTCAATAGAGTTATTTTATACAAATGGACTAACAAAGCATTCAATGTGTTATTGTAAACGATATAAACCTAAGTTAGAGTCCACCTTTGCAAACACTGCGGATGTTATCGATGCTTTAGCAAACCTAATAAATACATACAAAAGCTCGCTGACCTCTGTGAGATGAAACTCTGGCGTGGCAAAGGATGAAGCGTCTGTACACAATCGCGACTTCTTTCTCTCGTTCTCCTTCTTCTTCTTCTTCTGTTTCTGCTTCGTGATTGTCTTCGTGTTTGTGAAGGTGTTTGGCTTCAACGTCTTCTTCTTCGGCGCCGCTTGCTGGAGAATTGAAAGCAAAGGTGGAAGAGTTAAGTGATGAGAAGGGACGACAACGCAGGCATCTCGAGAGAGAGCTCCAGTTTGAATGGCCGCGTGAAAGCACAACAACACGTTGAATCTTCCCTTGGAGGGAAGCGAAAGGGAAAAGTAAGGAAAAAGTAAGGAAAAAAGTAACGAAAAAATAATGAAAAAGTAATGGAAAGTAATAGAAAAGTAATGAAAGTAACGGAGATAGTAATGAAAAGGGAATGAAAAAGTACTGAAAAGGGAATGAAAAAGTACTGAAAAGGGTAAGAGAAAGTAATGAAGAAGTAACAAAGATTAACAAAGAGTAATGAAAAAGTCATGAAAAGCACCAAAACTAATAATGAAAAGTAATGAAAAAGTAATGAAAAGGTAATGAAAGGTAGTGAAAAAGTAACAAAAAGTACTGAAAGAGTAATTAAAAAGTAAGAAAAAGGGTCATGAAAAGCACAAACTAGTAATCTAAAGTAATAACAAAAGTAACGAAAAGTAATAAAGAGTAATATAAAGTAACAAGAATAGTATTGGAAAATGTAATGTAAATATATTAAAAAAGTAATGAGAAAGGTAAAGACAAGAAAGACAAAAAAAGAAATACATGGTTTTCCAAAATTGAATTGTATTTTGCATGATGTAGCCAAAATCACAATTAAAGGTTTTAATTTTTACTTGTAAAAAAGAACAGCAAGTTAAAGAGAAGTAGACTAGATTTTAATTTTGAATCATTTTTATTTTATTTTTATAACGTTGTTGTTGTTTGTGTGGATGTTGAAAATCAAGTAGTGGAATTGATACAAATTGATCAAATAGGTACACAAAGCAATACTTTGTTCTAGCAAGGATGATGAAAGTCCACACCCTTGGGTTAGAGCGGTCACATTTTACAAAGTGATTCTTTATTTCCAAACTTAAAAGACTCACAAACAAATCTTTAGCAAATCTTTCAAATATTCTACATGATTATTAATTTTTAGTATTTTTTAGTTGCAAATAAATTTCATGAAAATATTTGGCATTTCTTTTTTAAAGTGTTATAAGTGGACAATACAATAGATTATATATTGATTCTATATCAACAAAGAGGAAGCTTTGTATAATAGAAAAGCTACCTTGAGTAAGAGCATTTGCACTATTACATGCTTAGGGTTTGCCACACACAATACTTGGATGATAAGTGCTTAGGGTCTTTCAAAATGCTCTCGTGGCACGCAAATTGAGATTGTCAAGTAATGGTCCTAGAAACCACTATTCATCTTAAGTTTAGTGAGCTCTATCCTATAAGGTAGGCGCACCCGTAAGTATTTGTAAGGCACTTGTGAAGAGCAATGGTAGAAAGCAAGAAATTTGAGGGCTCTTCGAAAGTAGATGTAAACACTCGGCAAGTCAGCAATTGTGCATAAAGGTGTGGATGTTCTAAGCACCTTATCCAAAAAGCCAACCAATGCTATAAGGACATAATTTACTTCTTCCAAGGCTTATAGGAGCATTGGTGTTGTTCATCAAGTAGGAAGAAACACTTGATGAACATGAACATTTACTATTGGCATGTTGTAAGTGCTTGGTTCATGGGACTCTCTAGTGTTCTCTAATTATCAATTTGTTGGATTTAAGTGTCAAGTCTTTATTACTATGCAATCAATATGTTGCATTGTATATTTATGGCAGTGGAAAACATTTGCCATGATAGTTATAGATTAGATTGGAATCACCTTCCACCTAGGTCCTTACTCCTTACATGATTTTGGAGAAAGTGGTTGAAATGAAGTTATGTACTTAACTCAAACATTTTCACTTAGTCTTGATCTTTGAAGGCAATTTTCAAAATAAGAACACTAATGCCACATTTAGAGGTAGCATAAATACATTGTACACACATCATATATAGGGAATTACCTATGCAACACCATAAATTGTTAATGGCAAAACCCAAAGGTTCACCATGAGCGTACAAATTGAGATTTTAATATTAAAGTTTAAAATCCTAATGTTTAATTCATTCCTTTAATCATGGAAATATCACCTATTTGATATTCCCCTTTTTATATAGCATGAGGAGCTCCACTAGTAAAAATTCAACATTTGTTGGTTATAACCTCAATTTTGAATGCATGCACTAGATATTGCCTACATGTGTATACTATTATTTAATGTTTTTGATCTATTTGACCAATTTTGTCTAATACATTCAAATTTCAACCCACTTTTTTGTCATTTTGTTTGGCAAACTTTCTATTGTGTTTGGAATATTTGGCTCATTACACCTATATTTTATATTTACAAAACCTAAAGACCAAAACACACAAAAATGTTTTTCATAATTTCCCGTTGATATGTTTATCATTTAGAAAGTGAATATCATATCTATCATTCTTGAACCCAATGTTTGAGGAGGAATCTTATCTTTGCTAGCTAAAATTCAACATTTCTCATTTCTAACTAGTTTTTCACAAACATGCACCAATTGTGTTCTACAAATTTCTTACATTTGAACTATAATACACTACCGTTATACTTATTTGAATTTTTTTTACCAATTAATTATTCAATAGTTTAAAGCTTCAAAAATTCTTTTACAATTTCAGTTGACTAACAATACACTAAATGTCAATTCTCCTCAAATTAACAATTTTTAAATTGGCTAAGTTTTGCAAAATTACTACCAATATATTTATGCAACTATTTTTTTTTAATCCTAAAGTGTGTTCACACTTGATGTTAGGAGGGACATTAGCAATATGAATGCAATCTAAAAATGTGACCAAATGCATCTAATTTTTCTTAGCTAGTACCACTCTTAACACCAAGTGTGAACATACCTTAGTGTTGAATTTAAATTTTTTAGCTTTATAGCAATGTTTTTAGCCACTGGAGCTAGAACTGAAAATCATATTTGGGATCACTGCCCCGGACCTAGGGCTACATGCAACAGCAATGATGTCAGTGGTCACATCGCCCCTACCCAACGTACCCTGCCTCCAACGTTCACTAAATTTGAAATCCTCTCCCCCTTTGGAAAAACTTTAAATTTCTCACCCACAGGCACTGGCTCGGTTTACTGCACATAACTTACCTCGATGTGGGGCCAAGGTGGAAAAACTCCAGTTTCTTACCAGAAAATGTAAGAGTTTTTTTAACTAGTTCGAAAATCTAGGAGTGTCAACATTTATCATCATAATATGTAATATGGAATTAGAGAATTTTGATTTCACATTTGGATAAAGAGTTTGTTGAAGATACAATTGAATAATACCAAAATAGGAAACAAATTATTACTTTTATTTTTCTTTGTAGAAAGGGAAATTTTTATGAATATCCCTGAAGTTTTCCATATTTGTATAGATACACTTGGTTTTTCAGAAATTGCACAAATATCCTTGGACCATAGTTTTTACACCTTCGTTTTGTTATGCATGCTAAGGTAGAAACACCCATAAGCATTAGTGTCCCCATAATTGTCACCTCTGAAATCTTGGAAAATCTTTGGAAATTAATAAATGTAATTACAAAGATGTACAACATGTGAACATGAAACCCTAGTGTTGGTTACTGCAATTTGCTCTTTAATAATTCACAACTTATTCTAACAATATCCAAATAATACATTCAAAAGTGCAAACTCAATACTTTTCTATTCCTAACAAGATCCTATAATTTGCTAGCTATTTATTAATACTCGTCATGTTCAAAACCCTTAAAATGACACTTCTAGGTGCTCCTACCTTACCTCCTTCATGATCAATGTTAAAGCAAGGAGTATAATAGAACTCCAAAGAAGCATCAAACGTACAAGAGAGAAAGAAGTAATATGCACAACAAACAAATGCCTGAAACGTATGGTCCAAGGGTATTTGTGTAATTTCTGAAAACCAAGGGTATCTATACAAATATGGCAAAGTTCAAAGGTATCCATAAATTTTCCCTGGTGAAAAAGGCTGAACTATTCCACTTTACCACAAACAATACACTTCAAAGCTACACAACCCCAAAAAAACTGAAAAACAACCATCAGACCTATCACAAGATAATGTGGAAATATTCAAGACTTTAGCTAACTTGGAAATGACGAAAGGCGTTACTAAGTCAAAAGCAATAGAACTGGAAATGGTGATTTGACAAGTTTTTTTGCAAAAAACACAAGAATTTTGGGCATGGACGTTTGCCCTAACAATATATCAAGTACCCTTCCAATAACGAAATAATCAACTACTGCCATCGAGGGACCAATTTTGCCTGCAGTAAGTTATATGAAAGAACAGAGTACAGAAGTGTCGCAACCTCAATGGACACTCTCTAGCTATTCAACAAGAACTTTTTGGCAAGAAAAAATGTAAGTATTCAGTGTATTCTAAACACCTTGATTTGAAGCTGACATCAAAACTCCGAATTGATGTAAAAATAAGAAGAAAAAAGTTTAAAAAAAAGGGAGGCAACTTAAGAAAGAGAAATTGAACTGGACTAGCTTGAAAACATTCACGTGGTTGAAGTCAAGCCGGTTGGTTTCTATTGTACAATTCCACATTTGAAAAAAGAATTTAAGGAATCATGATGAAACTGGATAAAAAAGTTGTATCTGCAGCTCTTGCCAAATGTTTACAGGTGTCTTTTGTCTTGTTGACCATTTGAAAAACTCGCATTTATGTGAGCTCCTCCGTCCTGCAGGTTTCAATTCAAGTAGAAACATTCACAGTTAGATAGTGTGTACATATTTTGTTATATTAGATTCTAGAACGAGTAAGTGAGTAATTTGAATTTCCCCCAGCAGGAATAAATCTCATATATAAGACTTCGTGAAAAACATTCAAAACCTGCTAAGTTGGCAGGGAAAGTAAACTAATGATGTGTGCAAAAAGCAGAAACGTCCTGTTTTCAAAGCAATGCATTCTAACCAGAGAAGGTGAAAAGGATATGCATGTAATTTCGACAAAAAAATAATCCACATGAACCAAAAATATGCTTTAATAGACAAAAACATATCTAAAATAAGCACAACAATAAATATTATGGTGCAAGGCCGAAAATATCAAAGAGTTGCAAACTGTGAATGTTAATAATTTTTATTGGCAAAGCCTACAGTTACAAAGAGTTTCAACTTATTGAGGGGTAACAAATAAGGTGGAGACTATATGACACTCAATGTTGCACACCCTAATTTATTAGGTAGCAACTACCAAGAAGTGGTAGTTTAGAATGTTGTCACAAATATTTTAGTACTCATATAACATAGGACACATCTTAGACACATTGGTCATTGAATCTTGAATGAGCATTGTGACCAAGAGGCATTCTATTCAACTGACACACACTTTTCAAATCCAAATCTATTATATATTTTAAAATTGCACTAATTTCTATATGACAATAATATGGAACCCACCTCAAACCAATCCCACCTCAAAACACCTCTTGTATCAAAACTACGGATTTCAATTATTAAAGAACTAGACTTTGAGATGTACGTTGTTGGAAATCATATCGAAAAGTTCGTAACTTTAAAGTCCAAGGATGCCCAAGATTTGTGTAAGTAAGATAACAAAAATCTCAAGTGACATACTCTGGACTTGTATAAAAAGGTCATCCTTTCTACACTCAAAAGAACTTCTGAACAATATGCAACATTGCTTGCCAAAATTTGGAATTTAAAAAACGATACTTGATTCTTAAGTTGGAGGTGAGGCTCCAGTGTCAATGAATTGCTTGTTATTAGCCTTATCTATACAGATTTTTTGATGGAGGGTCTAAATTTCAATGGAGTTTAAAGTTTTGTCTACCAATGGATACATAATAAGTATCACATGAAAATGACAATTAGTGGATTTTGCAAACTTAGAACTATTTCAGTCATTTTTATCAGTTCACACAAATTAATATTAACCCCTAAATGCCTAAGGCACCACATTTTGATGTAGATAATATTTTGAAGTTCAATAAAACCTAACTAAGTTTCTATTTTTAGTATTATTAATTTTAGAATTATTCTTTTTGAAATCTAGTTTTAGCATCAAAAACTCAATTTTGAAAATTATTAATTTTGAATTTTCTATTCAAGATTTTGTGCAAGGGTGTCCATTGCAATCTTGACTTATTTAGAGCTCTTTGGAAATGAGCCTCAAATACACTAAATCATGGAGAAAAACTCACACTAGGATTCATTTTAAAAAATTGTAAAAGAGATTTTGAAAATCCGTAAATGGATTGGAGTTATGTATGTTATATCCTTTAACCTCATATTTTTTTGGTGACCAACTTTTTGGATTTGACATGTGAAAAGAGGATTGAAAGACTTGAAGTCATTTTTGTAGTTTGAACACCCTCTTGATCAAACATTCTAATTTTTCAATCCATAAGTGATATTGTTGTGTTTTCTTTTCGTATGTGATGTCTAACGTATCTAGTTTGAATTTGTATGGTTACAATTTAAAAAAAATTGATAGAACTTATCAAAATGTTGAATTTTTGTTCAGTTTAAAGAAAATTCCTAGAAGCTCAAAAAAGGCTTTGGGTATTTAGGGGTTAATATCTCCTTCAATTGGTGTCAAACATTTTAGAAGCTTGATCTCACATATAATACTGCAAGTGACACTATATGTTGTAACAAACACTACTCCATGTTAATGGCACTATAAAAGTTATAACGCTAAATGGGAGTCCGGCAAACAACTGAAAGAATGCCAGAATAAAGCTAAAGCGCAAAATTAAACATAAACGCAAAACCACAATGTTGAGACTTGTTAGCAGCTCTATCAGCAGGTAAATACATTGTCAGTACTAGTTAGAACACTAATTCTTAGTTTAACCCCAAAAGGGACGAACAGGTACAAAACGGGCCTCTTACGTTTTTTAACCCTTAAACGCCAAGGAGGACGAAAACGTCCTCCGGCTCTGAAAAAAGGTTATGTGTGAAAAAAAAAATTATATTTCATTTTATTTTTTTCAGAAGTGATCATAAACACATGGTTCATCATGGAAGGTAATTATATTTCATTTTATTTTTTTCAGAAGTGATCATAAACACATGGTTCATCATGGAAGGTAGAATTTTATCTCAATAGATGCACTCATATTTTTAGATAACCCAGGTTCAGGGAGGTTCAGGGACACGGTTTTAAGTCCCAAGTTGCCCTTCTTGCAATTTTCATGAAAGTACCATGCACTGTTGACTTTTGCAACTTTGGGAAACATTATTATAATTGCTGGACACTCTAGAATACTGTAGAAACACTGTAGCCGGGCTGGTCACGGTGACCAGCCCGGCGTTTAAGGGTTAAGAACTTTTAAGTGGGTAACATACAGGAGCTTCCTATTCTTAAAATTCATTTCATTTCTGCCAACAATGCGATGTTAGTCACTGCTGTTAACAAGATCAAATTACATTATTTTACATGACGATCAAACAGCTTTTAGTCAAGTCCAAAGGAGAAAATCGTAGTTCTTAAACTCTAAACCCTGATTGACAGCAAGGACTTGCAACATGCCGACAACTATACAGAGTGTGCATTTTTCTCTACAACAGAGAAACAGAGGTTCTTGAAAGAAAACAGAACACGTGCAAGTACTCATGGAAAAAGATAGAAAAAGTGCAAGTATTCACGGAAAAAGATAGAAAAAAGTGCAAGTACCGGAGAGTGGTGGTTGCTTTTGGCTCGGAAACACTGATTTGTTGGTGCAGACATCGAAAGTTGCAATGTTGCGTACTTTGGTACACAGCTTGTAAAAACAGGACAAGTCGAAGAGAGCACTAGTCTACATCTGATCCATCATCCATTGGGAGTTGGCGGTACACTCTCCGAGCATGCACAGCACTACTACGTGGCCTTACAGGAAAAGGATGGCCGTCTGCGGTAACACGACTGCGCACCGGAGGTCGTGAGTCCATGAGGCGCTGGGAAGATCCATGGCTACCCAGACCTAAGCCATTACATTCCAGTTATTGGTATCAACCACCAGCAAAAAAAATTGCAAAGCTCAAAAAAGCTTACCCAAAAAAAAAACTGACGATTTTTCTTCTTCACAGGTGTTTCAAATCAAGAGTCTTTGGTTTTTTTTATTTCTAGAGGTTAAAATACGAGACAACCGAAAGAGAAAAAGAAGCAACATAAGGACATACCTCTACTGTTAGTATCAATACCAGCAATTCTTGGCGAGCGAGTGCGAAGACTTCGTGCTAAAGCTGGTTCCACAGACTCTTCTCCTCCACCAACGCTAAGAGAAAACCAAGAGTCGTTAACATCCCCTTCAGGAAGTAGAGTTCCCCGTGAAATTTCTTCAACCTGCAACAAGAAAAAGTAACCAGAGAGAAATACCATATTAATACAGCAAAAAACATAGGTATTAAAACAATGTATCACCCAAGAGGGAATCTGTTTCAAGAAAATGCCTCTCATACTTGCGAAGACGTATGAAGTAACCCTGGACTTTGCAAAAATAGTTAAGGTAGTGTGCTCTAAAATGGTTCACGCTCTAAAATGGTTCACCTGCTCAAATGTCTTGATCTGTACATGATGTTTTTTCATAGGCTTCAACAATGTACAGGTAGTGTACATTTGAGGAGGTGAACCATTTAAGAGACCTATGCCCTTTCCACTTCAAAATTTTATAACTAATTCCAAAAAGCTCCAAAAAACATGAAATAACTTGGGTTAGATGTCAATTCCTCTTATCTTTCAAGAAAAATTTACTAAAAAATCTTTCAAGAAGTCACACCTCCCAAAAATTCAGTTTCAGCCCTTAGATGGTCCATTTATGAGCACACTACCTTACAGGCCAATTATAACAACCAAGTCACAGATTTCTTCTTCCTCTAAAACGGGGGTTTTTTTGTTCCAATACCCCAGCAGCTCGAGCTGGTTGCGCTGGCAGGAGATTTCGCAGAGGCGAAGGAGTAGTCTCACTGTCCACAATATCTCCATCCGGAACAGACGGAAACGCCGGGCTAAGACTTCGCCATCCTGGTCGTAACGACTCCTCCTCAACAAGAGAGGTGGACAAAAATCCATTACCAGAAACAGCTGGGACCGGTGCAATTGCCTGCACAGGAGAAGCACGTTGCGACACAGCCGCTGGTGCTGCCCAAAAGCTGTTGCTGTCTACCTGCAAGCCTAACCCACTGCTGCTGTTGTTGCTCCCATCAGGAACCCCAACGCCGGCTCTCATACTCACCAATAGCGGTTCAAAGGCGATACGGACAGCCTCCCTTGCAATTACAGCAGAGAGACTCTCGCCATTTGTGTCACCGGGGATGGTAACCTCTGGAGACTCTGCATGTGCTGAAGCACCAGAAGAACCAATCATAGCTTCTGTTTCTTCTTCTTCTGCACCTTCGTCGTCTGAATCACTCAAAACTATCACACTAGCTCCATTTGCAGGGTTATCACCGCCAGGCCGTGAGGAAAACTCGGCTTCGGGATTGGCTTCGTCGTCTATACAAACAACAGTCTTTTCGCTTTGATCTTGGTTTACACTAAGCTCATCCACGTCCTCTTTAAGGTTGCTCTCAGTAGCACTGCTACTTTTTGTCAACGTGAGTGTGTTCAGGCGCAGCGTGCCGTTCTGAACTCCATCCCCCGCGTGGGAAGAAACCCCGCCTTCCTCGAGTAAAGCAGGTGCTGGTGTGTCATTTGTAGTAGCTGAACCTGGAGAGGGGCGCCAAGGTTCTCCTTTTCTGGCACTCCCTTCCAGTTTCGGCCGCCAGGAACCATCCGCTTTCAGCTCCACTTCAGTAACTTCTTCATCTAGAGCTCTCACCTGATATCACTCCACTTACTTGTTAGACACAACCAGAGAAAAAGAATAAACAGATCCAACCAGCATCTAAAACTAGACCTCAGACAAAAACAAAAATCACCATCTTTATCAATGAAGGAAAAGCATCCTAAGATTCAGATCAGGTAACGTCTAGAAAACCGTTTGTCACTGATAATCTTCTCTCACGCGATAGCAATCTTTTGGCAATTGCAAAAGCTTAAAAAAATCCTTCAGAATTTTGTCAAAGGAGTAAGTTCATGCAAAAAAAATGGATTTCCATTTCGTACCGCATTTGCAATTCGATTGAAAAAGGGGTCGATGATCAGATGCTCGATAGCGTAATTCTTCAGACAAGTCGGACATTGCCACTGCATCAGCCACAAATATCTCGGGTCAGAAAAAGGAGAAACTCCAACCTCCCTCGATACAAGCCTCAAAAATAGAAGTACAAAAGCATGAGACTGTAATAAACTTATAAGGAATGTTGTTTGAACGGTATACGAGATCAAGTATGATCCTGGATATAAAAATAGTACAGAACCCCCAGTACCTTGCGTGCACGCTGATTGAGTTCTACAAATGTATTAAGGTCAAAGCAAGCCATGTGAAGGCACGGCTTGAAACGGCCAGCAACCTTGATTCGAGACCCACTCATCTGTGCGTTAAATCAGAAAAAATACCCAGTAAGTCACCAAAATTAAGCACCCCATTACCAAAAAAAACTAAAGACAGTACATTCAAAGGATGGTAACTAGTTCAATAGAAATGAACACTACTACAAACATTATATTCAGCATGTGTCCCTCCAAAGTCCATGTGGAAAAGACACAATAAATAGAAGATGTTGACATGAAATTATATGTTTCACAGGAACATGGTTTCTCACCGGACAACGTAGATTGACAGAGATAGACTCTGCCACAACTTCCAAATCGCTATCACTACCATCATTGTCATCACCTCCACCCCGTCCCTGACCGCCCCCTCCATTGATGCACCGACGAACTCGAGCCATCGCCTCCGACAAAGGCTCGCCTTCATCTTCACTTGGAATTAAGTCCATGACCTTGAAAACAGCGAACATCCCATAAAACACAATCAAAAAACAATCTGGAGCAAATTTGAAAAATCAAACCGCATCCTACAAAAAACAATGATATCAGAGATAAGGTCTACCAAAACAAAGGCACACACCTGCTCCAGAGAGAGGCGTTGGATAATTCGCACTCCCAAACGAAACGGCCGGGCATCATAAGCTGACATGCTCAGTCTGTTCAGTCCCTCCCTCGTGCATACTGTTATCTGAACGACGAAAGAAAGAAAGAAGAAAGCTGGATCAGTAACAGTGGACTAGATACTCACAAATACTACAGAAAAATCTCAAAAGCGATGTGTTCTCAAAGAGCATAAGCTTTAATAAGAACGACACAAAAACTGGACATAGGTAAGTTGTGAAGTCGAGAACACACTTACCCCAGGTCCTTCATCCCGGCCATTCAATCCCAAGAGTTGTTGGCCAGGTCGATTGGTAACCCGAACGTTCACTCCTGATGTATGCAAGTCAAATTCACATAACCTTCAAAACTTTGATTTGGTTCTGATTTCTTGCACTTCATCAAACCACAAAACACGAAAGAGCTACAAAAATCCCCAACTTTTCAAAAAAGAAAACATCGATTTCATACAACTCAATTAAAAACAAAACTAGACTTTCTAATCCATGGCAGTCCTTGAAGATAATCGTCAACACTAGGCAGAAAAAGCAAAAGATCTGGATTTCTTGCAAACTGGAAACTAAGGAAGAGTGCACAACAACGTTTTGAGCATTGAGACGGAACGATTCATGATAAGAACCTGGGATGCATATCAAATAAAAAGCAAAAAAGAGAGACCCTAAGTTTGAGGCACGTGATTATCAGGATGCAAAGTACCATTAACTCGTAGGTCAGCATAGGAAGGCCAGTGAATGCGAAAGGAGACCTTGTCACTTAATAGCACACACCACACCTGAAAAACATTAACCAAGATCAAAATCCCTGAAAAAAGCCTTTAAAACTGCAACTCAGAAGAGGCAAGGGCGTGCCTATAAACTGAAGTACTTATACTACTAAAAGCATGAAGGAAATATGCTTGACCGAACTGGTATAATCCAATCCCCTCACATCCATCTTGCATAAAAAACACATGACATTTCATACCTGAAGATCATATTCTGGTTTCTGAAGAAGTTCGCGATCAGGTCGACTTAAGTAAAAAGCCTGCTCAATGTTCTGCAGGGTATTTGCTCTGAAAAAATCCACGTGTCAACCAGAGCTCGAAAAGAAAATCATATCGGTACACGTCTCTGGCGACAAACCAACGGCAGGCTTTCACTGATTAACTGAGATCCATTTGCTGTATTCATGCAACGCCAAGAACTAGGAGTTCTAATTGCTGTCAAGATAACACAATTACACATAACGAAAACTGAAACAAAAGTGTATACAAAGGATAATCCACAGAGTTATGAACCCTTTGTGGGATCTAAATTGTAACAAACAAACAGCCAACTGACACTTAAGAAAACATACCCGTCGCTTTTGGCTGCAGAGCGAAGCTTTGTGGGCATTAGAAGTTGAGTTACTGGTACACAGAACCTGTCAAGGGTAAAAAAGAAAGACGATTCTACATCAGACTAAGGCTTCATGAAAAAAAAAGAGCTTTAGAACAAATACTACGTCCCTACGCAAACAACAATTTCGCTTTGTGAAAAAGGACTCACGGATCACTCCTGTTTATCCGACATAGCTCGCAGTAATGGTTTGGCGGGATTTCTGCTTGAACTCCGTTCGCTGGCTCCTCAGGAATGACAACACAACTCATATGTTGCCAAACCCGACATGAAAGATCATCACACTGAAAAACCAAGAGTTGCACATAAACATCACAAAACACAACATTTGTAATTGCAAAATCTACTCAAACCAGCATCTATCTAGCTACCAAAGATAAATATGGACATTAAAAAGCAGTCAGAATCAAATGAAAAAATAATAGGAGTGCCACAATATAAAAGAGAGACCACTTGACACAAATTGTATTTCCTATTACCACCCTACGATGAGAAGAAATTGGAGCAGTGGAAAGTTTGGCAAGAAATGAAAGAAAAGAACAGTTGATCTTCTGGACAGTAATTCAAAGGAAAACAAAGGTAAAATCGAATATAAAAAGAGAGACCTGAATCATTGTTCCAGTATCAACATTATTTCCACAAGAACACCGAGTTTTAGTCTCCTCACGAACATGCTCACTAGGCGCAGCTGAAGGGTAACCGCTGCTGGATCCTGATTTAGCAGCTTTACGCTTAATATATTCATTTCCAGCACTTCGAAGCTTCCTGTCAAGACGCCCAATATAAAAAAAAAATTGACAGACAAATCACAATCAAACTTTCAATACAGTCACTTATCTGAAACAAATTGGTCTCGAAACAAGGCCAGTACCACATACCTCTTATCGTCATGCTTTTAACATAATCTACACCAGCTGCACATACACAAAGTATTGGAAAGCAAGGTCCAAGGAAAAAGTAGAGGTAGAAAAATTACACTTAGGAAAACACGCACCTGTACTGCTCATCAATAACAGCAATAGCTTCTTCTCTTGAAACAATTTTCTTTCTCGAGCCTTCACACAGAACCCAGATCCATTTTCCACGACTCAATAAAAATGACCCCTTGATTATGTCAAATAATCGGTTCACCTACGACAACCACTACCCTGAGATAAGCACCATCTCAACCAAACCTACCAAACTATAAGGTACAACTGCAAAGAAAAACAAAGCTATGATTGAATGCCAATCTCATCATGTACCACGTGAGAACAAAACTCATGCCTAATCTCAAAAGAGACTCACCTCTGCTTAGTTGTTGCCTCTCTACTGGATTGATAAGCTCCATGATCCTGTCCACGAGGACCTGCTCAGACCACATTACATTATGCTACATACTGAAAAAATCGCTGCAGCAAAGGCTTTCTGACAGGATCCAAAAATACCGTAAATAAACAAGGTAGAGAAGTTTAAACCTACAGGAACTAATAAAAACCCTAAAAGAAACAACGCTGTGGATATCCTTCTGTTTGCCTCTTGGGTCTACTAGTTCATGGAGATTCACCAAAGATGGAAATTTTATCTACTTTTCAAATGGACTCCCGAATGTTTTGTTAATTTCACCTCCCCACAACCTGCTAGAATTTGGATGGATTATCAAGCACATTCACACAGACAACAAAGTAAATCATCTTCAAGGCATCCGTTTTCAATGCTTACCTGCTTTTTCCCTTGTTTAGGAAGCCCCAATCGTGCGAGAACATCTTTGAGCTCTGGAATCCGAAAATTCACCAATTTGCTCTGCAGATAGCAAACATTCCACAATCATCTAAACCATCCGGAATAAAAAAGGCTCCATTTACAAAATAATGGAAGCATGAGTGTGGTAGCAATTTCAAGAATGCTTGTATAAAAGTCTCATCGATAAAGGTGACCGCCCATGCCTGAATTCGCATGAGCAACAACACTCAATTATGCATAAGAATTAGTAGACGAGAAGCTGCAGAAAGGAAAAACTCATTTTCTAATATTTGCCCCATGGAAAGAAGAACATACCCTTGCACTGCGACAGGATGCGTCAGCCATAGCGATGGCTGTGTGGATCTCAAGTTCACGTCTTGCCTTGTCCGCCTAGCTAGGTGCAAGAAGAGCGATGCTTTAAATCTAGGGTTCCGTCTGCCATTCAGTCAGAATGCGAGACAATTCGAAGTCCAACAGGCATTGCAGCCCTGTTATCTGAATCGCCGGAATTGGAGTAGCAAGGTGGTTGGCATAATGCAAAGGTGAAAAAGGTTTGCGTCGTAGCATTGCACCTGATACGGTCCCACAACGGTACACAAATCGAAAAGTCGACGAGCCCTGGTCACTCTTTGTGACAAGACAGCACATAAACGCCACTCAAGTATACCGATGTAATAATAAACCTTTATTGCAATTGCATAATTAACTGCAGAGCGGTGAAGATAAGCTGTCTATTAAGCTAAGACAATCACTATGAAGTACATCCATAGTTTCGGAATATTACTGAGCCCTAGACACGGGATTCTTCAGTAAAAAAGGCGAAGAATTGCAATCCTGAGCATTCACTCACATCCAGGTGATTTCGCTACTCGATCCTCTAGAACGAGCTCCCCGAAATCGATTGACAGAAACCGAAATGCGTCCAGTGTCGGGAGAGATCACTAGAAAAAGCTTATTACAGAGAGTAGTGAATCAGTGGAGTGTACTGATACTGAAATCACGGACGAAAACGGGATATTGTTAATCTATGGAAGTCAGAGAGCGTCGACCTAGAACTCCTGAACTCCAATGATCTACGTCGCAAACAATAGGGCTAACCACTCGCAAAATGCATAGCAATTCGCAAAACGCACCCTCTCCTGCTTCAACTCTCACTCCATGCAAACACTCAACCATCACGAGATTACTCGCTACAAAGAGCATCGAGCTTCGTTTCAAAGAGCATCGAACTTCTTTTCATTTACAAATGCATAGCCATTCGCAAAACGAAACCTCTCGAGCTTCACCTCTCACTCCGTGCAAACACTCTACCATCACGAGATTAAGTTACTCGCTACAAAGAGCATCGAGCTTCTTTTTCATTCAAACTCTCCGACAATGGAAGAATAATCACTCACACCATTGACTGGCGCTTCCAATTACGAGCGCCGATGCGATGCGATGCTGGAACAACAACTCCGACACTCAATAACTCACTCTACCATCACGAGATCACTCGCTACAAAGAGCATCGAGCTCCTTTTTCATTCAAACTCTCCGACAATGGAAGAATAATCACTCACACCATCGGCTGGCCTTTCCAATTACGAGCGCCGATGCGATACGATGCTGGAACAACAACTCCGACACTCAACAGAATTCCGCACACAAGGAGGAGGAGGAGGAGGATGAGCCAAATAAATAGGACGAGCCAATCGTGTCCATCATCAATCAAATGACGAAATTCAAAACACGGGAAGAGAAGAAGAAGCAACGAAACGAAACGGCCGTTGGAAACTTAAACCAAAGCACGGCGCTTGATTCCCCCGCGATTGCTCCTCCATGGCAAATGATCCTCCCGGGATTGATTGATTGCTACTGCGACATCCTCCCCCCGCAGAACAGGGATGAGTATTGTTAAGCTTAACTTTAGTGGTGATGAAACCCTAGCGATGGAGCTTGAACGCCATAGCTTTGAATTTGCTGCAGCTCGGCCCGGGTCGAGAGAGACACGGATCGAGCGAGCGAGCGAGCGAGAGAGCCGCTCTTTAGACTTTACCCGGTCTCGCGAACAGTTTTCCGTCGCTAACTTTTCGTTCGTTCCAATTAATTCGTCCGCACAGTCGGTATCTCTGCGAGGAGATCTCTCTCGGCTCTCCACGGTCGCCGTGCTTCTCGTCGTCGTGGTTTTCTTCTTGGGGTTTGAAAGTTTGAAACCCTAGCCCGCCTTTTCGGGTGAGCCCCGCGCTTTTGGTCCCTTTTTCCCCCGTCTTTCCGCTGCACCTTTCTCTTCTTTGTTCGCATTGCTTTCCCTCATGTTTTTGTCGAGTTTTTTATTAGGGCGTGTGCATCGTTGCATGCAATCTGGAGCACTCAAAAGTAAGTGTTTGGGGTGCATTCACAATCACAGGCTTGCTGGAATATTTGATGTTCCACTCTTGCCTTCAAGTAGGTATAAGCAAGCACTATTGAGACGTGTGTTTGAGCTACAATTGAATGAGCCTTGACTTACACAAGGTGTGTACGTACACGGTGAGGCGTGTTAACAATTCAGCGAACTTGCACGCGCGCACCCAAATTGGAGCACTCAAGGTAAATTCACAATCCACCCTTGCCTTCAAGTAGGTATAAGCAAGCACTATTGAGACAGAGGTGTTGAGCTTCAATTGTGGGCCTCTTGTGTCAACTAATTAACAAATTTTGATTGTCTTAGATTTGGGTGCGCGTAACAATTCAGCAAACCTTGAACGTTTTAGTGTTTGAGCTACAATTGAACAAGCCCTCACTTGCACAAGATATTGGTGCGTACGCAATGAGGTGCGCTAAGCAGAGCGGCCACACCAATTGCTATTGAGGACATGTTTAGCATACAAAGATGCAAATGCTCTTAAATTGCTTATCAAGTTTTGTACACTAGGCCTGTGAATTGTTGTTTTAAGAGAAAGACTGCAAGTGAATACAAGCTTCCTGTTGCAATTTATCAAACATCTAGTGTAGAAAGGCTCTTTTTCACGTTTTTTTGCTTCTTCCAACACTTGAACAGGACATATAGAGTTACTAGTCACAAGTAGCTGTCATGGTTCACAAGATTGCACAAGTGCACCAGTCGCTTTCACTACCGTGTAGTACATGTAAATCGTACTTGATACTGATATCTCCAAAGTCGTAAACGTGAGTTTAGGTTCAAATGTTTTCTGACAGAGCATCACCACAAGTCGTACAAAATGCAAGCCGATTTGTAAGCCTGTCAATCCAATTTGCAGCCAAGGAAGAAGGGTTGCCCTACTCATAGTCTCTTAAGAGGCCATTTCCACCCAATTGGCTATGTCCACATTCACGGAATTTTTGTTTGTTGGAAAAATGTAAGAGGTGCTTATCTCATGCAATTTGCAAGTCGATTTGCAAGCCATCCTTGGGTTTGCAAGGCACCAGAGGTTTTTGGCTTGCCCTCTTAACAAGTTCATCCATTATGCAAGACAGGTGGGACAATTTTGCAAGTCGGTGGCAACAAGCCATCCATTTTAGAGGACGCTTGGGGATGTTCTTAGTGCAGTTTTTCAAAGCATATTTCTTGCATAAAGTGTCATTTACAATTAGCTTTGACTAATGTTGATATTCACAAGACAAAACACCACAAGGATTCTTTTTAGAAACCTGTAAGATTGGTGAATATAAAGTACCCAACCTTTAAATATTCTGAAATCCAATAAGGCCGCATGAGTGCAACAAAAAGAATGTCTCTGGGTTTGAAGACCATAGATTAACCAGTAAGCCTCAACTTTTGTGATGGTTTATTATCACTTGTTAGTAGTTACCTTGAAGATTGATCTCTTTTCTACTTCTACTAAGAGCATCCGCACCCTTGCAAGCAACCTGGAGTTGCAAAAAGTTAGTGTTGTTATTGCGGGCTTGCCCAAATATCACATATATCATTGTCCTCCTAAAGGGGGAACAAAGAGCGTATCATAAATTAGTGTTGAGTTTCAATTGCAAGTCTTTGATGTCAACCAATCAGCAAGTTTTGATCATCTTGGATTTGGGCACAGCTAAGGATTACTCCAAACCATGAATGTTCTTCTTTTCAAGTTGAATTTGAGCATGCCTTGTCTCTCTCATTTATAGCTGTAAGGTGGTGACGCATGCCAAAGTGAGTGGTTGCATCAAGTGCTCTTATGGGCTTGTTGTGTATGCTCTAAGGGCATCATCAACCCAAAAACGAGGTTTCAAATTGGGGAAGTGGTTGCTTTTGCATTGCTTGTTGTCCAATTTTTTTTGCCAAATCCTCTCACTCTTGTTGCAAATCCAAGCACCCGGAGAAAATCATTTGTTGTTGCGGAGAAGCTACAAGCTACTGCAAGCAACGTGGTGTTCAATCGCAAGTTACAAGGGAAGACCAAGAGCATTGGAAAGCTTGAAAATTTGCAATGAGTAGAAGTTGCTATGGTTGGGGTGCCCTATGTCCTAATTATGCATTGCCATAATTACAATGGAGCCCTAAAAGTACCTCATTCTTCCACACACGTGCCCGACCAACAGAAATGAAGTTACAGTCCTATTCCCTATCTTTGGTTGGCGATGCTCTAAGCTTTTCAAGTTGATTTCTACAAGGGAATGATCTACAAGGAAGTATCACACATCTAAATGGAGAAAACGAAAGACGAGAAAAAGAGGGTGACGACAGGCGCACCATCAGTATGGAACACGATATCAGAATGAAACATGACATCAGAACTTTTTTTTCTTGTGTCAGTGTTACAGAATCCAAGCATCTTTTTGCTCAAGATGCGAAGGGATGGAAGGGGAGAGTTCTTAGGACACAAGGCAATGCTAAACGATGCGTTCCAAGGATTTTCCATTCCCAACGACATTGGGAATGGCTCCTCGCATATATCCTCCTCACTCTTCACCTGCAAAATTGCTTCAACACTATTGGAACCCTAATCCTTATTTAGCTTTTTCGGGAAAATATGCCTGTAAGTGTGTGACTAGAATTATTTTCTTAAGATTCTTCTTTACTGCATTTTCTTCTCTTGCTACAAAACCTTTGAATTGAATTATCAGTAGCAGTTGCTGCATATTTGAAGAATACTCATATTTTTAAGGTGCACTGCAGGATGAGGACTGTACCCCGGAGAAGAAAGGCATCACGGTATGAGAACTTTGTGATTCAGTCGTTGGATTTGCTTGCTTGCTCTTTTCAAAGTGGCTTAATCCCTGAGCGCCCAAGCCATATTCACTCAAATCCATATCTTTGTGTAATTAGTCCAATAAAAGTATTACCTAAGTAGTGTCAAATAGCTTGAATTTTTTTTGAGTGGTAGTAAACACATGCTTGGAGGTACATGAAAAAGTACAAGTCCTTTGACTTTTCCATTAAGAAGAGATTAAGAATCAAACAAGGACATTTTCAAAACTAAGCAACCACTATGTGGTCATTAGGGCGCTCAAGGGTTAATGGATGTCATACATTACATAGGGCGCCTTTTCATGTGAGATTGGTGGCTAGTGAAGCTCACCAATTATTAATTGGATGGGATTCCAAAAAAATGATTGATTATTGGTGAGCTACAGCGCTGACCACTAATCTCATATGGAAAGAAGCTCTTAAGCGCAGCTATTTTTACATTACTTGGATTTCTTTTGAGAGAATTTGTATGCTTTTCTTGCAAGTCTCATATTTCCCCCACAAACCTCAAATTGTCCCACTCCTTCAAACCCCAACTTCAACATATCCCACTTCATTTAATTCTTAGATAACAAAAAACAAATCTATGTAAGATGGGAAAAAGCCAATTTTCATCTGATTTTTTTAGTAGTGATCATATATACATGATCTATCAAGGAAGGCAAAGAACATGTGAGAATGATATACAAACGTGGTGTTAAGTCCCAAGTTGCCGTCCTTGCAATTTGTATGAGGACAGCATGCATGGTTGACTTTTGCAACTTTTGAAAATAGTATTAGAACACGTGCGCACTTATTGCACCATTGCAATGCTAAAATAGAGGGGCAACCACAATGACTAGCCTAACATTTAGGGGTTAAATTTCCCATTTTAGCATATGATTTGGAACCGTGGTCACAAATGTGACTAAGTTTTGCAAAATGCCCTCACCATTTTTCTTCTTTCACTACAAGAAATTTGAAAACTAGGACAGGAAAAGTGAGAGTTAGACAAGGAATCACATTTAAAATCTTTGAATATGTTATGTAGATTTTTTGTAAATTCATTTTGATATTAGAATTGACTGGTTGCATATAGACTTTCCTTCAACAAGTCCATTGAGACTAAACTCTTGATTTTGTTTTAGTGTATTGGATTTTGTTTCCTTTTGTTTTCGTCATTACTATCAACAATTGAATTGATCAAGTCATGAACACCTCATTGTAGTACCAATGCTTGCTTTTTCTAGAATAAAGACTACGTTTGCACAGTACTTGCAAGATCTTGAAAGGCTTCTTTAACTCTTAAACGTCGGGTTGGTCATTGTGCATGCTCTCTATTGTAACCCTATAATGATGTGACAAATGTTCACCCATTATAATACTATTTTCAAAGTTGTAAAAGTCAACGATATATGTTGTCTCCATGAAAATTGCAAAAATGACAACATGGGACCTATCACTGTGTGTATAAATCTTCGCACAATTTGGATTACCCAAAAACATGAATACGTTCAGTGAGATTGTTTTTTGCCTTCCTCTATGATCACCTTTATAAAGAAAATCAGATGAAAATCAACTTTTTCTAATCCTACAGAGTATTCTTTTGTTAACTATGGGACGAAACCCATCCGCCTCTGCATTTAAGGGTTAATACGTTACAAGTGTATTTGCTACTTACAGAAGTTCATAAATTAAGGATGTAAAAATGCCCAGATTGATGATTTGAAAACTGCGCCAATGGATTATCGCTTCCCAGCAACTAATCAGGCCAAACACTGTTACTACAGCTACAACGAGTTTCACAAGTACGTCTTGATTCCTTTGTTATTGATCTCTGTAGAGTTTAGCTCACAAACTTATAGCAATGCTTTAATGTTCAGCTTTTTTTTGGCAGACTTTGGCTAACTCAATGAATCTTTGGTGTTCCATGAAACACTTTACATAAGTTGACTACTTCCATGAATGACTTAGGAGGAATACTATATTGTGGGGGAATACTATTTTGTTAACAAGGATCTGTGAGTTGTGAGCTTAGGTTTTTTTTTTGTCAGACTGCTATATTTCACCTATAATTGTGTATGTAAGGTCTTATAAATGTGCATTTTAAACTTTCATTTTTTGAAAAACTTGTTATTTTATTTTATTTTTCATTCATTTTGAGCTCAAAATTGGTTCCTGCTCACAAAATCTTGGCTCATTGCTCATGGCTCACCATTTTATGCTCAAGCATTGTCCAACAACTTGGGCAACCATTGATATTGAAATGGTGAATGTTTGGGTGCAGATGCGTTGCAGAGAAGGGTGAAGATTCTAAGGATTGTCAAAAGTATGCCAGATTCTACCGTTCCCTATGTCCTGGTGAATGGGTATGACATTCTAACCAGCCACAGGTCTCAAGAAAGAAACTCCCAAGTTACAAAACCTTGTCCTTTATTATATAGATGTACATGATCTTACTGATTATATGTTTTTTTAGGTTTCTAAAAGCCTCAAGTCTTTTTTTTGTATGTTTTTTTGTTACAATTAATGTGTGCTCTAAGACCTAAGAATGTTGAACATCAAAGTACAAAACAAAAATATTAGCAACAACATTTGTATTAAAAATTGTGAAACTAAGAGTGTGTAGATAAGAGTGAATTTTGCAAATTGGCTATAGTGCATAGTTGGGAGTTGAATTGAGAGTTTCAACTTCAGGTTTTCAAAAGGAAACCCTACTTTTAAAAACCATTACCCACGTGATCAAAAGTCATGAACTATTGGAGTTTTCCCAAAGTACTCCTCCATGGGCTAAATACTGGGGATTTCTAACATTTTGAGAGTAGTTTTTTGAGTGTGGTTTTGCCTATGCTTGCTTTATTACCTTTTGTGACGTAACTTTGTCAAACTACAAGAGTAAGGAACAACAGAGTGACCTTTGTAGTTTTCTACATACTAAGGGTGATAATAAACGACATTATCTTCCCCTTCAACCTCCAATTTTATATCATACACAAGTAACGGGTGCACTAATCATGTAAATGCATTTACATGGATGAACACAAGAAATTAGAAGTGGTTTTAATTGTGCATTAAATCACAAAGAATGATTCAATGCTTGCAGATTGAGAAATGGAATGAGGAAAGAGCTAATGGTACATTTCCAGGTCGTTACTAAGAAGAATACTGGTACACAAGCAACATGGCTTTTCATGAAACAAGAGATTAGCAATGTATTTCCTAGTTGGTTATTCGCCCTTGGAGGTCTAGCTTGAAAGAGAGATGATTAGAAGCGGGACATGTTTATTTGAGTGAAATGGAGCCAGATTGGCAACAAACTCACAATTTGGACCACTCTAAACTAGTCCTTCAATTTATTATCCCTTATATTGTCAACAGTTGTAATCTGGCAAACAAAAAAAATGCTCTAATCAGAAGTAATGTTTTGCTTTACACATATAGGAACAAGTAATAGACGAAGCAATAAAAATTTATGCCTAATAAATTGATGATTATGTGGAATTCACAACTATAAACATGTCTGAGTTCTTTTGATAGCTGTTCAATAAATCATGAGTTTGTGAGGTGATTAAAATTGGAAGTTAAAGGTATTCAATGATGCTTGGATAAAGTCAATGCCTTGTGCAAGAAAAAATGTTTGACTATATTCAAATGTTGATCTTAAATAAACATTCCATTTAATTGGGCCTAGAACACAAAAATGAGAAAGGGACCTTCACACTATTTAAACCTTTCTATTACAAAGGGTTGAGCATATCCAAGCATCATTGTAGTATAGTCACAAAATTGATACATTGTTGTAACTTCAATTAAAGCATTTGTTAAAACAATTGCTTTAGTACTTAAATTTTAAGATAATGAAGTTCTGTTGCCAATCATAGTAAACTAAGGTATATTTACACCTTACAAGCATCTTCGATACATCACAATTCGAGAAAAAATAAAGCCAGGAAACGAATCATAACAACGTTAATGACGCTCCAAAAAAATCATGATTTGTATAACTACAGATAGTCATTAATAAATCAAACAGATGAAGTGGTCTATGCGTGGTAAAGCACTGACTGTGAAAGAAATCAGTAGGTACTAGGTGCCAAAACTATTAATGAAACTTCCATTTTGGAGGCTCGTAGCCAATCATAGTAACTTCGAAAGGATATGCTACCATTCAAAGGTGTAGAGCGTGGTTTTTCCTATTTATGGACAAATTTCGCTGTTTTCTAAACTATTCGCTTGAGCTTCTAAAGAAATGGAAGCGGTAACTTTTGGTCATTTAGGAACTTTAAGGTTACTACCACAAAGGACTAGAGCTTGGACACACTTTCTCTTCATACCTGGCTCTCGTCAATTTCGGTCTCCTCGTCAAGTTGGATCTCAGCCTTTTGATCCTCCTGCAGATTGTCCCCCTTCACCAAGGCGTGGTCTTCGTCTTCTTCGTCTTCTTCTTCTTCATCATCTTCATCGTCCTCTTCCTCTTTCTTTGCAGAAACACCGACCACGTTAGTCTTCGGCCCTCCCTTCCTAGTTCCCGGACGGGGTGAATTCTTCTGTTGCGACACCATAACACTCTCTTTTGAATCAGAATCAGCCTTCACACCTTCCGTCTTCGTAGCAACCTTCTTCTCAGTTGGATCTGAAACCCCTTCCTCCAAATCTTCCTCCATTTCCTAGTGACATAGATAAACCATCATCCTCAAGATTTAGAGAAGGTACAGATAACATAGATAGATGAGTAAGGTGCATTTAATTCCCAGGTACACTGACAAAAAGGCAATTGACTCAAAAGCATCTGGTCATAATACCTCTACATCGTCAGTATCCTGCCCTTCAGACTCGTACTCTTCTCGATCAGCTTCATCGCCATCCTTATCAGCTTCTTCTTCATCCGCCAAGTCACTTCGGAAATTCCGAATCCTCTCCCTCGCAGCACTGAGGATCTCATCCGCATCTTCGGAGTCTTTGCGGAACTGGGCCCGAACACAATACGTCGACGGTGCAGTTCGCTCAAACAGAACAGTGTCTCGTGAGAGAGCGGCAGCAATCGATGCCTCTGGAGTCCTACTCGAAGATAGGTCACGCAATCCAGATGTCTATGGCACCAATCACACCATAAAGAAAAAACCATAAAAAACGAGACCCTGTAATTAAAAAAACACTTCCTAAAAGCAAAAATTCAATGGCCATGATTGTGTATTGATGAGCACCGTGATCAACACGTGGCACTCTTTGACAAGCAAAAGGATAGGTACCTGAATTCGATCTGCCACCTCAACAATATTTAGGCCCTTCTCTCCTGCTAGAGACAGCACATGAAAAGCAGCATACTTCACGGTCCCGGGGGTCAGCCTGTACTGAGAACGGCGTAGATGACCCATCCCTCTGCCTTGCATGGAGGCAACCGCATGTGCTGCTGCTGCACCAGATCGAAGATTGGCCACAATGTCTTCCCCATCTTCTCCCTGCAGAAAACCGTGCAAAAACGCATATTAAATCAAATGAACAAGCTTTTAAAAAAAACACACTCATATGTTAACATAAGAACAAATGTGCAGGTGTGTGCAGCCAGTGTTCTGTAAGGTATGGAAGAGGATTTCGTCCAATCTAGAGTACAGAGGAACCAAGTCTACTTATATAAACCAAAGGCTAATGAGATCAACCAACAGGAGACTTCTTTTTTCGATCATTATCAAAGTAAATCTTAAGCAGGGAAGGAGGATCTAAGGTCTACAAAGCATCAGGCCTAAGAGACGAAAACTTGTAGTACATAGAAATATAAAGATTTACAAATAATTCACCTCGGTTGGTGTTTCTTTCGGTCGATCAGGTGTAGTTATCTTCCGTGTCTTCCACTTGGGTCCAAAACCAGCTGCCAGAGCGAACTGCCGCAGGATTTCTGGCCACGTAAGAGGGTTCCCATGCTTTCCCCATTCCCTAATGTCGAAACCCCATGCAAAAGCCTGGAAAAGGTGAAAAAAGCCCAACACAGAAATAGCATACAAGTAAGTGAAAAGCCCAATAAGTGTCCTTGAATTTTTGCACTAATGCTAACAAAGCTCTTCATGACAAATGCAGATCCTTTGTTACTAGAACCAGATTGGTTGCATGTGGGAAAAAAGCCTAGAAACACAACAAAGAGGTCTGAACTTACGGCCTCGACAAGTTGAGGATGGCCACCCGCTGCCATAGCAACTGCATCTCGCTGACCAACCATGCCACCCGAAACGGCTTGTGCTGCTTCCTCAATATCTCGTACTAAAGTTCTCAGAAGCGCCACATGTATCTCCCCAAGAAGTCTAGAATCCTGAAACGGAAGTACGACATTAGCAACACCTCTCTACACGATGAATTCTTCAAAAAGCAACAACTTTTTATTTGCAAAGATCCTGAACAAAACACTCTAATTCCAAAGGAGAATGACGCAGATCTAAAAATATAACATACATAATCATGAAAGGCTTGTACAAGCTCGTCCAATGTGAATGGCCAGAGTCCACGACATCTGCAAATGTTGTCAAAAATCTCCAGGCCTGCATCCAAAGAAGCAATCACGTTAAATTACGTGTTTCTCAAACACTATACTCAATAAAATTATGCATGTGTTTGTAGTCAAATGTAAACCACATGACCATCAGTTGTAGAATACCATAAGCATTAACCATCGCCATCACGTTAATGAATAGGTAATTGCAATGTTACCAAAAGTAGGTTTCCGACATTCAGATCAGAGTTCGACTGGATAGCCACAACAGGCTTCATCCGCACAGCAGGAGGTGGAAAGGCCTTGAGCTCAACTGCAAACATGGAAAAACGCAAAAATAAGCCTTAATACTTTTGCTGGTTCATGTGATCACGAATACTGATGCGAGGATTTTCTTAAATGTCAGATTTCCTCTCCCAAAACATGACGATGAAGGCATTAAAACAGCAATAAAATGAAAATACATCCTTTCACCTTGCGAGGTATCCATCCCATTCTTGCTGAAGGGCGCAAAGAAAGCAAGATTCAGAGAAAAAGCAGCTGCAGCTGCTTCCATAGGCTCCAGTTCTTCATCATCCATGAGATCTGTCATCTCTTTGGCAAGCCTTTTCGCAAGCGCCCTCTCGTTAGCGGCTTTCATTTTAGCAGCCTGTTTCTCTTTACGTGCTTCTTCCCGTCGGCGCTGCTTTTCCATCTGAAACAAGGATAAAAAAAATCAGAACACAAGTTTCACATTCTCAAAAAACGCTGCAACTCCAACAAACGCAACTGCAGACGCCAATGATCTCAATTTTTTTGAAAAAAGTCACACTGCGGCTAACATACCCTCTTGCTTTCCTTCTCAAGGCGTTCAGCCTCCTTCTTTTGCTCCCGTTCGATGCGCTCCTGCTCTTTCATCCTGTCCCGACGAATTCTCTCGTCTTCTCTCTTCCTTTGAAGCTCGAGTCTGTCTTGCTCTTTTCGTATTTGTTCTTCTCGCTGTACAAAAATACATTCGATGTGAGAAGAAAGTACGACACTTCATAAAAAACAAGGACTCCCAATCCAACGACAACAAATACCGAACCAAACCCAGTGATCACTCTTCCACCAAAACTACACAGTAAGAACACTAATAACATATGCAAAATTTCAAGGACTTTTCCAAGGGTATCCTATCACCTTTCTCCTCGTCACCTCCTGCTTTTCATAATCCTTCCGCAATCTTTTCTCATGCAGCTCCATCTCTTTCTGCATCCTGGCCTCCTCCGCCTGTGCCATCTACAGAAATACACGACTCAGGGGGCTGCTGCCACTAGACATGACTAATCGTTTCAAGCAGATGATACAAGTCCAAATCCTCAGCCAACAAGCAAACTTCCCCGGGGTAGGAGCAAGACTAAGGGCGAAGTGAGTCAAAGGTGACAAACCCTGGACTGTTGCAGCAACTCCAAAGTTCTATCAGGATTTGGAAAGAGGTCCAATGGAGTTGGTCGTTCAAAAAACTGAGTTTCTTCCAGGCGTTGAGGTTCTGGCTATTCGGATAAAAATTGGTACTCCCTGACAGAAGGACGAGGTTCATAATGAAGGGAATGAGGATGTGGAGTAGCTGGGGGTCCCATTGATTTCCGCTTTGTTCCTCCCGAATTGTGTATAGGATGCATGGCCAGGGGTGCAGACTGCAGGCAGTACTGGCGTCAGTCAAACCATTTGGGCTACCGCAACCACAAAACAGATGACGTCAAAAAATACCAAAAAATTCAACTCTCTCTCTCCCTCTCTCAAACAAACAAACCCCTAAACTGCGTACAGAATTTGAAAGCAGTACCTGCCCAGGCACCCTGTTGTTTTGCAACTCGGTAATCTCATAAATCCTCTCAGTTGGAAAGGGCTCTGGTTCCACAGCAGGTTTAGGCTCTGCTGGCATTTCTTCCGCTGCAACTACAGAAATAGGCCATCCACAATATCAGTCACAAGACAAACATGCACTTAACCTCTCATCGACGACACAGAGCACATCACGACACTAAAATCAGAACCTTCCACGGCATATTTTCAAAGGAGATTAATTGTTGCAAACGCAATAGAAAATTAAAATCCAAAACCCAATCTAACCAACTAACCCTATGACATGTAAAAAATCAAAAAATTCAAAAGATAAAGTTGCAACGTCGAACCATTTGTACTGAAGGCACCAGGAGGAAGGGGATCAAACTCAACCCCCAGAGGGGGCCCATCCTCTCTGAGAGGCTCTCCCAACTGTGCCTCCACTGCAGCTATTGCAGCTGCTTCTGCCTTGGCCACTTTAGAAGTAAGGGCCTGATTCCTTCGTTTCCCAGGAAATGCAGTACTCTCTCTTGGACCAGGTCTCCTAGAGCGTGGCTTTGGTTCCTGCCGCAAAAACGGGTTAAGTCAAGACATAATCAAACTGTTTTCCCAACAACCTCAAACCACCACAAAACAAGCGGAGTAAGAAAAATGCATGCATATATTCGCAAACACATGCATAAGAATCAACTTCAAAAACATCAAAAAAACATAACCAAAAAACGTTCGCAACAGCTTCAAACCACCCTGAACTCACAGAAAAAGTAGATGGAAAGGCAGGTAATTGTTTTTTGGGCAAAGTTCATGAATACCCCTGAAGTTTGCGATACTTGCATGGATACCCTTGCTTTTTCAGAAATTGCACAATTACCCTTGGACCATTTCTTTTAGGCATTTATTTGTTGTGCTTGTACTTCCTTCATAACCGATGTTGAAGAAGGGAATGTGATGAAACAAAAAAGAAGCAACGTGCACACAAAGGAAGCAGGGAAGTGACATGCACAACAAAACAAACGCCTGAAAGATAAGTCCAAAGGTATTTGTGTAATCTCTGAAATAGCAGGGATATCTATGCAAATATTGCAAACTCCAGGGGTGTCCATGAAATCTTCCCTTGTTTCTTTTTGCATATATTTGCGAGAATCATAATTCTAGCTTCAAAACCATTAAGAGAATTGTAAAGCTCACTCACCTCTGGAGTGAACCTTTCTGCGTTCTCATACAGGTACTCCTCCGCATACTGGTCACCACCAGAAACCATGGCTACATCAGCAGGCTCTGAGGCAAGCACAACGTACTGAGACTGGCTCTGTTTTTCGGTTCGAGCCTTTTTGCGAGACACATTATTTGCGTTCACGTTAACATTAGCAACACCAGTACTTGGACTATCTTCATCTTTCTCTTTCCTGTCTTTCAAGCGTCGGTGGCAGAACCACATCTGCAGCTGCTTATCGATGAAGTTCAGCAGAGTGGACAGGTCTGCTCGCACGGACTCCGATGGATACCGGTCATCTGTGTTACAACATCGCTACTACGCATGAGCCTCCTTGAAACAACAACAACAACCACAACCACATGGATTTCAAAACAATATCTTTAACAAAACTGCGAAAAAAAAGCACCGAGTAAAAGACCTGCGAACACCCTCTCCAACGTTTCTAGCTGCATTGGTGTCTTCATTCTCCTTTTGAAATTGTTATCCTCAGGAGAAAGACGCCTCCTGTCAGCCGACTCCATCGCTCCACTGAGTTGTAAAGCGGCACCTGGAGCGACCGCAAGAGTTTGCGAGTCAAGGACCACGGAGCAAAGGGTTTGTAAGAGACAGCATAGGAAAATGATCAAGACGAAGGCGCAGACCAACCCTAAATCCCCTTCTCGATTTCTGAGGAAGTAAAAAAAATGAAAGGGTGGCTGAAATTGGCTGAAAATGTAAAGCAGTTCAAAAAGTCTAAAAATAGAACTAATAAGTGTGCATGTTTAACAAAGTCGCTAAAACTTGGAAATTAACAACTAAAAAGTGAGATGCTTAGGGAACACACTGCAACGAAACGGGAACATCTCGATTACTCAGTATCTCTGTCTTGTGACAAACATAATCAACACAAGCACATGAAAATACAAACAACGTTATACCTCAATTTCTCAAAACATGCACGCTGTCAACCCCATCACAATGCAGAACATCGAAGAAACATAAATACCAAGCAACTCGCATGAATAAGTAGAATTTGAAAGGATTAACACTCAAAAAGCCCTTGCATTCATACCACCCGCCCCCCCCCCCTCGACTACTACAAAGGCACTCCTAACCCTAAATTTGGCACTCCCTGTCGTTCCAGAGCAAAAACTTTCCAACACAAAAAAAAAAAAGACCACAACCTCAGCAACACCATCACAACTAACCCCTCACAGATACACACAAGAACAAAAACAGAGAAACTTTTATATTCTCCATTAATTAGACCAAAAACAAAAACTTTAAAGCCCTTGCAATCCCAACCCCCTCCCAGCCTCCCCTCCCTCTCATTTCCAAACCCTAAATTCCACCTCTCCCTGTCGTTCCAGTCTCTCGCCTCAGAGCGACCAACTCCAACACAAAAAAAACTCCTGACCCCACACCACCACCATCGCCGGAACTCCGTCACTCCTCATCACCTCGCCATTCCCGAGGCCGTCATCACACGAACTCACAACACCAAAAAAAAACCAGCAACAATCACCTCTTTCCACACCAAACCCTCGATCTTCAATTTGGGGTTACAGCGAGCGAGAGCGAGAGAGAAGAGCGGAGCGACTCCACGTACCTGACCTAGCACATCGCAACGACAGAATCCCTCTTCAATCCATCACCGCGCCAGTAAAAGCGCGCCGGTGCGACTGCGACGTCGACGCCATAATCGGGTGGAGCATGATGATGATGATGATGATGCGCGCAAGCAAAACGAGGGCGGCGAGAGAGCGAGATAAGCAAACGAGAAAGCCTTTTAGCATCCCACAGGGGACGGGGGGAGTGGAGTAATAACTTAGTTCGCTGAGAACACCACGACCACCAGCACCGCGTGGTCCGATGTTCCACAGTGGTAATGTATAATCCTACGAATATTAATCCCTCCCACTCATGTAAAGAAGTACTACTACTCCTCTGCAGCCCCAGAGTCCAGTGCCAGTCGTCCAGCTACATGATCACGCACGCCGGTTCCAAAGCCGATAGTCTCAACCCTCAACCCCAATCCCAATCCTCTACGGTCTTTTTCATACGATCAGATTATGACTCTCTGGCTCCCCCCCCCCCCCCAAGGCCCAGCAGATGATTAAACATCCAAAGGGGGGCAAGCAAGCCCATGATCCCGGGGGATTGTTATTTTCTTTTCTTTTTCCCCTTTTCCTTTCCCTCACCCTGGCAGTAGTAGTAGTATTCAACGGCTGACTGGATGCCGTGGCGCGGTGGTCGTTCCATTAATCCCGATCGAGGCAGGCGTGTGCGTTGCAGCAGCTGCACTTATATAGTTGCTCTGTCCAGATTCTGTCCCCGATTCTGTACCAATTCTGTACCGATTCTGTACCAATTCTGTACCGATTCTGTACCGATTCTGTACCGGTTCTGCCACACCGCCCACTCGAGCGATTCGCGTGAGTTCTACTACTACTAATACTACAAACTCCCCTCGAAGGGAACGGACAAATGGCCCAGGCCTTGGAATCTTGGATCATCCGCTGTACACTTTGTTTTAGTTACCTCGAATTTTGTCTGCCACGCGCTCTCTATTTCAGTTCTTCGACCCTTCTAGTGTGTTATGGTGGCGTGTGATGCTTTCCATTCTATTTGATTGGTGGCGGGTTTAAAAAGGTGTGTTGGCATGGCATTTGGGAGGGGGGGCGGGGGGGCGCCCATTTGAAAAGGCGACTGGCGATTTGAAATTTGTTGCAAGTGTGAAATTTTTTTAAGGAGATTGGAGTGTATAGGTTTGTGCGTGGCCGGTTTTGTCGAGAGAGGTGGCCGTGTGTGGGTGGCCGTGGGGGCTGCTGTTTTTTTTGAAGCTTGCCGGTTTTGACTTGAGATTGATGGGCAATCATGGGCTTTGCTAAACCGGAAAGTCGTCGCCCGGGCATGGTGGGTCCCACGTGTGCTGATGGTATTCATACCTATGTTGTACCCGGATTGGCCGGTCCTGTGGGGTATGTGTTCGAGGATTGTGCGTGATACCGTGCTTATTGTTTGGTGATGGGGATGAGAGTGCTTCAGGCCAGTGTTCGGGAATTTTTTTGGACTTTACCAAAAACTGGCATTTTCCGTGTTCAACCAGTTTTCTACCGGACTGTGCCGGATATTTTTCTAAATTTTACATTGTATTATACTATATTTAGATTTTTGTAAAATTTAACCGGTATTTTTGTTAGTAATTTCAAAATGTAACCGGTTTTTTCCCCAATTTCACCAATTAACAATGAACTAGCAGCCGGTTTTTCTTGTACTATGCTTTAGGCAGTTTAGCTTGTGTGTCAATGCAATATGGTATCAAACTATCACTATGGGAAAACCATGGTCAAATCTACAAAAAGTTGACAAAAAAATGTAGCCTAATCTATAGTTATAGTAAATTAGATCACATATCTTTTTGTAGGTTTGACCATGGTTTCCCCGTAGTGTATCAACTAACATTAGCATTAATTTCATGACTTGAAATTTCCAAATTTTGCATTAACCCTTAAAAAATGTTGTTTACCAAAAGTGCTAGTTGTATTCATACAAGGATCATTTAGTACTTGAAGAAATGGTTTTATGAAAATTGTCAAATAATAAATCTTAATTAAGTGGTAGTATGTTTGTGGCTTGACTTGAAATTTGTAACTCCAATGGGATTCATGTGCTACCCAAACATCCAATCTATATACAACATAGGAGAGTGTATACAATACAACAAACATCTTTTAGGGGTATTCAATTTTCTTTAAAAGTTTCAAGTAAGTCTCAATTAAGTCCCAAGTTCTTGGTTTCAATATTGAAATGATGCTCACCTTTACAATTGCAAAATTGAATTTTTTTCCAAGATTAATTCCATATGAGCACAAAAATTCAAATTAAAGTTGGCATTGGAACGTATCACATATCAGCTCATGATTGTTGTGTTGAAATCATTGAAGCAATAAAGTATTGAAAAAAATAAAATTTTATATTGAATCAATTAATCCAAGTAACATCTTGATTCAATGTTAATTATGGATAGGCCCTTAACGGGATTTTGAATTTCATGAGTTCAACATTGTTTTGATTTTCAAACTTAAATGTTAGGGCTTCTATATCTATTCTTTTATTTCAACTAAACCCTTTGCAATGATATGGATCATGGTAATTGACTATGCAAATAATGCAATGTTGAAGGGATGTGCTTGTGTACCACGATAGTAATTTTTTTAAGATTGAGAGGTGGTTTTGTTAAAATAATGAATAATTCACTCATTTCTGAATTGATTACTTTTAGCTAATACTTAGCAAATTTAGCTGTTGGTATTGTTTTGTCCAAAGTTTGGCAAGTTATTTGAATATTGAACCTTGTGTAGTTGAAATCATTCAATGTAGTTTGTTCTTTTCTCTCTGTAGACTAAAAGGAGAAGATGTTTTATATCATCAAAAACTTAGAGTGAAGATGCTAGATGAAGATCAATTTTGAAACAAGTAAACAATATTGGGGCACAATCTTTTATACAAAATTCATTGGTTTAGTAAGCATGAATAAATTAAATGAAAAGTTAGAAGTAATGTAGACACTACAACTTATGTTGTATACTTATTAGATTTCTTTCAAGTCTTGTATGTTCCAAAATTTTGTAAATAAAATCAACAAAAAGAGCATAGTAGAAGATATAAATTTAAATTAAACAAAAAGTTGAACAAAGAGGGTCATCAACCTACTTTTCTCTTTAATTAAATTTCCCTTTGATTTTAAGGATTTAAATCCATTTGAACATGTAATTGTTACATTTATTAAAATCCTATATACTATACATTTGAAGAATCTCCTATGAAAATTCAAGTTCTCTCATGAATGTATTTCAAAACACCCAAATATTTACAATACAATGTCGTGCTTTGATAATAAAAATCAATATAATTTTTTGTTTTGAAGATACTAGTTTTTTTGCACAATCAATTTTTGGAGAGTTTTGGAAACTTTCCAAGAAATATGTACTTTTATGGGAATTTCATGGATAACCTGGAAGTTTACAATAATTTTTTAGATACCCTTGGTTTTTCAGAAATTTCTCAGGACCCTTGGACCAAAAAGTTTATAGTGTCTTTTTTTGTTTGTTGTGCATGCCACTTCCCTCTTTCTTTGTGCACACACAACAAGAAAATAATGTGCGCACAAAAGGAGAAGGGAAATGACATGCACAATAAAAAAAAGCTTGAAAATTTTGGTCCAAGGGTATCTGTTAAATTTCTGAAAAAGCAGGGGATCATGAAATCATCCTGGGCATCTATGAAAATTTCCCTACTTTTATTTAGTGAATTCTGCTGATATCGTTCGAACAGAGCTCATCCGTGATTGGATGATATCTGTTGGGACTGGCATATTTCTCATCCTCCCGCCAGTGAGGTGATCTTCGTGGCAGGACTTTAGGGTTTAGGGTTTGTTGCAGAAACTGGTGTCGAAAGTGTCGGAGTCGCTTCCAGTGCCGTGGCGAAGACGTTGCTCTGCATTACAACACTCCGGAGACCGCTCAAGAGTCTCTAGTATCTCCAGTCTAAGTTGTGTCTACAGCCGCGCTTCATTTCAAGCTCTTGAACTCCATTTCTTGGAGAGAGAGACGACCAAGGAAGAAATAGGGAGCACACAATGGCGAAGCATCATCCGGATCTGATTATGTGTAGGAAGCAACCAGGGATCGCCATCGGCAGGTTGTGTGAGAAGTGCGACGGGAAATGTGTGGTTTGCGATTCCTACGTGAGACCGTGCACACTTGTACGAGTTTGCGACGAGTGTAACTATGGCTCTTACCAAGGCCGGTGCGTTATTTGTGGAGGTCTCGGCATCTCCGACGCCTATTACTGCAAGGAGTGCAGTCATCAATGAGGAACCTCAATACGGCGCCACCTTCACATCTATGCAATTAAGAAAGAGCAAAAAAAAAAGGTTGCAGCACGGATTGCCAGACCTGGTGCCTGTTTCCGTGCTTCTATCCGAAGCGGTTTAGAAAGTAACGTTGCAGTCTTCAAGGGCCGAAACTATCTTTTCTTGAACCCGTATTTCTTCCTTTCGTAGAAGAGATCCGTCTTAGCACTTCCGAGGTTGACGATCTTCGGACAGCCATCTGAGGATTTCACTTTGGAAGATACCCAGTTCTCTTTTCTTCTCTGCAATGCTGCTAGATTGGTGATAAATGATATTGTCCTCTTGTTGAACTGAACGAGATTTACCTAAAATCAATATAAGCACGACTGGTTGTTCGAAAGAAACTTACGATGAAGAGAGACTGCAATTATGTGAAGTTGGCGAAAATAGATCTCTTTGCAAAAACCCCTCCATTTTTGTGAGATCAAGGTTCCAATGGTTATCGTATAGTCTTTCGGATCATCTCAAATGTGTGCAACTAGATGGATAAACGACATTTGGATCCATGTGCTATAAGGTCCTACCCCACTTTCACCTGGAAATGAGATTTTGGGTTTAGACTAAATCAAGGTCTCTAAATCTGGATTCAAATTTTTCAAATTTAGCTTTTGATGATAAATATCTAAAATTGACCTCTCTTCTTGTGTGCTTTTATCATACCTTGAGTGTGCTCATATCAATTCACATAAATAAACATGCACAAAATTTTGGTCACCTTAGTTGCAAGGCCTACTTTTTATATATGATGAGGCGGTTTGAGAAGAATACGCTAGTCGGTTGAAATGAGAAAAACTTATTTGCAATTTGTCAACATTGGCTGAAAAGTTGGTTGAAAGTCTAATTTTTCCATATTGTATCAAATAATGGAAAAAAGTTCCTTGATAAACCAGTTCAAGTATTGAAGGACATCAATTGCAAAAACTCAAAATTTTCCTGAACCCAAAATCACAAATGAGGCCTAGTTTTGACATTTTTGAATTGGCCAATTTTTCTTCAATTCACAGCCAATTGTCAAGCCTATTTTCTATTTTTTCCCTAAACTCTTCCTAGTAATGCAATGCATATTTGATCAACCTCTTCATGACAAGGGCATCAAAATGATGAAAAAAATCCAACTTAAGGTAGGAGGCTCTAATTTTGAGCGGACATTTTGAATCAACCATGTAGGGGTCACTAAAATGGTGCACAAAGGTTCTTGAATGGATCACATTTTCTATGTTCAAAAGTTGTACTTGTGTATGCACTATTTTAGGAACTTCAGAGAGTGATATGAGCCATTATTGAGTGTGCTTATTGGTCATAATTGTGTTCAAAATTAGCTTTCAATAAAATATAGATATATGTCATACTAAAGTAAAGGAAGACATGTTCTCAATCATGATTTGAGTATTAAAATATGGAATGGGTGCTTGCACGCTTTAAGAGCCTTATTGAAACATTCTTGACTTTGTAGTGGTTACTTTTAGGACTCATGGGTTTCAGTTACAAGTCGCCTTTGCATCATAAATGCTACTACCTAAGATCAAGAATAGCTACTTATGCACCTATTGCTTTGATAAATTGTAGGTAGTTCATACTAACCCAAAAAATTCATTTTAAAGACATACAAATCTGTCTCTTTTTTCACTTTGTATCATAAATAAATCCAAATTGCCAAACTGGCCTAATTCACAGAAGCCTTTTCAAGCCTCTTACATGATTAAGGTTCTCGTAAATCCTTGGGAGCTCCGTGGTCACATATGAGAACTCAGGTTGAGCTGACGCCTCGTGCTGCCAACAACGCTCCACAAGCTTCACCAAGTCCAGGTCGTACACAAATTTAGATTCGTGACAGATTTCTTGGAGACGAGGTCTCAAAGTGCCACGTATGACATTTTTCTTAACATTTTCACTCATCAGGGGTAGTCACGGTTGTAATTTCAATCTTCACGGAATACTGCCGAGTGGCGCTTCCTTCGCAACTCTCACGAGCGCAATTATGTGAAGACTTGGAAAAAATTTCTCAGTGCCTATACGTGAAGAAATGGGCTGAAAATATTTTTTGCATGAGAACTCTTACTATGGTCTGCATGTTTATCCGCTCAAGAATTGTTTTTCACCCTTGCTTTTTCGGCTCCTCCAATTAGTGTCCGTCTTACCTTCCTCTAAGTAAAACATTCTTCACTTGTCATTCTTCATTCTCCATCACTCATAAAAGAGGTGTCACACCTACTTCCATGAAGAAGTGCTCCCATTAGCTCTTGCATTTGCTCAACCATTTCTCAATCTTCACAGAAATCTCAATCTCAGACCAACCATGACTACCACTATTGGCATCTCATTGTAAGGCTCAAACCTTGTCAGCACATGCAATGCTAAAATGGCAAAGGTGGCAAACATCAATTCTCTTTGGATCTTTGATTTCCACATTCCTCTCAGGAAAAAGATTTGTCTCCAAGACTTCCGGTGCTGCGTACCAAGTAGTCTCTATATGCGGCTTGAAGGTAGAGCTGGAATTCTATTTCAAGATTCTAGATTTACCAAAATCGGTAACCTTTACATAGTATTGACAGACGTCTCCTAAAATCTTGCCCTTGATTTCATCATGGCTCAGTACCAAAACATTAGGGGCTTCAAACATAAAACTTGGTCTACGAGTTTCTCATCTCACACATCCTTGCTCACTTGTGAATTATTTTTGTTCACCTGCATGTTCAAAGTATAATATGCTTGTGAGTTTGCAATTAGGGTTTTGTGCACAAGTCAGGGGTCTAAACATTTGAAACACCCGTGAGGATGAGCTGCACAAAAATAAGTTTTTGAAGTTCACTCCTAAAGTGAATCACATTAGGAGTGTAGGAGTGAGACTTGCTTTGCTGTTCATTAGTGAATTCACTAAGGTGAATCGCAACTTGAGTCACCTGGAAGACTTGATGTTTGAAGCCCCCTAATGTGCAGATGAGAAAGCCTTTGCACACCTTCAATTGTCAATCAAATTTCAAGTTTACAAACGGTTGTTTTGTCATTGTTGTCCACTTTTGAATTTTGGAATTTGTCACAATGAAGATGCCTCCACGCCACGATATCTTCCAAACATTGTCCCTTGACCCAATAGTGGTGTGTGGTTCATTGAATTCAAGTGGTACAATCTCCCAAAAACATGTTTGTTAATTTGGGAAAATGCGTACAAAGTGAAACTTTTTGCTTTGTTTTCCAAAGAATGCCAAATTCATTCATTTGGGAATTTGTTAACTACTTTCCAATGAAATGAGATTATATCTTTCAAAAATACACTCTTTTTAGACAAAAACTTCATTAACTTCTGAAATTTTGGACATAGTTCAGCAACTTGGTTTCAGGTGACTTCCTGAATTCAAATTAAGGTGACAATTTTGAGTTAAGGTGAAGTACAGAATGGTGCCCATCGTTTTCCCAAATTAATGAATTACACGTTCAAAGTGGTTTATTTATCCGTGACCGCCTCCATATATCGTGCGCCGGGCTGTTGACTAGAGCAGTCATGTAACATCGTCACTTGCGTGCTTCAGCTGGAACGTTCCAAAATTTAAACTTCAAAATCCAACTTTTCTTATGCAGAATTGTTTGCTTTCATCTGCCCAAGCTTGTCACGCCTCATGTTCGCAGAGCTGTTCTCTTGAGACTTGCATAATTGCTACCTTACCCATAAACTGATTCACTCTGTTTTAGTAGCTTGTGGAGTTGTGGTGTCACAGAGTACTAGTCCGTTCCGTGGCTCACATTCTTGTGGCCCTCCATATCAATTTGAGAGCCCATTTGAGAGCGTGGAATTTGAACCTGCATTTGGAGGGTGTATTCGGGAGTTAACTTCACGGTGTGCCGACCAGAAGACAAAAGCTCCACCAGTTTCCGTCGTTTGGAGGATTTTGTGGTGGAGATCCACAAACGTTGCTCGTCAAAAGCCAGACAGCTTAGGTGAAGCGTCAGGTGGAGCACCAGGTCTCTGGAGACCAAGAGAAAGTGGGTCATGTGGGCTTCCGTTGTGCAGATATGTAGGATGTTGCAAGTGGGGCCTCAGGTGATGCAAGGATTGGTCACATTCATCAAACTGCTGCGTTCATTTCTGGATACAGTATGTGTTCAGGTAAGCTCGCAGTATCCTTCTCCCTATGCTCTGAGGCTGGGAGGCTGGGACTTGCGGGCCTAGGACTGCCGAACAGACTCTCAATAAGGTAGGTAGCTGAAAAATGGAGCACCTGAAAGGGGCTTCTGTGAAAGAATCATGCCAGTTTGGCAATTTGGAAATATTTTTAATACAAGGTGAAGTTAGAGACAAATCTATAGGTCTTTAAAATGTTTTTTTGAGTTAGTATGAATTAAGTACAATTTGGTGCAACGTGTTATTCATTAATTTGGGAAAACAATAGATATCATTTTGTACTTCACCTTAATCAAAAATGTTTACCTTAATTTGAATTAAGGAAGTCACCTTAATCCAAAATGTTCAGCTTAATTTGAATTAATGAAGTCACCTTAATCCTAGTAAATGAATTCTATCCAATATTTCAAAAGTTAATGAACTTTCTATCCAAAAACAGCATATTTGTGGATGATATGGATGAAGTATAATTTGTTTCATTAGAAAACTGCCAACAACAATTCAATTCAATGAATATGGTGTTTTTTGGAAAAAAAAGCCTCAAATCCTATTTTGTAAGTGTTTTCCCAAATTAACAAAGAATGCAATATAGGTAGCTATTTTTGATCATAGGTGGTAGCATTCATGACGCAATGGTGGCTTGTGTGTAGTTGCAAGAATGACTTGCCAGTTTTGCCTCAAACACTCTTAAAACTGGTAGTACTAGGTAGCAAGGTTGTCCCTGTCACGTCACGTCCGAACGTCAGGATGTGCATGCAGACGTCAGGATTCATCCCCGTTGTCCGGCTAGATGAAATTTGTCAACAAAACTAGTGAGGACTAATGAGAATAGCCACTGGATGGATGAATGCATCAACGAAATCGTCGACAGCGTGTGGGAATACCATTGGACGGACGTCGCATTGCTTGCATTGGACATTTTTGGTCGATAAAATACCTAGATGGACAGACGAGGTTGACGGTCCTCGTCTCCATGTTGACAGTCAAAATGGATAGCCAAATGGACAAATTGGCCAAACGGCCAGATGGACGACTTGATCGGATGGCTCTATGGACAGCGTGGTTGGACGGCCAAATGGACGGCTTGATTGATAACTTCATGGATGGTCTAGTTGGCAACCTGGTTGGATAACCACATGGATAGTTTGGTTGGACAGCTAGATGGACAATTTTATAGGGTTTAGGGTTGGTTCAACAACCTAAAAGGTTCATGCATAACTTCTTCAATAAGTATTTGAATGAAGTATAAATTAGATGCCCACATAGATTTTTGAATTCTGTCTTTTTCCATGAAAGTGTAAAATAACCACACAAAATAGTTTAGTTGTAAATACATGTCCAAAACCTCATATGTCCATCCCAATTCCCAAATGGATCAATGGTTTTATGGTCCTTTGGAGCATCTCTTGCAGCACGTTAAAACACCCCGTGCTCCACAACTATAACGGCTTCTCTCACTTTCAATCTCCAATAGCACTCAACATGTCTGTTTGCAAGTTGCAGGGCCTTCAGATTGAGGTGCATACTTGTCACATTCAAGCTTTCTCCAGGCCCCCTATACGATCCTTGACAAGCATTGTTCAAGAATTGTTCACGCACAACTCCACTCCATAGCCAGGTGTAGCCATGCAATTTGTTATACCGCACGTGCTGGCCTTGAAGGTTTTAGGGCTGCAAGAGAACTTCAAGCCTTGTTGTGAAGGTTCGCCTTGTTGACCCAATGAAACTTCATTTTTCTAGGGCTTGAAAAGCGTGCTGCAGGAGATGCCCTTAGGGCTTAAGAGTTGCTTTGCACTTGAGGACATGAAAGCCAAGAAAATGTAAAAGATAGCAAATTGCAACTGTGTTGACTGGTATTGATGTGTGGGTTCTGGTAGCTATAATTGATGGATGGTTTTATGGTTAAGGGCAAGATTGCCCCAACATATGCAGAGTGCAAGTATCAGTTGTTGTATTGTTGATACCAATGAGCTACATATGTTGGCGCGATCTTGCCCACAACCGTGATCATTTGTTGCCTGGCACCTAGAGGTGTCAGGATTCACATCAGAACCTCCTCCAAGTTACAAGGAATTGCAAGGGCCGGGAATTGAACCCAAGACCTCATGGGTACTAGCCCATGGGCCTTGAGCAACACACCACGTGCTAGGCTAGATGTCCACAAGGTAATAATTCTTGTACTTATATTGTAACTGACAGTACTATCAGTATTTTGTAAGGTTGGAGGCTATTTTAACATCCTAAAGTTTTTGTTTTGAAGAAACAATAAACCAAGAAAGGTTGGCTATTGTATATAAGATTCCCCTCCAACTATTTCTTTCAAATTTCAACTCTATATTTAGAAACCTCAAGCACAAATCATAGAGGGTTTTCATAAAATCTAAGGGATAATATAAAAAATTGCCTTTAATTTATGTATACAATTTTTTATTTGAATATACAAATCATATTAGAATTGTTGGAATTGAAGTTTAGTTTTATATGTAAAGTACTTTTACTTTTCACTTCTTCTTTTTTGAAATTCTTATTAGGATTTAGTTGCCTTCATCTTTGTTAGTTGCTACCTATACAAAATATGAAAATGTGGACATTTATTGAAATAAAGTCTTTTTAGCAAAAACTATACTAATATGTTTAATTTGTTTTGAATGGTTTAGTTGTTCAAGGAATTTTTGAATTGTGCCTATTGCAATTAGTATTGAAAGCATTTCCATGCACCAAGACATTTTATTTGGATATTATGTTATAGGTGTTCAATCTTTCAAGTTTGAAGTCCTATGTAATTTGAAATCTAATGTTGAGTGTCTAGGTTTTCTCATTTGGGCTAAATAAACTATGGTATTTGCACATATATGTCAATATGAAACCAAAGTTTCTAAATGTTGGCCCATATTTTAATAATCAAATTATCATATGATGCATTTGTGGGGAGGTAGAAAAAATGTGACTTTCACCATATTGTATTAGTTGCCTTTGCAAAAAAATAGTAAAAGAATTGTGGTTCATTATGTTACATTTTGTTGAGATAAAAAGAAAGTAGTAAAAATGGGTTATTTACCATGTTTAGTGGTAAAATACATCAAATACATGTAGTAATTTCAAATCACCTCATGTGGTTGTTTTACAAGGTGCTGATTTCCATACTCCTACCACATTGATATGTAGTAAAGTGAAATAATTTCCTTGCATTATACAAGCAACAAGAATACAAATGAACAATACAGTACGTGGAGAAGATATAGAGAAATGTAAATGCCTCATTTCATAAAAGAAAATACAAGTGCTACAAAACCCGATAGGCCTTCTTGATTCCTTGTTTTGTACTAATTGCAATATTTAATTACATGCATCTATAGTGTTGAACTACTTGCATACATTTCCAACAAGAACTATTTACTCATCTTGTCATATTACAATGCCTTGTGCTATGGTATATCTCAAAAACATTCCAAAAACTAACAAAACCTAGACATCTTGTAGATCTACAATGTCATGTATTATTTCTATGCCTTCTCTCAAAAACCTTTGCAACTTGTTGTTTGATTGCAAACTGGTCAACAATGCAACTATTTGTTCTTTGTATTGATTGTGCATGTAGGTATATGCGGCCTGTACTAATTGAGCCTTGTGGAATATATTGTCTTCAATGAGGGCCAATTCTTCTTCAAAACTCATGTCATTGACATATCTCATACAATTACCCTGATTGTCAAATAGCAGAGTAGTTGGGTGGTGTTTGCGTGAAAAAACCTCTCAACATGTGTCCCAATGTCCACCTACAAGTTGAGCTATTGATGTTGATGATTGCCATCTCTAATCACTCCTTTGATGTTGTCCATGACGTTGGCCCCATTTTGCCACCAAAAAGCAGCCTCTAGGATTTGTGTCGATAGATGTCGGTGGTCCAAGGACCACTTCCAAAGCCATTTCAAGTCTTTCCCCCAATATGACGCATTTGAGGCCCCCGGTAAATTATCTTTGTCATACCCATAATGAATTGGCATGTGGCCTTTGAGGCCAAACATTTTGTAAAGCCGTCAATGAAAGGGGGCTTTGCAACTTACGCATCCCTTTCTCATCACCATGTGAGGAATGAGGCACCCAAGATGGTACATATGCAAACACGTATCAAGGCTCCATCCACCCTTGGGGCCAAAAGGTTCTTGACACATAATGCATATCGTACCTTCTTTTACAAAGTCTTGGACGTCAAGCCAAAGTAATGACGGTTTGCCTACTTGGCCTGCACGCAAGTGTCTACAGCGTGAAGTGCTATATTGGAACCCCAAAGTTGGGTCTGAATTCCAATCAATTCTTTGATTGGTGCGGTTTGTTGGCAACGTATTGGAAAACATCTCTTCAATTTGAGGCTGCAACATCAAGCCAAAATATAAATGACCTCCATTGTTGAATTTTGCAGCTACTCTTCTCACTTCTCATTGCATTTGCATGGCATTGTTCTTTGCTATGCTGCAAGCAAACTTCATGTTGCACATGGAGAGCAGCATTCTCTTCCTTTTAGGACTTTGGACCAATCTTGCATTTAGGGTTTTCAATTGGTCCAATCTCCATTGCAACTCTATATTTGATGCAATTTTAGCCTCCACTTTTTCCTCAGCTACTATGGAATGAAGTTCTAGGGCACGCATGGAGATTGTTAATTGCTCCATGATTGCCTTTGTACTTGCAACCTCTGCTTTTACATGCTCGGCATGGGCACGCATGACATCAAACGTGGGCCCCCAAAGTCTCGAACACCTTGGATTGCATTCTCATGTGCTGCAGTAGAACTTTCACCTTGAAAAACTGGAGGTGGGAAGGGTCGTCTAGGCCGCATCACAACTTCAGTAGTATTACTGGTGCCTACTACTCTGGAATCCGCAGCATACATTGCACTTGCAACAATGTCATCAAGTGATGGAACGTTTTCAACGCTTGATTGCCCTCCACAAAATACAAGGGTAGCATTGAAGGCAGCAAGTTTGTCATTGTCTTCCATGAGCATCCTCACTCTTGCTCTTTGCACTTCTAAATTTGCTGCATGTACCTTCAATGCTTCTTCCTTCTTTGCTTACAACGTTAATACTAATACACGTAATGATTGGGATTCCCTATCAAGAGCTCTTTGATCCCCAATTATGTTCAAATCCACATCTAGTTGTTGCGGTTGAACATTTGCATGCAAATTCACATAGAATGCTATTGGAACCACAACTTTGTTCTCCATGTTGATTCCTTCAACCACATGTTTTTTAAGTGGCTCAACATCTACATCAGCATCTAGACCTTGCAATTGATGTAGATCTTCTACATCTTGAACCCCTACATTTGCCGGAATGTGCTGCACCATTGGCTGGATATCTTCCATGTTATGCGCCACTTCCTCCAATATCACGTCAAGATTTGGAGGAATGTGGCAATGGTTGTTTGGAAATTGGTTCTTCCGTTTCTTTGCTTGGTAGGTTCTCCAATCTACATCTTTCCCTAGAAAAACCTTTGCATAGACCATTTGACATTGTGAGAGCGTCACATTTTTTTTGTGACCTCCCCCCAAAGTGCCAAGGTCACTTCAGTCAATTTCTTCTTGTATGCAGGGTGTTGGCAGATTTTTATGTTTGCCGTGCCTGATTTCAAGTGCGTTTCATATCTAGTAAAATTCAATGGCGATTAATGTGGGTCCAATCAATGTAAATTTGATTGGTCATTCTGCTCCAAGGTTCCATTTCTTGTTCCCAGCTAGGCTTTGCCAAAACCTAGACATTCCAAATTGTGTCCCAATCCACCTATGTCTTATTCCCCCTCCTTTTCATGGTTGGGGTTTCACCTTTGTGACCTGAACTTATTGGAGAGCCTGCAGTTGCCATTTTTTTTACCTGCACAATACAAAACACGGTGTCCTGATGGAAATATCTCCATCATGTAGATACTCGTTGTATATTCATGTTTGTGTTGATTTCAATAAATCAACAGTTGAGGCAAAAGGGGTGGTCGTGGTGAGGACCACGGTTTGGTGACAGCGCAGCGGCCATAGATTCCAGTGCGCTGCGTTGTCTTGTCACATGCACAGCTCAGGGGAGTAGGTAGCGGGTTGGCTGGACCAATTTCCTGCCTCACTAGCTGCCAAGCCGTGAGCCGCCATCACCGCTCGACGAGTCCGATAGGATTCAAACCCGGACCGGCGGGCGACCAGAGACAACCGCTTTTCCAGCCAACCAAGTCCACGACTTGGCGACTGAAGACAAGCGTTTGACGCTATTATATGCTCGCAAGGGCACGTGGCCACTTTACGATGGCATTTATTTTGTGATTTAATCATTTTTATATGTTTATCTAGATGTTTTGGAAGGCTCATACATTTTGCCTTTGTTTGAATAAAAATACTAAAGATTTAGAAGTTAATAGGAAAGGTGTGAAAGGAAAAAGGGTTTGGCATTTATGGTGGGGTTAGGATAGAGAGGGCATGGGCTGATGTGCCCTACCTCCCTACCTTAGATAGGGTCAAGATTATGGAGGAAAGATCCCTTAGTTGTTGGAAGCTAGTGTATGAGTGTTGGTGGGAAGAAGGGGAAAAATTCCGAAACTTTGATGTGAGATTTTTTTCTGTGTATACGTGATTTTGAATTGAAATTTGAGGAGGTTGTTCCTTGTGTGATTACCTTTCCAAAATGAGTTTGCAAGTTTGATTTGGAGTTGTGATGCAAAAGTTATGAGTGTTTGAATTTTGTAGTCAAAAAGCCAAACTATGAAGAAAGGCTGAGACTTTGACAAGCCATAACTTATGATCTGTATATCATTTTGCAACAAGATTTGGAGAGAGTGTTTATCTTAGTATTGGCTTTTTAGAAAGTCTTTAAACTTGAGGTTTGAAGCTTAGACAAGAAAGTTATGGAAATGTGAAGGTTTGGAGGTGGCTGCCCTTTTGTTAGGAGAAAGCCGAGACTTTGAAGAGCTACAACTTTTGGATAGTATGAGATTTTCTTCTCAAATTTTTAGAAGTGATAGTTTGTTGTCATAGCTTTTCAAACTGTCTTTAATCATTTCATTTGGAGTTTTATTGAAGAATTTATAGTGGGTAGAAGTTGCGGGTTTGGGTGCTTTCTAAAAAATTGAGACCCACACTTTGATTGACTAGAGCTTTCGGACAGAGTTTTGTTTTGAAGTGCAAATTTTATGGGTTAAAGCTAGTGATATCATCTTTCTAAATTGATATTACCTTTCTATGGGTGATGTATAGAACAAAAGTTATAGAGGTTTATAGAGGCAGTGTTTAGTTTGTAAGGAGGAAGAAGAGCCTTTACTTTGAACTCACATAACTTTTGGACAGTATCTTAGATTGAGTTGAAATTTGGAGGGATGTTAGAAGATTAGAAGAGCTTTTCAAATTGCTATTATACTTAGCATTTGAATCTTTGAGCCATCTGTGGCACTAGATAGAAGGTCGCTGCTTTTTCTATGACTTGTTATTTGTGATTTTTCCCATTGTTTTTATTAAAACATGAAGACTTAAAAACTTGAAGACATGAAGATATGAAGATTTCAAGAGGAATGTTTTGGGTTTATTTTTTATGTATGTGTGGGATGTGGCTTTGTTATTCTTAGCCGGTTTTGGAGGCTCGTTTGTCAATTCATTTTCATTCTGTTTTGTAAACCTTGTTGCGGGCAGTTTGGATTAAATCAAACTAAACCTCATTTATTGACGTGGTGACAAAGTGGGATTGATCACCTACATGGTCGAGACTTGCTCTGTTCTCACGATTTGGAGTTTTGGCCAGCAGATCGTGAATTTGATTTTAGGATCCCGTCATACAGACGGCAGCTCGTGTTTGCTGTCCCGATCTACCCGTCCCGTATCCAGTGGGCTCTTATCCCTACCTTAATCTTTATACCATTAGAGCCAGCCACAGGATAGGCCAATGGAAAACTGAAGACTGAAAACTGAAGACTGAAGATTTGAAGAGAAGATCAAGATTGAAAACGATTTAGTCGACAACGCACGATTGCAGCAAGACACTCTGCGTGTTCTCAAGGCGCGCTCCTCTCAACCCAACAACGGTCTATAGAAGGATACAATTGACAATTTGCTTTGCCTTTTGTTTTGTGGTGGCAATTGAAATGTGGCAAAACAAGTGCCAAGTGTATAACACTTCTTCTTGAATTGCAACACATAGCTTTTTCAAGCAAAGACAAAGCAACTCAAAAGAGGAAGCACACTAATGAGAAAAGCTACCTAGTTTATACCCCCAACTTACCCAACCTAATCGGGTTGATAATTAAGGTGAAATTGCAGTACACATCCCAAATCTAGAGCGTTGATGTGGACGGACGCCCCCACCATTGACGGTTAGGGTGTCGACGGGCGTCGATGCAGGTTTGGCAATATGTTCACAAGTTTGGGGCGCCGTCTCTAGCCTTATTTGGTGATCATGGAAAGTCACACATTGTCTCTAGAAATCAACAACCTCAATAGACGGTATTGGCGGTCAACTTCAACAATGGAGATTGCATCTAGACGGCCTCGATGGTCTTGACGGCCCCCTTGCTTTTGGATGGACAGCCCGTCCATTCAAACGGTTGTCATTGCCCCCGGACAGATTCATCGGACGGCTTTGGCAGCCCTCATTGCTCCTTGACATAATGATTGGATGGGTGGTCCATCCATTTCAAGGGTTGTGATTTGGCCTAGACAAACTCATCAAATGGCTATGACAATGTGCGCTGCTCATTGACTGCTTCGACGGCTGCGACATGCCTTGCAGCTCCTTGACGGCCTCAATGGATGGACGCTCCGTCTATTTGGACGGTTGTCATTGCCCTTGGATGGAAAGTTTTCAACATGTGCATTGATATGTCTATGTTTATCCATAAGGTGAGTACACCCAATTCTGACTTTTGCACCTATTGCCATCACATGTACTTCCCACAAACACTTTAAGTATGAAATCTAGATTTTTCCTAGATAGCTTATGAATAATGTCACAGATGATAAAATATCTATTAAAGTCTAGATTTCAAAATTGAATTGTTCCTAAGGAATACATGTGACGGCATTATGAGCAGAAGTCAAAATTTGGTGTATTTACCCTAACCACAATCCATAAGACAAAACAAAGGTTGTGTGAGAATATTTGTGGAAATAATTGACACATTTTCCAAGGGACCCCTTGTTGGGGTCTCAAATTGCAACTATGCCCAAATGGATGGACAATTATGTTTCTTTAGCAAATTTGCTTGGATGGAGCTTAAATTTGCACTAGGGATATATGCAAGGATAAAGTGGATTCCACAAATTTCTAAAAGGCATTAGAGTCATAATGAGTGGTGATCCCTTTGGGAGTCACTTTTTGGCAAACATGAGTTGGGAAGGATGAAGGGGGTTCAATCAAATCATTAGCAAATGCACTAGGATTGGGTTGAATTTTATAGCACAAGATATAAGGAGGGTGAGGGTTATGTAGTATTTTTTGGAGGTTTCATTGATCCAATGTCAATGGCTATACCTTTTGGGATCAATGTTGCTGCTAGCGCAATGCCTTTATGTAGTCATTCAATGTTGCAAGGTGGAGGGATTTTCCAATCATACACTATCCACTAATCAGTCCAACCGTCTGCGTAGGGTATCCAATGGACAGCCTTCTTGTTCATTGGACGGCTTCCATGACCTTTTGATACACAGGTTAATGTTCCCCTCGATGGATGTCTTGACAACTGCTGAAACAAACTGATCGTCTCCACTAATATCGCCCGTGCAACCCGCGGATTCCTATCCCAATTCTTGTTGACATACTAAGCGTTGCTTAGATGGATAGACCGTTGCTTGGACGGACTGGCCATCTTCTCTACAAACTAGCTGTCCTCTCTACGGACTGGTCCTCGCCTAGTCGGATTGCCCATTTCCAAGTCGCAGTGGCCGTCACCTTGACGAAGTAGCCATGTGCTTGACGGTTGGTTGTTGCCTTGATGTAGTGCCTGTCGACTCGGCGTACTGCCCATCTCTTTGACGGATTGGCAGTCACATGGATGGATTGCCCGCGGTTTGGACGGATTGCCTGTCTCCTTGACAGACCGCTCGTTGCCTCTACGGACTAATTGTCAATGACAACCGTGTATATATGGCTCAATGATGTTGTATTTTCCATGAGTCTTGCCTGCTCTGACAATGCTTACTTGTCTTGGATTGGTTTTAGTCCTTGCTTGGGAGCACAACTGCGGGTAGGGGCTTAAGTGAAGGAGAGGGGCAGGGGAGAATTTTTGCACATTGTGCAACCCTAAACCCTAATTCCTCTCTTGTAACGCTTGATTTTTATTACTATGGCAGGCCATGATTTCTCAAAAGCAAAGGTTGATGCGTGGATGATGGGCATTGGAGAGCCCGTAGTGCAAGAGTCTCCAAAATCTACGGATTGCATATCTGAGGCCCTGGCTCTTGGACCTAATGGAGTAACAGCTGTGGGTCTTGGGGAATCTTCAAAGGGCAAATAATGAAAGCAACGGAAGAGGTACAAAGCTACAAATTTGGAGAAGTGGCCAAGGAAGATTGCAATGAAGACATTGCATGAAGAGGCATTGAATTTTTATGATCAATATTCAATCTTGCAATTGAAGAAGACATATATTTCACATGGAACACAAGGAATGGAGACCATTAAGAGGAAATTCCACCACATGTTCCATACAACAATGAGCAAGGACAAGTGATTAGAAGACCGCACAAAAGAAGGGTTTGATTGTTGGCTTGACAAACAAGTGACAACATGCATTTCAACCTTCTCCAAGCCGCCAAGATCATAAAAAGCTTTAAGCGTCTTGTATTCCCAACTCAGCAAGCACTGTTCTTGCTACACAAGAAGGTATATTGGTGACATGATGCTGTGCGTGGATTCTCTTCACACAATATTTGTAATGCTCCATGGCTTCAACAAAGTCAAAATTTGGCCATAGGTCAAGGAGCAGTTGGAGGAGTGGTATTCCTTGAGCAAAGAGTGGTGGTGGTTGCCTTATCTGGCCATAATTTAAAGGGGAAGGGCACAAAAGGGTGCGTAAAGTTAGACTGCAAAACTCAAAGCATGTTCCCAAGAGGATGGAATTGGCGGCAAAGACATCCTTGCATGTTGGTGACTTGAAGAAGTCTAGGGAGAAGTTGTCTATTACAGCATTGGTTTGCCCATGCAATCATCCAAGAGTCATTAAATTCTTTGCTGTAAATGACGCTACTATGGAGTGTAATTCTCAATGGTGGAATGGAGGTACTTAGGGTGCCATGTTTCATTTGGATCATACAAACATAAATCATGAAGAAATTGGAGGGCTTGCATATTACGCAACACCATAAGGGATGGAAAAAGCAAAAAAATTCATGGCATATAGACGCAATTGCACCAAACTTGCGTGGCCATTGATTTCCATTGTAGATGCTATGCAGCAATCTTTGGTATTGCACAACAACATCACTCTTGAGAACATCATGCTGCACTTTCCAAATGAAGATGGAAGAACTATGTGGATTGGGCTATGCGATTGGGTAATGGGCAGTTGCCTAAATGAAGAAACACCTTCTTTGTACCATTTCCAAAGTCTTAGAGTTTTGCGGTAGACAAGAGATAAACGTTGGTGGGTGGCACCAGATTTGATGTACTTGACTGGAGAGGCAAGACCTTCAGTATCTCCCACTTGCATGGTGAAGCCACCATGTGTTGGTATACACATTGATGGATATGGCATAGGAAAAATTGCAACAAAGGTATGGAAGGATGACCGCGAAAATGTAGAGATGATTCCTGATAATACAGCATTTTCTATGTTCCAAGCATTGTTGGGTGAAGTGATCAAGGAGGATCCACCGCAACGACAGTCGATGACACATGTTGTGCAAGGACTTAGTGGTGCTCCAACATTTTGGACACCACCTTTAAGTTGCTATTGCAATGCTGGCAAAGAGCAAGAACTGAAAGACAAACAAGCTAGGAAGGAAGACTATATACTTGTGTATGACAATTCTAATGCAAACTTAGAAATGTACTGTATAGCACATGCGTATATTATAATAATGAAAAGGAACATGTGTAGCAATGATTGTAGTTTGTTTTCAATGTATGGTTCACTAATTTCCTTTTCATATAAATACATATGTAATTCTTTGTTTTCCATTTTTGCCTTTTTGTAATGAATGTTTTTGTTGTATATTATGTTGGTTGAAAATTACAGCTCCAATTTTGTATAAAATATTACAATGATGAATAAAAATACTAGAAGTACAATATGTGCTTTGAACTTTACAAAATGAAGCTTTAACCCCTTTGAGGAGAACTTGGACTTCAACCTAAACCCTATGACTAAATCTTTTGGTGTGATTTTCCCATACTTTTATGAAAGTTGTGGAACAAAAATATGTATGTGGGCATCTTGCTTTTCCTTCATCCCGGAATTTGATGAAAATTTTATGCATGAATTTATGAGAAGTAGGGGAGGACTGCTCGTCCAAGGCTCCAAAAGCCCTAGAACTTCTTTACAATTAAATTTTTCTTGAAACAAATTCTAAAATGTAATCCTTATGATTTTGCGTATGTAAGTAGCTTTGAATTGGTCAATTTCAATCAATGAGACAAAAGTCATGAGGACTTTTGGGTGCAAGCAATTTTGGATTTTGCATTGAATAATTAAACATGGAATTCTTTTGTTTTACTCAATTTTCAATATTTCAAAGAAAATACTAAATCGTAGGAAGTACATTGTTTATCATAGTACTGTAAATTTGTAACCGTTTGGATTTGCTGGTTTGCTTTCAATAAGAGATCTCTAAATAATCTAGTGATTCCGCTCACTATCTAGTTCTTTTTTCTTTTTTTCCACCATGTGTGGTACACTTCCAAGCGTATTGAGACTTCTCACAAGCATACCTAACTTCATGTCTTGCATGGATAACATGAAGTGCAACTTCAAGTAGAGGAATTTTGTGGTTGTAAGAGTAGTCAGAGACTATTACCAAATGCTTCAAAAATTATTACACACCACAAAAAATCAATTGTTTTTCCTCTTCAAATGTACATATGTCACTCCTATCCATCAATAATGAGCTGAGTTTTTTCCCACAAATACCATGGCTACTTTTGGTTGGAGGAAGATTGTAGAATTGCTTTTCCTAAAAACAAATCAAAAAATCCCTTTGTACAATACCTCCTAGAAGTGGCTGTTACTAGTGACTTGCATAAGAAAAAGGGTTTGGCCCTTTAGGAGTTACATTTCTAAACCCTTATGTTGACTATAGTTTAGTAAACCCCAAACTTTTAAGATACCCTAAAGCACTAGAAATTTGTGACTTCTATGTGCATTGCAAGGAACAAAATAAGTCAGAAGTGGTCTTTTTTTAAATATTTAATAACTAGAATTGTGTATTACAAAAGTATATAAAAAGATGGACATATTGTGCAAAATTAATAGTAATTGTAAGTATGCCACTCCTTAATCAATTCATGGAAGTGAAAAGGAGCAAGAGTGGTATCTCATATTAATGCCAAAATTGGCATGCAAGGCAGTGAGCCTCATAATCCATTGCATATTAGAACATGAAGAGATTGTTCTCTTTCATATGGAAGCACTCAACATTTTCTGCGCCGCAAAGTGCGTACATGATTAGTGGCATTAATCTATTCTATAGTTGTGTCATTCTTGCCGACTCTCGCTGCTAGACCTTGTCGCGGGGCTCTATAATCACTATTTCCTAGAACCTCATTGGATGCGCCTAAACTACCACCAATGGATCTGTCATTGTCATTGGATGTAACTCTACCACTTTGATTTGAGGATCTAGAACGAAGATTAGGAGCATGACCAAAAAGGTGATGGCAAACAATAGAGGACACTGTTCTAATAGGTCTTTGCCCATTTGCATCCATAACACCATCTATATTGGGCCTCCCTACAATATCAAATGGTTGAGCTGCCGCTTGCTCTTTTATCATCCTTTGACGTTTTCTTCTACTCAAATGTTCACTAGTAATATCCTATTGATGTGCCCGTTTAGATTGAGTATTGGGACATAGAATTGGATGTGACAAAGTCTAGTTTGTAGTCATACGTTTTGCCATACTCAAAGGTGGAAAGAGACTAGTCAACCGTGTGCCTGTTGATGAAGTTGGTGCACAAAGATGAACTTTGGCATTAGAAAACTTTAAAAGTGGATTATCCAAAAATGGCACTTGATGTCACACTTCAATTGAGTCTTGATGTAGAGGAGGCATGTCAATAGTTAGAGTACAAGGGAACCCTTCTGTACAAGTGGCTTGAACAAGCGATGATGGTGAAACAACCGCATCATGGTTGCGTCCTCTTTGAACATCAATGCCATCTAGAACTGTTACAATGGCTTCTCATTCACCAGCAGGGCCTGGACTTGCCGGAGTTTGTGCCATCACGTCCTCTCCCATATTTACCCTGCTTGGATCAATAGCCCATGTATTTAGCATTTGTGGTGGAAACTCGCCTTGTCCCTTGTGGCCATTGCCATTATTATCCCCCTCATCAAAGTCAAATACAGACTCATCAATTAGATTACGCCTTTTATGCCTCCCACTGCTTTGAAGAAATGGGTCATTGTCTTCATCAAAGTCATCATTGTAAGGTTTAGAGAGAATTGACCCACAATCCAGACCATCAAATTCTTCTATCATGGTGTCTTCTAATATCATGTTTTTGGTATACCATTGTGTCGGATTTGCTGCTGCCCTTTCTTTGAGAGTCTTGGAAATGGTGTAAATGTAAACCAATTGCTTTGCGCGCTCTGATGTCAATCTATTGCAGGACTTGTTGTGAACAAACAAGTACATGCTCTAGTTACGTTCACATGATGATGCGGAACACACTTGTGCAAGGTTTCTTTTTGCAATCGGCGCTAGTGTATGAGCAGGGGCCTCGAGAAGATCCCACCATTCATGGGGTTCCCAATTTGAAGTATGTACGTTAGAAGAAACACCAAAATTCCCTCTTCCCTTTCAATAAGCTTGGTACTCAGACAAAGCAGATGCAAATGCTTGGTCTCCAACCGATAGTTTGTGTAGTACTTTCAAGATGGCCTCCTTCGCTTTGTCGTTGTCCATTAGCGTAACTTCATCAAGTAAGAAAGGATTCAATATAGCACCTGCTTAATGTAGATTTGTTCTCATCATATCCCACCATGTGTAAAATTCATATTCAGCCCAACCCGCATACTTTGCTGGTAACAAGAATGGTGGATCTTTGAAAGATAAAACGCTATTCTTCACGTTTTTCATCAAAAGCCATGCCTTCCCATACATGGGCGTTAATCATCAAACTCTTGAAGAGCAACCAAGACAGGCTCCACTATGCGCACAAAGCTCAAACATGAATTCCAAAATGAATCTGATTGCACATGTTGTTGCACACTTTCTACCTTTTTTTGCATTTCATCTGTTGTCAATTTCCTCAAGTACTCATTCCATTGCGGATCATGGATAGTCAATTTCATGGCTTCTCTTACTTCTAGCAAGCACTCAATCATGAGAAACGTGGTTGCAAAGCACGTGTCATTTGGAATTTTTAGCATGTAATTGGAAGAGTGTCAACAAAAGATTGAAAGTGGCATGTGATGCTTGCAGATATATTTTACAATAACCTTGGCTTTCACCATAATTGTTGATATCCAATCTTATTTCGCCAATCTTCAAGTAAAAGGTCAAGTACATGAGCTAAACAACTTTGAAAATAAATGTATGGAAACCAACAATTATTTGTGCTGCGGCTGCATGCATGCTCCTTGCATTGTCCGTGCAAACTTATACTACATTTTGTCCTCCATCTCTTCAATGAAAGCCAACATACAATTAGCCACATAGGAAGCATCTTTGCTTTCACCTGTTGTATCTAGGGATCCAAGAAAAACCTCTCCACTTGTGCATGCCAACATGATATTGAGCAACAGTGGGTGTGACATATTGTCCCATCCATCGGAGTATATTGTCACGCCATACTTGTGGATTGGTCCTTTTGTTTTTTCTATTACCAATTTGACTTTTTTGTCCTTTGTAGAGTCCATGAGCTTTGTACAAAGTGCATGGTAAGCTGGAAGTTTGTATGACACCCTTGCATCCAATGTAGATCTCATTGCATCTATAAAAGCAAGATGCTTTGCTACATTGAATGGTATATTAGCTTCATAAAAAAACTTAGCCCATTTCTTGTCTAGCATTCGATTCCTTGAGGAGTTCATTCTTTCTTGTATAGATACTTGTCTCGAAGGTTGATTAGGGCTAAACTGGAGCAAGCAGCCTCCGACAATTGTACTTGGGAGCATTGTCCTTCATGGTTTTATCTGCCTTCATTTGCTGAGACTAAAGCATTAGGTTGTTGCTCCCCATGTACAACACTTGTTGGAGTTGTTGATGGCAATGTCTTTTCCGCATTATTTTCATTTTCACCCAATGAGATTGCAGATACATATCCTCCACAATTGAAAAACATTGATTTTACAGCTGCACTGGCTTTGTTGCACAACCTCACTCTAGGGAGGTTATTAGTTCCCTTGTACCCCAAATGGAAAGATAGACAATCTTTTTGATAACTTAGGATAGTTCCGCAATACTTGCATGCACTTTTCTCATCTAGTCGTTGCGTGTACCATGGGTTCCATTGAGTTCTCCTTCCTCCCATTGTCACTACTTGTTCTTCTTCTTGACCATATAAACAAAATAACAAGAGTAGTATTCTGTATGAAATGTGATGTAGAAACAACACTTGCTACTCTCACAACAAGTGTTCCCCACGCACACTCTTCTTGGACTTCCCTCCAGTGCAATGGTTGTACACCAACCAAGTCATAGGAGCAAAAATCAACAAGGAGAAGTGACCTTGAATAGTCGAGAGTCCTTCTTATGGTCTTGAATCCCTAAAACTTTTGTGGACAACCAATGCTGCTCAACGGACAGGAAACATCAAGAAGTCCTCCAACGGACAAATTGTGTGTCTAGTTGACAAACTCGTTGTCCAATAGACGGACTTCATCCATGACTTGAATAGTCTGTCAGCATTTTAGACAAATCCTATTGCATCCGGACATGTTGTGACGGACGCATCATGACATCCGTATAGAAAAAGCCAACATCACATTGGTTTAGACAACTCTGCTAGGTAGTACTATGAGCTTTTGAAATAATTTTTTTAAATTAAAATAAAATAAAATATGGGCAATTCATTTAGCACTTGAAACAACATACTTTTGAAAATTCAGACCTAGAAGATTTTTATTCTAAATGTTATGCACAAAAATAGAGGGATAAAAATTACCAACAAAAAGACAATTTCCTTTTTGCTTTTTGGAAAATAGTAAAAAACTTCAAAAAAATAAATAAAAAATGGCCATTTCTAGTCTCTCTCATTAGCTTGAACTCATGCAAGACAATGCTTTCTAGAGGAAGGTTTTTGTCTTTCACCAATGAAGGGAGAAAAGATGCCCACATTGAGACAATGTGCAGGGCAGAGTCATTAGCAAAGATTTGGACCCTACACAAAGCCTTTTACAATAAATGAGAGATGTGCATATAAAGAAAGAAGTTGCCATTTTTGATAGTTTGAAATGGGTCAGAAATGACAGATTCTGACCTTTGCGCCATGTCATGTCATATGACACAGCCAATTTTAATACTAAAAATTAAAATAAAATAAAATCTTTCAATACATTTTCTTACCTCTGTAGTTTCACTTGGCTTGTAGATTGGCGGCGCAAATCTAGGGGCCCTCTAGAAGGTTCAAAACTTTGCTAATGTTTTTGAGTTTAGTACAATTGGTCAACAAATCTGTGCAATGATGCCTCTAAAACCAATCCCCTAATTTGTGGCTTTGGATTTGCCTTTTGGACCCAAAATAGTATTAAAAACCACCAAAACCACAATGGTACACATGCAATTGGGGTCCACTTAAAAATAGTAAAACAATTTTAAAAAACAAAAAATTACTAAATGTCAATAACTTTCATGTCCACTACACTTTGAAATTTCAAATCAAAATGACTAAAACCGCAAAAGATAGGACCCAAAAACTACGTGCAAGAGGTGAAGGGGACATAAAGTAGGATAGGTCATATTTGCAATCACCCTTGTAAATGGAGCACATGAGTCCTAAAAGCAACCACTACAAAGCCAAGAATGCTCCAATAAGGCTCTTAAAGCATGCAAGCACCCATTCCATATTTTAATACTGAAATCATGATTGAGAATATGTCTTCCTTTACTTTAGTATGACATATATCTAGATTTTACCAAAAGATAATTTTGAACACAATTATGACCAATAAGCACACTCAGCAATGGCTCATATTACTCTCTTAAGTTCCTAAAATAGTGCACACAAGTACATTTTCTGAACAAAGAAAATGTGCTCCATTTAAGAACCTCTATGCATCATTTTAGTGACCCCTACATGGTCCATTCAAAGCGCCCGCTCTAAAATAGAGCCTCCTACCTTAGTTTGGGCCCTACTCAAAAGGCAATCAGAGTGGTATGTATTTGATGTGTTTCCATAATCAAACATTGCAACATGGCTCTTGTGCACTAGTAGGTGTCAAACCTTCAATTTTTACAAGTTTTCAAATAACTGTATCAGGAAATTTGCTCAAAGTTACGGGGTGGTGCTCATACCACAATTTACAAAGTTATCAACCTTGCAAAGTTTCACAAAGTACTTGATAAAAAATTTAGTAAATTTTCATATTGTATGTATGGGATGATGTCACAAAGATTGATATGTGATATTATAAAGAAGAATATGTGATATTACAGAGGTCAAGATGTGATATTACAAAGGTCATTGTGAGTGTATCCATAATATCATAGAGAACGGAGATATGATGTTAGAAATGTTAGGATATGATATTAAAAACTTAAAGAAGTATGATGTCATGGTGACATGGTATAATATTAAAGAGGTTAACGTGAGATATTAAATAACTAGGGTGAAATGTCAAAGAGGGTAGGATGTGATATTAAAAATTTTAGTGTTACTTCTAATCATACTACTAAAACCTCAATTACCTGTATAATATCACATCCTAACCTCTTTAATATCACACCCTAACCTCTTTAATATCACAAAATTGCGTAAATTAGAATTCAGGATTTAGTAGTGAGAAGTTAGCATACTAGAAGAGAACTACAAGATCACTTGGTCACTTCTATAAAGAGAGGCCATAACTTCTTTAAATTGTCACCCACCTCTAGAGGTGGATGATAAAGTTATCATATATGATAACTTGCAAAAGTGGCTGAGTTATGGGGTGGTCTTTACTAGAGTTATCAAGTGGGAAGCACAAAAAAGCAATCAGATTTGACACCCACTATTGAGTAGGAAGTTTGAATTGTTGGTTGGCACCTTATCTCTTTCAGGTTTGGTTGACCACTTTTTGATCAATTTAGACACATTATCATTGGTAGCCAAAGTTTGATAAAGAATTTGGTTATGGATGAAAAGGGACAAGTGTGGGGAATTTGGAAATGAATGTAATGGGACAAATTCCATGAAGATCTATGTTGGCATGTAGTGTAGGGGTTAAAAATTTGCCTACATTCAAGCTGAAAATATGCAAATTATTGGAAAAAGACATCTCTAAATGCAAAAGAATATGGCATTTATATTGACAAATACAAGTTTGGGAAATGCCAAGTTGGAGTTCCATATGATTCTTGATGGTAAAATATGAGAAACCTAGCCCTATAAGAACAAAAAACAATTTTGTAGCAAGAAATGTGATGGCAAAGATAGCTTGTTGTATGCATGCTCACTTCACTGGGAATGCTATTTTGCAAGCAAGGATCTGTGAGCCGTGAGCTGTGAGCCTATATTTTTTGTCAAAATAGTCAATTTCACCTCTACTTGTGTACATAAGGCCCTATAATTGTGCATTTTTAACTCTTATCTTTTGAATAACTTGCTTTCTTTTAGTTTATTCATTGATTTTGAGACCAAAATTGATTACCATTCACCAAATCTTGGCTCAATGCTCATAGGCTCACCATTTTACGCTCACAAAATAGCGTCGTCCTGGCCAAAGCCCTATGCGGAGAGCACGCAAGCCATGGACAATGTTATTTCATGAGCGTAGAATGGAGCCTTGAGCAGTGAGCCAAGATTTGGTGAATGGTAATCAATTTTGGTCTCAAAATCAATGAAAAAACTAAAAGAAAGCAAGTTTTTCAAAAGATAAGAGTTATAAATGCACAATTATAGGGCCTTATGTACACAAGTAGAGGTGAAATTGAGTATTTTGACAAAAAATATAGGCTCACAGCTCACTGCTAACGGATCCTTGCTCACAAAATAGCATTTTGGTTTTGGCCACAACCTTTTGTGGCCTCTCAAGTAGCATCTTGGTTGCGCAACCTTCATAAAGCAATGTCCTTCACAACTCTTTAGTTGAGATATGTGGGCACAAAATCTCCTCAGAAATTTGGTTTGCTATTCTATATGCGATAGGAATAAAACATTGAATTTATGGAATGAAATAGAATTAGAGTAAAACTACTTCACTAGAGCGTCTTACAAATTTGATTATTTTTTGAGCTATTGCAATTTTATCCTTTTTGGTGCACTAATTGATACGTCTTGTATAGTTATTTCCAATTCTTAAAAATAAAACACATGTATTTTAATTTGCTGACTTTTGAATTATTATCGTGTCAAGGAGTAAATTGAATCAAGTCATAATTATGCGTATGGTTTAATTTCCAATTGCACTCAAAGGAACTCAAAAGTAGTTGAAAACTGACTGAACTTCAAAAAAAAGTGATGTTTACAATGTCTTTTTTGTAAAACTTCACAATCATGAAATTCTAAACATGAACATTAACTAGCTCATGTCCTTGATTAGTTATCAAAATTTTAAAAGGCTGTTTTTTTGACTTGGTAAAGTCATGCGTTTTGATCAATGACTGCATTTTGATTAACTTTGTTGAGAATAAAATCACGGTGTTGTTTTACATTCTGTTCGATATTCCTCTTTGATTATCATATTTGTTGGAAGTGCCTATGATGCTTCCAATGTGCTTGTGGAGCAAAATTCATGTTAAGAGAGGTTGACAGTTGCCTACACTTTTGTTGCATTTTGTACTTTTTTATTTCAAACTAGTATATGCACCTATTGGTGTGACAGACTCAAAATAAGATCAAGTCCAATTACGCAAAACAATTCCTCCGCAATAAAGTATTTGTTTCTTTTTGTGAGCATATTCCAATATCAAATTTTACCCATGCACTAAACATTTGTCTTTGTTTACAAAACATTCCGTATAGCAAAGCATTTTTGTTAACTACCCATACAATTTTGTACCTACACAAGGAATGTCACAAATTTTCATGCAAAACAACATTATTTATTTTCTACCAAAAACCAAACTTTACCTACATAATAATTATTTGTGCAATTTTTTAATATATCTTTGTTTTTTACCCATACAATTTTGTTACATTTTTTATCATTTATCCATGCATTTTTTTACACATACAATTCTTCATCCATGCACTTTTTTCTCATGCAAGTTTTTACCTACGCAAATTTTTACCTGTGCAAGTTATTTACCCAACCGAGTTTTTATCCATGCAAGTTTATTTATCCATGCGGTAAAAATATTGCAATAAAAGGATTGCCAAGTGGGTAAACTAAATTTTGTAATATAGATAGATTGGAATGACTCATGATGTTGTCATTGTTGTTTCTAATTGGCCAATCAAGCATTGTGACTTGTGGCAATGTATATACCATGCCCATTGAGACCAAGCTTGATTGATTGTAAACCCCATAATCATGTGTTTTGCTTATCAAACCTAAATGATTAGGGTTGCTAGCAAGCAAGCATGTGAGCATGAGCTTGTGAGCTTGAGAGCATATGAGCATGAAACTTATTAAGTAAATTTTGGAGTGAAGTATCTATGACCATGGAACTTTAGTACAGATTTTGAAATAATAAGTAAATCATATTGTATGAGAACTTGTGGAAAATATGAAACAAATTGAGAACCTCAATCCAATTTTTCAAACTTGTTATAGAGTTATATGAAATTAATATGTAATAATTGAATAAACTAACAAATGTAAGGAGGAAACTTATAGCCATAAAACACACAAATGTATAGATAATAAATAAAAAACCATACACGGACCACTTTGTGAAATATGAAAATCTTACAGGTCTAAGTCGTAATGGACTCATTGGATGAGTCACCATTACAAGGCATGGCTAGAAATTGCTCTTTGTCAAAAGACATTCCATTTGTAAACAAAAGGATGTTCAAAGTATAAGTATCACAACAAAATCTAGGTTTAAAAGAATCAAAAAAGCCCTCAAGGAGGAAAAAACCTGTATATTTGAAGGTAGTGAATTTCATGGAAATAGAATGGTGTAGAATACATGGGCAAAAAAACCCCTTCAATTTTTGAAGGTTAAAAAATTGGGTATGACTGGGCACACCTCCATGAGCTTAGTTGTCCAAGAATGAGCTCTTGGGGTTTGCCCAACCATCTCCAAAATGCACAAATACATGCCTTGTATTTGTATTTGTATTTCTTTTATGGTTGTAAAATAGGAGTTACTAGGCACACCTCCAGGAGCTTAGTTGTTCAAAAATGAGCTCTTGAGAGTGTGCCTAACCATCTCCAAAGTGCACAAAAAATGTCCATTATCTTTATTTTATTTTATGGTTGAAAATTTGAGGGCGGCCAAGCACACCCCTAGAGGCTCATTCTTCCAAGAATGTGCTTATAGAGGTGTGTCCAACCATCTCCAAAGTGCACAAAGAACAACCTTTTAACTTTAGTTTTTGTTGTGGTTGAATAATTGTGGGCTGCTAGGCACACCCCCACAAGCAAGAGCTCATTCTTCCATATGAGCTCTTGAGAGTGTGTCTAACCATCACCAAAGCACACAAAAATTTGCCCTTTATATTTGTTTTTTATCGAAGTTGAAAAGTTAGGGGTGGCTGGGCACACTTGCAAGTGCTCATTTTTCCAAGAATGTGTTCATAGGTGTGTGCCCGACCATCCCCAAAGTGCACAAATAAGTGCCATTTATCTTTATTTTTTGTTGTGGTAGTAAAATTGAAGGGAGCTAGGCATACTTCACGAGCAGAAAGCTCATTCTTCCAAAAACAAGCACTTGGAGTGTGCCCAAACATCACCAATTTTGAAACGCAGTTGGCCGTCAAGTAGTTCAAGTATTGACATGCATTATGTACCTTTCACAATGTTTCATATTCTACCAAGAAAGAATGTAATTTTACTCATTCTCTTTCAACATGGCATAATTGAATGAACAATTTTGTTTTATGTAAAAGCTTTCTCTCCTTTAGTATGAGTTGAGATTTTTTGTATACTGATATTCAAAATCCTTTTCCTCCTCAATGTAGGTTACATATGAAAAATTATAACAAGTGTTTGATAGGATTGCTTCTGTACAAATGTTGTACGTCAAGTACTAAACCGCACTAATAAGGATTCTTTTGGTTTAGCTTAGAATGAGCCTAAAGAGGAAGGTCTTCTTTTTTACATGTGTTTGTAGATTACATTATCTTAATCTCTCATTTTTCAATTATTCAATGATCCATCTTTTGAATGGCTGTACATGGAGCTCATAACTCACTTTGTAACTTTGAAATTATTATTTGTACACCGTTATCACCAAATAAATTTTTAACAAAAGATTTCACATTTCCATGGTTATAATTAGGAACATGTCCATCGTCATAGGTCTCCCAGAATTCTATAAATAGAAAATTTTGTTTGGATTTTGCTCATTAAAAAAAAAATGTGATGTTAATCTATGTCGTAAGAAAGTTTTAAAGTTTAAGGCTCCAAGCTCATGGTATTCACATTCGAGGCGCACAAGCTTGTTGCTTGAGGCTTGCATTCTAGCCTTGTTGCCTAAATGATCTCCCTCTAGGACCATTTTTGGGTGGTGCAAATTGTTTAGTTTGTTAGTTGAAGTGAGGTACGTAGCCAATTCAAGCATCTCACAAAAAAACAACCATTACAATTAGTGATTTGTATCTTGGACCCATTCTAACAAGCCATGTTGTGGAAGTTTGCTATCTTGTTGGCCATTATTGTAGAAAAATTAAGTAAATTTGCTAAGTGATGTTTTTTCTTCTAATTCTAATGCAAATCATTCAAATGTGGATGTGTTTAACTCAAATTAGAGTAGAAGAGTATAGATAGTAACTCATGAGGCATCATCAAACAAGAGGTGCCCTTCTCTTGTTATGTTGGGCATGTTGAGAACTTGAGGTGTCTACTTGGGGCAAAGAAAGAGAATAACGTCTCACAAAAGAGACCTAAAGATGATAAATGGCATTGTTGATAGGATTGCACCATTTTGAGAACTTTTATACAACGTCTACAATTCTGCAAGTGAGATGTTTTTAGCATTGCTATATAGTAGAAATTGTAGCAATATGATCAAAAAGAAGAAAAGCACAACACAAAAGCTTGTGTATATAGTAACAAAGATTTATTCATGCAATGAAATTCCATAAATTACTTAAATTCCAAATAATAAACAATATACTTGTTGATTTAAAAGAAGGGCATCATAGTGCTTGCTAGTAACATAGAACGTAAACTCTAAACGTCTAAAAACAAAAGTATTTTTTGACATAAACATGTTTTTAAATTGTGTGGTTTTTTTTTGTAGAAAATAGAGGATCTCATTGGTTGTGTTCATAAATAAAAACAAAAGATCATGATAAAGAGATGTATACTTGTTTTTATATGACTAATACCAAACTCAAAAACTTGTCAAGCTCAGGTGGTCCTTGTGGTATTTCAAAATCTGTTGTATTTGTCTTTTTTTCTTTGCTTAAACTAAACTTGTAATATTTGGTTTTATTGTTTGTCCAAAACTGCATATCTTGTATGGATCTTGAACTATGTCTTGTATTGACAAGATCAAGATTGACAACAATTACCATTTGAAAATGCTTCATTTTGTTCCAATGTCTTCTTGTCCATGGGCAAGATTTTGTCATTATCTATGCCTTCATTCTCCATTGTGCTCATTGTGCACTGTTGAAAAGTAAAGAGTACATGATTGAACTTCTTTTACACCACTTTTTATTGGATTTTGATCTAACTCTTGACAAATGCACTTTTCAATGATGGCCTCTTTTTTATTTCCTAAAACAAACACATTTGATCCACATCTTGCTTTTATAGAGGACAACTCTTCTTGAAAAAAGGGAGATTAACAATCTACCCTTGAAATGCCCTCAATTACCCATTATAAACCAATGGCTAAAATCTTGTTTTCATGGCCAAGAACTTCTTGTCAAGAGTGACTTGTAACATGTCTTTAATATTAAAATGTGTCAAATGTTATCAAAGTCTAGCCTTCTAAGCAAGAAAGATGTGTGCTCGTGACATTATCAAATAAATTCAAGTAACTTCATTTGTAGGTTTCATTTTAGTTTAGAAGAATCCTACAAGTCTAATTCTATGTAGGAATGCTGAACTCCAATTCCCTCATTCTAAATGATGCCTTATGTTTGCAAATTTAGAAAAGAGATGACCATGTTGCATCTTTCTACAAATGTGAGGTCTTTACATACAAAACCAACATGTCATTTCAAGTAGGCAATCTAATGTTAGCACAAGGGAAGATGCCAGCTTCAAAAGAGAAGTCAATCAAGTTTGCGGAAATGACTTATGTTGCTTTTAGGACTTCAATGCCAAACTAAACTATTTAATACTTATAGGCTAATCAAATTCCATAGGTAATAATTTATATATAAGTTTATGCTGCAAAACATTAAAAAATACTTACAAAATAGTGGGAGGTGTATGCAAATCAAAAGATTCTTGCAAAAAATTGCAAGGATCTTCCAAATTGTCAAGAACATAAAAAGCTTGTTGTTACATGATTACTTCATAGATAGTTTAATATGTCATTTATAAACTATATTGGAAGAGAAATTTCATCCATCTAATATAGCAACACTTCTAACTATAAATTTTCACCAACACTAGGTACCTCAAATTTTTGCCAAAGTGCACAAAGTCTTAGTACTAAGTTTGAAGGTCGGTTCAAGGTATACGCTATTAATATTGAGACATGCCAATGTCATTCATGCTAGTGTGGCCCTATGCTATTGGCCCAATTTTCACCTCCCACGCCATCTTCTCATGCCATCAGTGGTTAAACTTGTACTTTACTTTATTTTTAAGTGGACATTCAAAATTAACTTTAAATGTCATATACATTAAATTGGATAAACCACATTCCCAACTTGTACCCTAATGCTCAGTTTAAGGTGGTTACCCAAAATGTTACAAAATTCCCAATTGAATATGTTGTCTTTAGTTAAACTTGTATTCTACCGTTTTCTTACACAGAACTTGTCTTTGGCCAATCAGTGATTTTCCAAATTATTAATCTTTAAAAACCTTTGAAATTCAATTACTTTTCCACCGTACGCCCAAATGCCACCAAACCTAGCCCATGCACCCCTCCTTGCCAAGAGCTTTCTAACAGTTCAAGCACAAAATGACAAGACACATGGTCTGAGAAATCTCAATGTGACAAACAAACAAATATACATCCAAACAAACATCCAAACAACCTAATTTAAGGTGTAGATGATACAAAACATTTGCATGGACATACACTTTAGCAATCTTTGTAATGTTCACATGATCAATTCAACATATGGGCTATTCAAGCCTATTTGGACATATTCCAAGGAACGAACTACATTAGAAATGAGTATCAAGTATAGAATTTTGCCAAATGTAATCCTAGCACTAGAAGTCCTCTAACACTAGTAAGATGCATGCAGTCTCCAACCATGATTTTGAAATAGAATCTCAAATTTAGTATACTTTAAAATCAAAAAATCTATTCAATACCAGCAATGATCATTGATTACTTGTTTACAAAGTTGTGTTATTTGTAACAACTTAGCATGAAACAAAAGTTAGCCCAACATAGAAATTAATGATTTATAATTGCGCAATACAAATGATGTGCATGCAAGCAAGTGAGTTGCAACATATAGATGGAAACATGAAAGTAGCTTAGCTCATTGAATGGGGAGGCTTTTGAGCAACACTTGCTAAAATCCAACATTTTCCAACTTCTACCAATTTTTCCCTAATATGCATTGGACATTTTGTTTGACTATAATATAACATACTATTGTGAGAATTTATAGAAAAAACCCAACTAACTCTTTTTCCAATGGTCTCACCTTTTCAGTCCATACTTTTACAATTCCAATCATTTGCATTTAAGATAGTAGCCAAAGCTTCAAAATCACTATTTCTACCTCAACTAAGATTTTGCTTTTGGGATGCACAATTTCCAAAACAACCCTTCTCATCAAGACTACACATACATGTAACTTGCACAACTTGAAATTTGCACAAGCAACATTTCAATCTACAAAAAACATGCATTCAATCATTGAAAAATGTTCCAAAAATAATCATGTAACAAAAGATTATTCATTAGAATATGCACCCATATTCATGAAAAATTAAATCAATGTTCATAATGAAATTCTCATTCCTATCTTGCACATAAATCAATAAAAATGGCCTACTTAACAAGAATAAACATAAAATTATAACTATAAGAAAATCAACATCTACTTCTAATATACAAGATCATACAACACTCAACTTTGACATCCAAAAGAGCAGCACCAAATTCAAGCTACCAAGGACCTAAGCAAACTCAAACTACATTGCAAACCATAAGTTGTAGCAAGCATACACGAGATGAGCGTACATAAGAACATGCTTGCTCTCAAAACCTGTGTATGACAATTTATGACTGTTGCCCTTGCACAAGCATTTAACTACCTGCTTCTAGAGAATTTAACTTCTTTGTTCACTCACTTCTCACCATTAGCAATAAATCATCAACATGATGCAAAATTGATCATATATTGTTGCACTCACATCAAATCCGCACTCCAAAGTCTTCAATGCCCAACTACCTAAGTAAATAAAAAAATTGGGCTCTTACACCCTCCTATGTTAAACTCTTTCAACATGTAACAACTCTGAAGAGAATGCAAAAATGTCAACATGGGATATTTTCATATAGTGACTTCACCTTCTCCAAAAAGAAACAGGATTTTGTTCAAGCTCATGCATCCTTGTAGATCCAAACCAGCAAATAAGGCTTTCAAGTTTCCAATGTTCTCAAACAAACATTCAAGGCTTTCACATTCTCTTAAATCAAGCTGTTTCAAAACCACTACATCACAGATTGAATCCGGGATGCCTCTAAGCTCCTGCATTCATAAAGATTCAATTTTTGAAACTGTGATTTCAATTTTCCAATTCTCCTCAGCAAGCACTCTAAGGATATACACCATCCCAAATTAAGCTCCTCCAAACCCGTCAAATCACAAATAAAACTTGGGAGTGCCTTTGAGCTCTTGCATCTTGCTAGACCCAAGATTTGAAGCTGTGATTACAAGTTCCCAATTCTTGCTGGCAAACACTCAAGAAATCACACCTTCCCAAATTGAGCTCCTACAAAACCACCAAATCACAAATAGAAGCTACGAGTGCCTAAAGCTCTTGCACCGTAATAACATCCAATTTTCGGATCCATGATTTCAAGTTCCCAATTCTCTCCGGCAAGCACACTAGGCTTTCACATCCACTCAAGTCAAGCTCCTCCAAGACCACCAAATCACAAATAGAATCTGGGAGTGCCTTCAAGCTCTTGCACCACTCCAAATCCAATTTTCGAAGCCGAGATTTCAAGTTCCCAATTCTCTCCGGCAAGCACTCTAGGCTTACACATCCTCCCAAGCCAAGCTCCTCCAAAACCACCAAATCACAAATAGAACTTGGGAGTGTCTTCAAGCTCCTGCACACTGATAAATCCAATTTTCGAAGCCGTGATTTCAAGTTCCCAATTCTCTCCGGCAAGCACTCTAGGCTTACACATCCTCCCAAGCCAAGCTCCTCCAAAAGCACCAAGTCACAAATAGAATCTGGAAGTGCCTTCAAGCTCATGCATCCAAAAAAATTCAATTTTTGAAACCGTGATTTCAAGTTCCCAATTCTCTCTGGCAAGCACTCTAGGCTATAACAATAGCTCAAATCAAGCTCCTCCAAAACCGCCAAATCACAAATAGAATTTGGGAATGCCTTCAAGCTCTTGCACATTGATAAATCCAATTTTCGAAGCCGTGATTTCAAGTTCCCAATTCTCTCTGGCAAGCACTCTAGGCTTACACATCCTCTCAAGCCAAGCTCCTCCAAAAGCACCAAGCCACAAATAGAATCTAGGAGTGCCTTCAAGCTCTCGCACCACTCCAAATCCAATTTTTGAAGCCGAGATTTCAAGTTCCCAATTCTCTCTGGCAAGCACTCTAGGCTTACACATCCTCCCAAGCCAAGCTCCTCCAAAACCACCAAATCACAAATAGAACTTAGGAGTGTCTTCAAGCTCCTGCACACTGATAAATCCAATTTTCAAAGCCGTGATTACAAGTTCCCAATTCTCTCCGGCAAGCACTCTAGGTTTACACATCCTCCCAAGCCAAGCCCCTCCAAAAGCACCAAGTCACAAATAGAATCTGGAAGTGCCTTCAAGCTCATGCATCTAAAAAGATTCAATTTTTGAAGCCGTGATTTCAAGTTCCCAATTCTCTCCGGCAAGCACTCAAGGCTTACACATTCTCCCAAGCCAAGCTCCTCCAAAACCGCCAAATCACAAATAGAATCTGGGAGTGCCTTCAAGCTCTCGCACACTGATAAATCCAATTTTCGAAGCCGTGATTTCAAGTTCCCAATTCTCTCCGGCAAGCACTCTAGGCTTACACATTCTCCCAAGCCAAGCTCCTCCAAAAGCACCAAGTCACAAATAGAATCTGGAAGTGCCTCCAAGCTCATGCATTTCAAAAGATTCAATTTTTGAAGCTGTGATTTCAAGTTCCCAATTCTCTCTGGCAAGCACTCTAGGCTATAACAAAAGCTCAAATCAAGCTCCTCCAAAACCGCTAAATCACAAATAGAATTTGGGAGTGCCTTCAAGCTCTTGCACATTGATAAATCCAATTTTCGTAGCCGTGATTTCAAGTTCCCAATTCTCTCCGGCAAGCACTCTAGGCTTCCACATTCTCCCAAGCCAAGCTCCTCCAAAACCGCCAAATCACAAATAGAACTTGGGAGTGTCGTCAAGCTCCTGCAAATTGATAAATCCAATTTTCGAAGCCGTGATTTCAAGTTCCCAATTCTCTCCGGCAAGCACTCTAGGTGTACACACCATGCCAAACTAAGCTCCTCCAAAACCGCCAAATCACAAATAGAATCTGGGAGTGCCTTCAAGCTCATGCATGCACTTAGATCCAACCTTTGAAGGCACAATTTGAGATTCCCAATTGTTTTTGGAAAGCTTCTTAGAGACCGACAATGTGATAAGTCCAACTCTCTCAAATTACTAAAATTGCTGATTCCACTTGGAAGTATTTCCAATCCACAACCACTCATTTGCAATACACGCAACCCCTTCAATGATCCCACCATTTCCATGCTCTTTCTCATAACTTGAGTCTTGTTCAAGCACAACCATCTCAAATCCTTTGAGCACCTCCGCAAATAAAAATCCACCACATTTCCCTTGTTTGCTTCCAAGTTCAACAACCGCAATTCTGGAAAACTTATCACATTGTTCTTTCCTTGCAACATTCTTGACCACTTCTTCAAAAAACTTATAGAACCAACAACCTCTACATGAGCATCTCGTTGAAGGCCTTCCAACTTCCAAAACTCTTGCCACATTCCATATTTTCACTCCACACACTTTATTGGATGCTAACACACCCAAGATTCTACACACTAGATGCTTACACACAAAAAACATAACACACTTCAAGCCAACTCATGATCATATCCTTTGACAATTCAACCTCATTAGCACAATGATTGTTCACTCCCACAATGCCAATGCTTCAAATTCTCTTTAAATATGTACTTCTCCAAGCAACAACACCTACTACCACTTCCTTTCAAACATGATGCTCACTATATAGTGCTAAACCAATCACACACTTGATTGCAAAGAATTACCTTGTTACGTTCATTGCCCTCCAATACATCATTCTCCAACCGCATAATCTTCTCTGATGTCCAAAGCCGACTTACACCATACAACCAACTCCCATCACTCTCCTCATCCACAATCTTCATCCCCATGTCTCGCAAGTGATCGTGCATGACTAAGGTCCTTCCATCTTCCCCTACCTTGATGAGGGAACACTTCTTCAAGTTCTCCAACTCCACACGTGAGTCACACAAATGCCTGATGGACCTTTCAAGTGGACTCTGCCACAATATGCACGCAAAGTCCAAAAATAATCTCCTCTCTCCTTTCTCCAAGTCATCATAGCTTACTCTCAACTTCTTCCAAAGCCTCTCATTGCTCATAGTTCCTCCTAACGACCCTGCTGCCTTCAACTTCTTCAACGTATCCTCCCATTCATTGTGCAATACTTCCAAGCTCTTGAAGGGTTTACTCAACCTTCGCAAATGTTGACCAATCACCTCCAAGCTCAATGGTAATCCACCGCATGCCTTCACAATCTTTTTTGCTTGCTCACGCAACTGCATTCCAACCTCCCGCTTCAAATCATGAAATGCATAGTACGCAAATAACTCCATGCTTTGCTCCTCACCAATCTCTTCCATTCTCATGATTGCACATGGAATAGGCATATTGTGCTCTTCTCTACTCGTCACAATCATCCTGCTTCCACTCTTTCCATCTCTCACCGCATCCACCTCCAAGGCATTCAGATTCTGCTCTGAACCCACGTCGTCTACCACCACTAAAACCTTGAGCCTTGACATGCAATCTCTAATCTCCTTCAAATTCACCTCATCCTTCTTTCCTTTATCCCATTTTGAGCCACACAAGTCTCGATACAATTGCTCTTGGCATGACCTTATGTTACCTCGAGACTTCACATCCTCCAAGAAACAACACCTCCCATAGTGTCGCTGCTCACGATTGTACACAAACTTGCTCAACGTTGTCTTGCCTATGCCCCCCATTCCAACCAACCCCACAACTGCATTCTCCTCCAACATCTTTTGCACCATCAACAATTGCTCTTCCATTCCTACTTTAACTTCAGGCATTACCAACAAAGATCCCCCCACTTCACTCACTACTTTGTAAATGCAATCCACCAAATACAAAAAGCTCGTGTCCAAATCACTCTTCGGCTTGCACACCTCAAAGTGACTAGCTTCCACCGCCACGTGGTTGAGTCCGTATCTAGCTGAAGCCTCTTCCACTACTTGAAAGCCCTGCATCCCAAACTCACAACCATCATTCAAACCACACATCCCGCCACACACCACAATCCACAGCCTCCACTCATTGATCAAACACTTTTCCATAAACCAAACACTCTACTTGCCACTCACCAAGTAGGTCACATACTTCTCCTCTACCACGTAGAACTTCCACTTTTCATTGCACACTTTTTGGTTCACCACCTTGAAATCCTTGTCCAACCGTGCCAAATCATCATTCCAAACCTCCAAAACGTCCACCAACGGCCCCTTGGGCAAGTACGGAATGAGTTTCCTCAAGTTGACTACATTCAATCCTCTATGTGGTGTTGCATAGAAGAAGAACGCCTTCACATTGTCCACCAATTTTTTGATCCTTCCATTTCCATGTGACATCCTATCTCCAGACACCATGAGTTGCTTGGCTACAAGCCCGCCAACGCAATGACATACAAACACCACGGGACATCCTTGCTGCCCAATCTCCACTAAAACCATTTCTTGCATCAACGTCTCTCCCAACAAGTACAAGTCCATCCTTCCTTCAAAGGTACTCCTTGCAATATTGATAGACAAAACCTTTGCATTTGGAAACTTTTCCACCAACCATGTCAAAGGCCAACAATTGTCACCCACGCCATTGCTTGCCAACCACGTCGTCACATGTGCCTCTTTAGGATTGCCGCCCAATTGGAGCCCATGGATGAAGACTATCTCCACCTCCGGTGTGCACCCCTTAGGTTGGTGAAGCAAATATATGGAGCCATTGCATAACTGCACATTCACACACATCCAATCACATAACTCACATCACAATGCAACATAGCATCCAACATGACACCCACACAAGCTACTTTGTTCATCCATGTGCAATCCACATACCGTCTCTATGCCATCATATGGGGTGGATGGAACTGCATTGCTGCAACTTGCTTCACCAGACGCCATCACAACCAGCCCAATCAATCACTACCTCCCACTTCCAAGTGCTCCATACTCATTGCAATGCCTTCTTAACACACCGTCCTCCCACTGCACAATCCAAGGACACCCTCTTAGTTCTCAAATGTGCAAACTCTCCAACTAAGGCACTTATTGAATCCACTCACATTACTAGATGATGGTGCTAAAAAATAGAGCTTCTCCATCACATTGCAAAGTTACCACGCTTGTCCACAACCTTCTCTTACAAATGCTCATTGTGACCAAATAAAACAACCATACCAAATCACTCTTCAAGCACTATAGCTAGGATAAATATCTGGCAAATTGCCCCTAACAACATAGCTTGTTGATTTTGCGACCGTTTTATCAATGACAAAAATGCTTCACCTGTGCTCTCTTGTTCCAACAACAACAAAATAAGAAGTCCATATCGCCCAGCACTTCATTGCACAATCAACAAGCCTCTAAAGCTTTGCAAACCAACAAAACGTTACATGAATGCTAGCATCTCACTCACAGCCCACTTCTTCAAGTGGAAGTTTTGCTTTGCCCAAATGACAATTAAACGCATCAATGTAACATTCTACAACACTCTTGGTTTCCAAATATCAACAACCTTGCCAACTTCACCAATCACTCAGCCCACAAAACTTTTACTACAAGGATGCAAGTAAGAGCTATTGTGGCCCTGTTTGATCTACAAAGGACATAGGTGAGCCTAAAGAATTTGAACAAAATCTAAGCCTCAATAAACAAAAAGCCTTGACACAAGACATGTAAATTACAGATGAAAAAATGAAGCAAACCCAACAAAGTGCAACACAAGGGACCTCGATTTTTCCACATGGGTCCTTTCCACATGCATCAACATTACTAGATTCATTGATCCAAGAATAAGGCCTACACGGCCACAAAATAGGAGACCAATCTACACTCTCAAACATGTGCTTGCGCAAACAGCACATGCACTGAGCTACATCATCCAACTTCTGGCACACATCGCACCCAAACAGATACACACAAAATTGCACCTACAAATTCCATGACAACCAATATTGAGACGGCAAAGGAATCAGCAGTTATGGAAAACAAACTACATTGTTCCCACGCATCCATGCCTCAAAACAAGATCCAAGTCTCAAACAAACAATTCTGCAAATTGACATGATGATTCCAATCTGCACTGATGCACCACCGACCTGGAAAGTAGCATTGACCAACATTTACCATACCTGCTCAGAGGACATGAACAAACATACAAAATGCACCCTCCTTCAGAACCACTTGGATGGGGCTTGATGCTCTAGACAATCTTATCGTTCAACCCCATCAACTACTTCACACTGCACAGATCACCACAATTATGCAGTCAAAAAAAATCAGTCTCTCAAATTCAACAAACTTCTGACTCCTCCAAATGCCCAATCGGCAAACCCCAGACCTGCACCAGCCCCATCTCTACAGCGTTGTGCACTTCAACATCACAATTCCAACTTACAACCATCTACCGAAATTATGTCCAAAATTAGCCTCTTTCAGCTGCCTACATCCAATTGCAGCTCTTACCCCAACGCACCCTTGCACATGCTGGAACAATGACCGTGAAGACCTAGGGTTCATTTTGGTTGCAACTGCAGTCACTACTTCAAAAACTCACTGCCCGCTTCTTTTGGCATCCCAAAAGCACAGGCTCAACTGTGTCGCAATGGTCTTCCCATTGTTAATAATATCCAACGCAACTCTAACAACTGAAACCCAGCTTAAAAAGAATGAATACACCTCCAATCATTGCTGCTATTGCTGCCCATGTCCCGGTGAGCCACATGGGAACCAAAGCAAACGTGACAAAGCACACAGACCTGCACTAGGCATATTTAACAAATCCATAACGCTTCTAGTTACGGGGCCTTAAACATCAAAGCACACTCTTGCAACCATCCAAGATGATCACTCTTCAGTTTCCACAAACTCAGAACGCTCTGAAAATGGCCTCACAAACCACAAAACGCGTGTGCAACCATCGGAGTGCCCACCAAGTGGAGTACCTCACCACTTTAACCTAACCTTGAAACTAGCAGATCCGGTTTCTAAGTGACGGTATGCGAGCAAGCAAGGGTTTATCAGCACTCACCTCATCCATATCTGGAGCTCCACTCGAAATTTATACCACGACGCGCTCCTCAGCCACGGCGATGCAACCACAGTCAGGTACAGTATGAGCACTTCGGGATCCTCTACAACTCTCCGGCTCAGCCTGCGGTGCTCGGAGATGACAATATCGACGGACTTCTCAAAAGATTTTGCGTCTGCTTCCTGGAGGTTGGCATTCACAGGAACTACAGTGTTGCCACTCCCATCAAGACGCAATGACTAATTCATACTCAACGTTGATTTACACCCTGTAAATGGGACACCCACATCGTTTATCAGCCTCGGTTTACTGCACATGCACATCCGTGTTTGTGGAGCCAGGGTGGAAAAGCTCTGATTTGTTACCTAGCAGAACATTGCAAGAGTTTAGATATTTACCATCCGGAGACTGAATTCACGGTGCTCTAAATTCATAGTTGGATTCAATCACCCTGATTTAGTCAAGAATCGCGGAAGAGGTTCAACCTGACCAACTCCAAAATAAGGGACAGATTATTACTTCTACCCTTGTCTGTACATATAGCTAAAGTTTTCCACACCGGCCCTGCAAACATTTATGTGCACTTCATCGAGCTAATATAGCTTCAGCGTTACCCTCCATCTGACACGTGGGCCATCAACTGAGGATTTCATTTGAGGAGATACCCAGTTCTCTTTTCTTCTCTGCAATGCTGCTAGATTGGTGATAAATGATGTTGTCCTCTTGTTGAACTGAAGTGGATGTACTTACTTTCAATATGGACAAAACTGGTTGTTTAAAACAAGCGTCTAATGCACGGAGACTAAAAGTCTATGAAGTAGGCAAAAATAGATATTTTTCTAATACCCTCACCATTTCTATGAGATCACGGTTCCAACAATTACCATATATTCTTTTAAATGGTATCAAATGTGTGCAATTCAACGGATAAACGTTGTTTGCACCCACATGCTATATGATCCTACCTCACCCTCACCTGTAAACGATATATTTGGGTTGATGAGAACCTACACAACAACCGAGTGCCAAACCAGAAATTCTCAAAAAAATCCGCTTAATAGGGGCAGTTTCATTACAAAGAATAAAGACTCTTTATTAGTTAAACATTCTTGCTTTTTTCTAGATTTCAAGATTAGTAATCCTCAGTACTAACAAACCTCCCAGCTATCTACAAATACTCTCACAAACCACAAAACGTCCTCGCAAACATCATATTGTGCACCAAGTAGCGTTACTTCGATTTGGCCTTAACCCTAGAACTAACAGATCTAGTTTCCAAGTGTCGGTATGCGAGCAAGCGAGAGTTTCACCGGAACTCACCTCATCCAAATCCGGTGCTCCACTCGCAATTCGTTTGACGTCGCGCATTCCAACCACAGCGATGCAACCACGAGAAGGTACGGTACGCGCACTTCGGGATCCTCTACAACAGCGTTCCGGCTCAGCCTACGGTGCTCGGAGACGACGACGACGACGACGACGGGGAAGGACTTCACGAGAGCTTTTGCGACTTCGTCCTCCGAGGTTGGCATGCACAGGAACTACAGTGTCGCCGCGCCGATCGAGGCCCGTTGAGTGGATGATACCCGGAGTCGGTTGACACCCTGTGCAGAGGACTTACTACGACACTCAACGAGAGCATGAGCCTCTATCTGACACGTGGGGCATTTGATTCAGTGAAAATGTTTTGGATGAAGTGGCCTTAGCTTATTTTCTAACCAAAAATATGGTTGAGTAGCAAGGATGGTAACATTTTTTATAGATGTAAATTTGGATGCTTTCAATTTTTCAACGAACTAAATTTTATGATGATATTTTGAGAAATTAGAATATTGTGTGAGGCAACATCAAGTGGAACGCCGGATACCAGGCTCATACTCCCAAATCCGTGTATAAAAGTTGACTAAATATTTTACGTTTCTTCAAAATATACTATAGAACAATTAGCCACACCAATTGTGGTGTGGCAAAAAAGCGATAATTAGCACAAAAGGTTTTCACTGATTTGATTGGGGGCAATTTTAGGTCCTTTTTATTGAAATGCTGCTTGAATGGTGATGAATGATGTTGTCCTCTTTCTGAACCGGAGTGGACAAAACGACTTTCGAGATGGACAGAACATGTTACCTGGATAAAACTTCTCATGAAAAGAGACAGAAACAGGTGTCTTTGCAAAACCCTCTCCAGGTTTTGAGATCAAGGTTTCACTACACTGAATATTACGTTAACCTTTTAAAGACCGCACACATTTCACAAAATCAATTAGAAACTGGGGTAGTAAACTTGGATGTGCAATTGAATCAAGTATGGATTTGATTTCAAAAGTTCAATTGTACAAATGGGAAGTACACCTTGTTTATTGTAAAGTATCAAAATTTCAACTAGATTTACCGTTGCAGGTGGAATGTTATAATGATTGAGTGAGTTGTAGGTGGAAAATTTCTAGTTTTTGTGCTTGTGTGGTTTTGGATCTTACTGCTTCATACAAGGTTTGTTTGAAAAAAGCCTTATCTTTCTAAAAAGCAAGGTTTCCCACCTTTCTAATGAGATTAGTTTCACACAAAATGGATAAAAATAGCAATCACAAGGTGTAGCTAAGTGGACAAAAAGGGTCAAAAATCCCACTTTATTTGCTACCCAAAAACAATTTTACAAGAAACTTGATAAATGCTATGAAAAATCCAATTGGTGAAACAATAAAGAATTGGCCTTAAATGTAGGACAACAAATTTTTAAGATGAAATGATAGCACCATTTCAATAGATCTTCAAATACTACAATTATAGTACTACTGTATAGAGAAACAATACAAGTGTATTTCTTGAGCAATTTGAAAAATGTTAGAACCGCACAATTGAAATTTGGCATTCTTCTTGGATATTTGGTGTATTGTGTTGTTGCTTTGATCCATCTTTGACCATATATGGATACGTATTTTGAGACCATGTCAGATAAACACCATGATTTATTAACTCACATGCCCAATTTCATTGTTTTTTATTTGGTTGGATGCAAAATTCCTATGAGCACAAGCGTTCTTCAAGACTAGTTTCCAAATTGTTGAACATTATCTACTCTATAAGCCAAAACCACTCTCCCAAACCAAAATATGGTTTGGTGCTCTCTAAAGGGTTAAGGTTGCCCCACACTAATTCCTCAACATTCCACACTATATAAATACTTATTGTTACTATAGTGGTTTTCGTGAACAATGATTGCAACAAACAATTTTTACCGGGCTTGTCAGCAACAATGAAGCTACAAGAAAACAAACTAGCGGCTCCTACATCATAAATTGTGTGAAATCTAAGTATATGGAGAGTTATATGTGCCTTTGAGTTGATCAAGTGATGAGTCATGAGGTAACTTATCAGGGTAAGGCAACCTAATTGTCAAGGCAACCTAAATGTAATATTTAGTGTAGTTATAGTGATTTCTTTCAGATGATAACAAGCGTGTGCAATTCAATGAACAAAAGGTGTTTACATCTATAACACCATATTTGTTAATCTAGGAAAATTGGTACATATTGGGACTTTCAAGGTTTTAGGAGATCTCCTAAAACCAAGCTCAGTGTTTTTTTTTGTTTGTACACATGCCCTCACTTGAGAGGAGGAATTTGCAAGGGAAAAGATCTTAGTGGCTCAAACTAAATCTGATACCTTTTAATCTTGTTTAAGGTAACTTTTTGGGTTTAAGGTGGAGTACAAAATGGTACTTCCGTTTTTCCTAGATTAATGAATATGGTGTTCCATATGCTCTTTGATCAAACCTCAATTCTACCTACATCCAATAGTGCGTTTAGATTGTCCCATACTAATTACTCAACATTTCACACTATTTGAACATTTATCAAGACTATAGTAACTTTTGTTAACAATTATTGTGATAAATAGTGGAGGAAGCAAAAAAGGTTGGAAGCAACAACAAGCACCAAAGTTAGAGAGCAAAGAAATTGGAACTTTAGACAAAACTAGAAATTCTTGTAGCATAAAAAGAGTTGCATGCCCCTCTAGGTGACCAAGGATAAACTATGAGATAACTTTATCAAGGCAACCTAAATGCACTATTTAGTGTAGTTCTCTTGGGTGCAATAGAATAATCAAGTGCTAAACTGAAAGTTCCCAAAAATATTAAGCTCTATGAGGCTGCTTGAAGTTTCGAGAATGGAGGCCGAGACTAACATACATTAACACAATTGCATTTAGAATTTCAGGACTAGTATCATGATTTTGTATGAGAATTTTACCACTCGGCACTTTGTTCTACCACAAAGGGTACAACACAAAGTATTTCAGTTGGTGCAAAGTCTTAGAATAATGCAAGACTTCTATGCACTCGTTTGGGTGGATTTGCATAATTGGCACAAAAAATGTGGCATGCATTTTCATCTAGTTCGTCTAGTACTTTGAGTAGGGTATAAGGTAGATAGAGTGAATCTTGACCTTGTTATAATTTTGACCTCTATGTATTCAAAGAGTTCATTTGAGAATTGAAATGAACTCCTTGTGTATATAAGGGTTGAAATCATTAAAAGGTTGGGAATGGGTCTGTCTACCTTAGATTGAAATCTTTCACCATCCCTCAAGTAGTAACCTAGTGGCACAACATCCAATTTGTGGCATCCTTCACACGCTCTCTACACTAAATATTGCTTTTAGGTTGTCTCACACTATATTCTTGACATTTTCCACTACATAAATATGAGAATGACTAGGAAGACATCCCTAGTTGCTAAGTGGACACCCTATATAGCCCAACCTATTAAATTTGAGATTATTATTACATTGAAATCTGAAATAAAACCAAAACAATATTTCAGCGCACATTTGCATCTACAAGTACAACAAACATACAACAAACAAGTCTCATTTGTGACATGATCAAGAGTTAAACTTATAAATGAAGGGAACGACTAGTTTAACTCTTGACCATGTCACAAATGAAAATTCTTTTTATAAGTTTGCAAAGCTTGTAGATGCAGATATGCGTAAAAATATTGTTTTGAATTTATTTCATATTTCAACTTAATAAAAATCTCAAACTTAATAGGTTGAGCTATAGAGGGTGTCCACGTATCAACTGGTGGGTGTCCTCCTAGTCATTCCCATAAATATATTTACAGCTACTAAAGTCATTTTCTTCAATAATTATTGCAATAAACAAATTTTAAATGGCCTAACAATGTCAAAGGTGTAGAAAAACAAACTAATGACCTACAAGTTGTAAACCATGTGAAACCTAAGTATCTAGACAATTGCATGGGCCTCCATGTGACCAAGTGATGAAACATGAGGTAACTTTCCAAGGTAAGGCAACCTAATTGTCAAGACAACCTAAATGCAATTTTCAATGTAGTTGATTCATGTATTTCCAAATTTTCTTTCATATTTTGGCCACTAAAAATCACACTAATTGAGATTGTGCTAGCAACACATCTAATTATCTTAAATTCTTGTCAGCTACTCCCTCTATTCCTCTAAAAGCATCCAAAATACTTCCTTATGAAGGATTACCTATGTTTTCAATCTTTGTGTTAGTAACAAATGCATTCTAAAGTTGGTATACCATCTACCAAATACATACAGAATCTCTAGTTTTGATGTCGCTGTTTAGGCACCCAAATTCCATGCAAAAAGTACCATATTTGTGCATAATTTTTGAATACTACCAGCTCCTCATTATTTTAGTCTTTGTGCTAGTGACACATGCATTCTAGAATCAATATACGGTCTACCATATGTATACAAAATCTCTAGCTTTGATGTCACTATTTGGGCACCCAAATTCCATGCAAAAAGTACCATATTTTGCATGGTGCTAGCTCCTCACTGTTAATGATTTAAAGATTAGTAGCAACAATGATACCTCACATGGGCAAGGCCAAGCTTGCTAGGAGAGGAATGCTCCCTAATTACTTAACTTGCCCCCATGAAATCATTGAACATGGCAAATGCTTTTTCAATGTTTCACTATAAGGAAACCATGATCAAATCTTCACAAAGTTGATGAAAATTGTGACCTAATCTACATTACACTATAGATTAGGTCACAATTATTAGGTCACAATTTTTGTCAACTTTTTGAAGATTCAACCATAATATCCTTGTAGTGTTTGAAATTAGCAAAAGGGAGCTCTTTAGTGTACAAGAAATGTGTTTGATTTGGACATTTTTAGAAGGACAAAGGGAGTACTTCACTGCTGTAGTGTGCCTCACAAATTCAACAATCCAAGTTAAGGATATACACACGGCGGACGGGGTTTTTCTTTGTTTTTTTCCAGTTGCGACAAATTTTTACAAATGCTTTTCCTTCCCTCCAGATATTCTCCAATGGAGAGGGGACAACAAAGCACTCATTAACCAAAAAAAAACCCCTGCAATCAACCTGCCTAATACTTTATGTTATTTTTTCACATTTCTAATTAATCAAACACATGAATTTTCTCCCTGATTATAGGCAGCCAGTTACATTCAATCCCTGCTCGATAATACAACTTACTCCCCGTGCATGACTTTCAAATTTCAATAGAAAGAGCATGCCTTGTGAGTTGTGAGAGACTTCCCTGCCCTCAAGCAAACAAATAATATCAATAAATCACAACAGGATAAATAAGGCTACTTCTACTTATTCAATAAAAAGAGTAACCAAAAGAGGTGCCTCGATTAGCAACCGACAGGATCTGCCATAGTCACTACAATTTTACAAAAAAGATGTTGCAAAACTACGAGGTTCATGGGAATGTGCTCTTCCTAGTGCCACACTACATGCAGCTTGCAAAACCACATCCACAGCCTTGGAACTCTTGCACCTCTAAACCATTAGCCTCTCACATGGCACCAAACAAGCTAGCAACCAAAATCCATCAAAAAATCACAATGCACAACCTCCACTAATTCTTGTCTCTTTAAAAAGCCAAAAAAGAGTCCTACAAAGCTGCTGCTGCTACAAACTATAACACTATTTTACCCCTGCAGGTGGCCTACGTAGCTGAATTAACCGTTTCCTTGATTGGCATCAACGAAGGGGGCTGCAAACAGCACACAAAAAGGATGAGAACCTCAGGCGTGGATTATCTAGGTTTCGAAACTCAGTTTTTCACTCCCACTCAATCGATTTCAAATTGGGACATTTGTGTATTTCAAAGTTCCACTTACAGCTTGGAGATCGTCTTCGTGTTTGGGGATGAAAGCCGTGTCTACGTTGCCGTCCTTGAAGTCCTGGTGCAGAAAAGAAAAAACCATTCAGCAATACTACGAGCACTCACAAAGAAAGAGACTCACAACAACAAAAGTTTCTCAAAAACAAGACAATGGACCTTAAGAGAACCATGCAAGAACCCCCAAACTTTCATTTCAAAACCCAAAGCAGTTGTATGACAAGCAACTTTACAGAGAGTGGACATGAACCACTGCAACTAGGCCCTCAAAACCTGCACCTTTACTGAAACTGCAACTACTCAAAAGCAGTGGAACTGACCTGGATGTCTAAGATAAGCTTGTGGTAGTCAATGGTGGTTGGAATGCCTGGCACAGAAACAACAACCAGAACATCCTTCTCAGTCTCCAGTCCCAACTCATAACTTGCAAATTCAGGTACAGACAGGAGATTGTGATCGAAATAGACATTTCAAAAAGCTATGTGCACAATAACCACCCGTGCTGGTATAACTGCTGCAATTCAGCCAATGCACAACAAAACTGAACACCGGTGGCGGCAAATAACCTGTGATGATGGTATCATTCAAAGCTCGCTTCATCCTTGGAATTGCTTTCTCCCTTGTTGGGGCCCAAACAATCAGCTGCACACATACACAGATGCATCACCACTGTTAAACCAAATGTCTTGACAATCACAAAATGAAAAACTAAAACTAAACACAAAAAACCAGAGGCACAGTACACTCCTCATCAGGTTCTGAAAGCACGCACCTTTCCAAGCAAAGAATCATAACTCGGAGGCACCACATAATCTGTGTAGATGTGGCTATCCATTCTCACAAACGGCCCACCAGGAGGCAAGTAGCCAGTAATACGCCCTGCACGTAGAATGCCAGAAAATGTGAGCTGCAGGATACTCTCCACATACTAGCAACAAAATCTCTACGTGTTTCACATCCCACAAGTCTATAATGCATTTTCTAACACAAAATATGGCAAAAGATGACAAAGGACTCAGTATCCATGGTTTTAGCAAATTTTCTGACCTGGTCCAGGACGGAAGCCTTGGAAAGCATCCTCCGCATTGATACGACACTCAATTGAATGTCCCCTCAACGTAATCTCGTCCTAAAACAGCAGATTGTAAACAATATGAGACAAGAAATCTATCTGGAGACGCAAACTGAATTTTAGTAGAACTGACCAGTTCTCGACTTCAACCTTAAACGTCCAAAGGCTTGCAAGACATTTACTGAGACATTCTACCTCATTCTCAGAAATTGATGAGCTAGAGTGTTTTTTTGTGTTTTTGTTTTTATAAAATTTGAACCGATGACGTTGCGGTGGAGTTGTCAGCTGATTCTTTAGCCAAAAAAATTAGAGGAATGGACCAGACATTCTGAAAATGGCAGTGTTGAGATAAAAGCACATTGATTGTGGGGGCAAAGTTCACATGGTGACCTGACATGTCACGACAGAAGTTTAAGGGCAAAGAAGCATAAGATAAAGCAAACTACTTTGGACTCCACTAGTACGAAAGTTCAATAGAGTAACATTAGCAGGACGATACGCGTCAAATACTCAGTTATTTTTGCTTATGCCAATCCCCGACATTACCTGAGCGTACCGAAGCTTTTCTCCCAACGCCACACGAATCTGCTCCTCAATCAAATCAACTGAGTATATCATCTCGGTCACCGGGTGCTCCACTTGAATACGAGTATTCATCTCCATGAAGAAAAAGCGGCCACCCTCATCAAGTAAGAATTCAACTGTACCGACACCAACATAGCCTATGGATGCAGCAGCAGCCACAGCTGCATCCCCCATTGCTTTTCGCAACTCGGGGGTCAAAGCTGGAGAAGGGGCTTCTTCCAACAGCTTCTGGTTCCTTCTCTGATAATCACAACAGAAACTTGAATTTCAGTTAACCATCAGTGCATCACCAAACTACACGTCATCAGTCTCTCTCCACATCTAAATACTGATCTCTCAAAATCCAAATAAATGAAACTGTTAAATGATATAAAGGTGATATCCTCTACCTTCATGTTCCAAAATATGTGCAAGAATTTGTCAAGCAAAGTGAAGAAGGTACCTGAATGCTGCAGTCACGTTCGCCAAAATGGACTACATTGCCCTATTTGTCAGCTAGAACCTACAATTTATGTTCACAGCAACAAAGGTTATTAAACATCCATAGAAGCATAGTCTTCTATGAGTGTTAAAAGTAATCCAACTTCTAAAGGCATCTCATTGCTTTGCAATATTAACCTAACCCTACCCAACACATAGGCAAAGTTTGATATCTCTTCAGGAGTTCAGCCTGGAGAACGTTCATCCAAATTTCATGCATCACGCTCCATAGAAATGAGGTTGTCTTCAAAACAACCTGCAAACGCAATACACAGTTTGCAAAACCATACCTGAAATTCTATGTGCCTAGGATTCTGAATGTATCTCTCGAGATACACACTATCGTTGCCAAACGCAGCCCCAGCCTCACTCCTCGCTTGCTGCACATGAAAACACCATACACTCGTGAGAAACTCTCGTTTCACAAACCTCAATACTGATAGGTAGGCACTGATAATGTAGACTGTGCCCTATTAGGTCCGCTAGAAAAAGTCGGAAATCAAGAAAAGTAACTTGACTAAAACAGGAAAAACAAAACGAGTTGCCACCACCACACTCTCCAAAAAACACACACACACACACACACACACACACACACACCTGTAAAAGTTTCACAAACTCTCCAGGCTCGTTTGCAAGCCTCATCCCACGTCCACCACCACCAGCTGTTGCCTGATTCATAAGAAACAATGCTCGTACTTAACGACGCTGGCAAGTAGTAGGAAGTCCGTAGCACCTATAACTTAAATCATAAACTTGGAGCAAAGCGAAGAATTAAACTTTAAAACTAATATAAAAGCAGAACGACTGCTTTGGAAAGCTAATTGCTGATAATTACAATTCCCAAACTATACATTCTACTGTTCAAACATGTAAGACAAGGTTACTTTTTCCTATTGTAACCTCTCTTGAGCCATCGAGAAAAGTACATTTCAACTTCAACAGATAGGGAAGTGGTCACTTTTGGACACTTAAGGGGTAAATTTTGATACAAGTACTAAGCTTCAATAGTTGTCACGTACCTTGATCATGACTGGGAAGCCAATCTCGTTGGCAAGTCGCACTGCTTCCTCCGTTGACTGTTAAACCAGCAAACTTCAGAATCAATGGAATTCAAAAAACGTAAGACTATTATGTCCTTTCCAATGTTTATGAAACGTATGCAGAACTGAACACGAAGCACCCTGCCTCACCTGGATGAGGCCTTCACTGCCAGGCACAGTAGGGACTCCAGCAGTCTTCATTGTCTCTCGAGCTGTGGCCTTATCTCCCATAACACGAATACTGTCTGACTGCACACCGCAAAAAAGCTTGATTTTTAGTAATTGCTCAAGTTTCTAAAGCAAGTTGACAATTAAGTAGGATAGAGAAAGTACAGAAAGGTAAAGCAGAAACGCAGCACACACTCACGTTCGGGCCAATGAAGTTGAGGCCGTGGTCTTTGCAGATGTCCACAAAGCTGGCATTCTCTGCTAGGAAACCATAGCCTGGATGCAGCATTGTGCACCTGTGACCGACTGCAGCTGCCATGATGTTGGGCACGTTGAGGTACCTAATCAAGCCAAACGAAGAGCAAAAGTTGTCATAACAGGGGATTTCAAATGTGGTAAAACGGAAATTTCAGTAATGTTAGAACTTCTAGACAGCATCCAAGATTAGTTTTCCTACAACCAGAGTGGTTTTACTATATTCAAAAACAACGTGCTTTCTCAAGTAGGTAATTTAATATTAACTCCTAGGCAAACAGCATTCTTACAAATAACGAGGTAAAACTAAATTTCAATTGGAAAATATTGAACATTATGAAAAGGGAAAGGAATCTAAAGCGGAAAAGAGATCTTTGAATTAAATTAAAGTGTTTCAGGAACTTCCAGACTAGACCGTTAAAAGAATCTTCTCTACAGTGATAGCCAAGTAGTTCTTCCTATGATCACAACATGATCATTTCACATAGAAATTCACGGTTGTTTCGAAGAGGCAATCCGAGATTAGTTATTGTGCACATGGCACCGTTAGAAAGGACGCCGTGTGAAATGTTTACAACATAAGAAAGAAAGACATTAGAATTTATCTTAAAGTCAAAACTTGCAGATTCACGATTGTTCATAAGCTGAACCTTACTTTTAACAGTAAAAGAAGCTCAGAACCTCACTTTGAATATATTTAAAGACATTTTGTACAATCGCAGACTTGCCAACACCTATTCACGGAATTCTACAATAGACTGAACCTTGTTCTTCACTGTAGTAACAAGATGAGCCTAAATGATCGGCAATCTTGGAAACCGCAAGTTGAATTTATTGAACGATTCCTTGAAAAAGTACTGAAATTTCATTCAGGGTGAAGGTAATGATCTTCGAAAAAGCATGGGGTTAATCTAATGAAAAATGCCGTGAATAGGCCTTGGATTCTTTGGAGGTTCAAGGACGAGCCAGTGTTAGAATTGAAGGTATGAAAAGAAGAAGTCAAGAGAAAGGAGGGACAGACTTACAACTGACTACGAACTCAAAAAGTTTCAAAGGTCAACAGGATTTCGAACCCTAATAACACTAGCATATGGTATCGACAGAAGGTATCCTTTGGTGCATTGAAAGTTCATTGACAAGAACATACGGTAATCTGGCAAGTCTAGATACAGCAACAATGCTATCGAAATTCAACAGAAAGGGGGGATAGACTTACGACTGACTGCAAATTCAAAAAGATTCGAAGATTAACGGGATTCCAAACCCTAATAACAATTGCACATGGTATCAAAAGAAGGAATTCGTTGGTGCATTGGGAAATGTACCTACACGAGCATATAGAAATATAGCAATTCTAGTACAAAAATTCAAGAGAAAAAGGGAAGATGGACTTACGATTGACTGCTGGGAGCTTCGCCAATGCAAACAGCTTCATCAGCCAGCTGGACGTGCAACGCCTGCCGATCAATGGTGGAATGCACAGCCACGCACTGAATGCCCATCTCATGCGCCGTGCGAATGATGCGCACGGCGATCTCCCCGCGATTCGCCACCAAAATCTTCTCATCCTGACACGTCGTAGACAACGCCCCATTCTTGTGCGCCTTGCTCTTCGTCCTCTCCACGGCGATTTGAAACGCTGCCACCTGGTTCAACGACAGCGACCCAGTTTGAAAGCCACCACTGCTGCACCGAATGCTCTTCCTCGTCGCGCCCAACAGATTGGTCGCTCCTCGACCATTGCATTGCCGCTGTTGTACTCCTTCGGCGATGCCACAAGCTCGCTACAAACCCACCAAAACCAAAACCTTACAAATCTTTACAAGTCAAGAAACAGTAAATATCGCATGAGCTGATTCTTGCAGGCACATACACTCGTGATGAAACAGGATTCACAATGTTGTGTATCTGATAACGAAGAATGTTGAATGTGTGCAGTGAAGTGAGTTAGCAAGGGTGTTTGAATTAGAGAAGGTGTAATAGGAAATGAGTGAGAGTGTGTGAGAGTGTGTGAGAAGAGCATACTATGGAGAAGGTGACCTGCTGAAGAGTCTCCATGGTGATGGTGGTGGTGAGGCGAGTGAGTGCGCAATGGCGACGAGAGAGAGCGGGGATGGTGAAGAGGAGAGGGGTTCAAGGGAAGGGAAGGGAGAGGAGAGGGGAGGGGAAACCAAGGCTGCTGGCGATATGAACGAGGTCAGTGTGTACTCTGGGTTGTGGTGGGATACCCGGTGTGGGTTGATGTGTGATGTACCGGTTGTCCCGGGTATCGAATCAGGGGCTGGATCGAGTATTGGTGGGGAGGACATAAGGGGCGGTTCACACTACGTTCCATGTCTCATTTTATGCAAGTGCAATTGTAATGTCATATCTCAGGTTAGTTGGATTATTAATCCTTAAATGTTGGAGGTACCAAATGTGGTGAGACATTGTTAAAGGTAAAATTTGTAGAATTTTTTTTGAAGAAGTTGCATTTTGAAGTTAGTTTTAGTGCTCAATTTAAATCTCTTCCATACTACATTTTAATTGTTTTTTGTGGAAGCTAAACTACTAGCATGCTTGATGTGCATCAAAAAGTGTAATGAATAGTGTCACTAAAGAGTTTATGACAAGTTGTCACATTAGAAAAACAAGTAGCAAGTGACATAGAAGGTCAATACCTCCTTTGGATACTCCCCTAGGTGTGGTGGACTAGCTCCAAGAGAGCTGATGCTAAAGAAACAAGAGAATTCAACAAGGAGCTAGAGTTCGGGTTTGGGTAGATATCCTAAGAGACTCCACTTCCAACTTTAGAATACTTCCAACTAATAACTACTTCCAACTTTAGAAAGGTTCCACGAGGTTCTACAAGGTTCCATAAGGTTCCACAAGAAGATTGAAGGTTCCATCAAAAAAACATAACTCTGGGCACCAAACCCATCACAATATCCCCCCCCCTCATTTTAAGGGTGTGACAAGGTACGTTGGAAATCCGGAGGGAGGTCATTGATGTCGTCATGGAAGGTTGCGGAGTACAACTCCCAGCAATCAAGAACAAGTGTATCCTGCAAGTTATCAACAAGCTCCCATGTGGGCAAAGCATAAGCGGACCATTTTATTTTGAAGTATTTCCTGCTGTCGCATTTGCGCCAGCGCCACTGCTTTGCAAGGATGTCGTCAACATGGAATTTATCATGGCCATCCACTTGGATTGGCAAAGGTTGTAAGTCATCAACAATTTGGCTGGGAAGCGGGTCAGTGGCGGCAAGGCACAGTTGATCAACATGAAACACGTTATGCGGGCCAGCAAGGGTATTGAAGTGGACCAAGTGTTTGCTCACAAGCTCTGTCACTGTGTATTTAGCGGCTTTCCAGTCTAATTTTTTGTTCTCCCTGCCAGTAGAAAATTGCCATCCCAAACAAAGCCATACCTTGTCACCAACGCGATAGCGCGTGGCTTCTCTGCAATGTCAATTCGCTTGACGCTCTTGATCCTGCTGGGCCTCTGCCATTGCTGCTTGTGCCAATTCCACAGCTTTACTAAGTTTGCCTACAATGGATTTAGCCTTCTTGCATTCAGTCTTGGCATGCCGATTCATCTAGTGGTTGAGACCTTATGGAATCTTGAGCTAGATGGGGTCAACATAGCCATGCTGCAAGAAAAAAAGACTAACTCCTATTGAGGATGCATCTTGTCCACAAATGGCGATTTGGGCCATTGGACATAGAACTATCCAATTCTTCTGACTCCAATCAACATATGGCCGCAGGTACTCTACAACAGTGCTGTTCATTCGTTTTGTGGAACTATCAATTTGAGGATGGAATGCAATAGGCAGTTGTCGCTTGATCTTGAGGATCTTGCAAAGTCGTGCCCACATAGTACTCAAAAATTGGGCGCCTTGATCAGAAACTATCGTGTCTAGTAACCAATGATGTGCTACCACATGTTCCACAAAAGCCCAAGCCATTGTATTGGTATCCATGTTTAGAAGAGGGACCAATGCAATGTCTTTGCTTAGCCAATCAGTGATTACCATGAGGATTGTGTTGCCCTTGCTCTCAAATAGCCCTTCAACAAAATCCATGGATTATTCCTTCTCCATATGCATTTTGGTATGGGTAGCGGTTTCAAGAATCCATGTAGTCCATCACGCCATGGTTTGCTCCTTCAACATGCATCACAGTTCCTCAAATATTGCCGGATATCTATAGACATTTTTGGCCAAAAGTAATCTTGCATCAACAATTTGTAAGTGACTTGACGCCCTAGGTGACCTGCGGCAAGTGACGTGTGAGTTTCATGAATAAGCTTCATGCGTAAAGGTTCAGACTCTGAAACCCACTTGCAATCTCGATAGTACAAGACTTCGTGCTCATCAAGGGAGCAATCAAAAATAGAAACTTTGATCTCTAGTCGTGTTAGAAATTGCCAGTCATTTTTGCAAACACAACAAGTTAGCTCTTGGTATGTCTCATCCAATGAGACGACGCTCAGCCACATCTGTTTGAGTTTGTTCACTGCATTGCTAGTATCAGACCCTTAGAGCGGATTCACTGCTGTTTCATCCTTGTTATTTGCGTTTCGTGGTGGTGTTGCTGCTCCGCTCCTTCCATGCGTTTGAGGCAGGTTGGCTGCTACACATCCTCTTGGAATCTGAGGCGGGTCGATTGCTTGCTGAGTTCCTATGATGGCCATGACTAACAAGGGAGGCTCATCATCTTCGTCTCCTGGTTCTGATGTGATGACAGTGGCAGGTTTGAGCAACTGGATATAGCAATGTTGGATGCGTCGGTCGTCTTCACCTTCAAGCCAATCTTGCTCCCGTCAAGACAAAGCATCCGCACGCTCATTTTGTTTTCTTGGTCGGTACAAAATCTCTAAGTTATAACGCCCTAGAATCAATGACCATTGCATTTGTCGCTTGTTTAGCATACAAAGTTGCATGAAGTATTCTAAATTTTTATGGTCAGTAACAACAGAAAATCTCCTCACCAAACACAGCTCACAATCTCAATCCTGTAAACAACTAACAACAGCTAGTAATTCTTTATCATGAATTTCATAATTGCATTCATGAGGGTTAATTTTCTTGGAATAATAAACACATGGGCGGAGAAATCCGGTACTATCATGTTGTGAAAGTACTCCTCCAATTGCATATCCGGAAGAATTGGTCTCCAGTATTGTTTCACGGTCCGAGTCAAAATTGGCCAATACAAACTTGGTGATGAACATCCTTTTCAGATTCTTGAAAGCTCTCTGCTTGGTTACGGTCCATTGCTAGGTAACATTCCCGATGAAGTAGGTAAGGGAAGCAACAATGTCAAAAAAGTTGCGTATGAATTGCCAATAGTAATTTGCAAACCCTAGAAAACTTTGAATTCCTTTTACTATAGTGGGAGCTTGCCAATCTTGGATCGCTTTAACCTTATCTAGGTCAATCTGCATGCTTTTACCAGCCTCAATAATAAATCCAAGATACTTGGTTGTTTGGACTTCAAAATCACATTTTTTATGTCCAAATATAACTTTGCATCTTGAAGTTTATGCAACACCATACATACTTTTTTATGGTGATCATGTAGGAATCCTGAAGAATAAATGAGTACATCATCAAGATAAGCATAACAGAATTCATCTAGATACTCTCACAAAGTCCAATCAATATACCTCTAGAAGGTGCTTGGAGAATTGGCCATGCTAAATGGAGTCACAAGCCATTCATAGAGTCCAAATTGCGTTCAGAAAGCTGTCTTCCACTCATCTCCAGATGCTATCCTAATCCTATGGAAAGCACTTATGACATCTAATTTTGTGAACCATTGAGCCTTGCTAATTTATATCAAGGTTACATGAATCAATGGCAAGGGATAGCGGTCCTTCATGGTGATTTTATTCAACGCGTGGTAATCAAATCAAAACCTCAACCCCCCTCCTAGCTTCTTTGCAAACAACGCGGGTGCTGCTGCCGAAGAATGACTCATGCAAATGAAACCTTTGTCTAGTAATGAAATGAGTTTCCTACGAAGTACAAGCAACTCACCACATGACATGCTATATAAGGGACCCTAAGGTGGGTCTATCTCCTTGCCATCCTTTGTTTCTAGCTCAATTTTGTGATCAATGCGAGGTCCACGTGATAGTGGGAGTTGATCAGCTCGAGAGTGACTAAAGAGATCCAGGTGTTGCCAATAGTGTTGTGGGAGCTGGGTTTTTGGATTGATTTGTTTCTTCAGGGCCATGGCTCGGTCAATATCTACCAATGAAGCTGCAAAAACTTTCACTGCACCAGTCTTGCTTGCTTGAGCATATCGGAGATAAGTTTTTGCACTGATCTCCTGTAAAGACAATCTTGAGCTGCCAAATTTGTTTGGAGATGAAGAATTGCAACCAAGTGCTCACCCTTCTTGACTCTGAATTTGTATACCAGAGCTATGGATAAACAAAGACTTTTTAGCAGGTGCAATTGTGACATTATTCCCGTTCGTCCATCATCTTCCCAAAATTAGGTCATGTCCCATAGTATTTCCAAAAACGTATGCATAGCCAAACTCCTTGTGTCCATTAATATTAATATGAAATTTTGCAACATGTTGTGTTAACGTATTGCGCCCATCAATTTCTTGGATAGATCAAGGTCGGATATGGAAGCACTTAAGTTTAGCTTGTTTTGCAAAGTGGCACTTGATAAGAGCATAACACAAACACCCGCTATCAATCAACGTATTTGCAACATTTGTCTAATTGATTATAGCATATACAAATACAAATGCTGTGTTCATGTAATTCCCTTGAAAGTCTACCCACTCCACTTCCTTTGTTAAACCCAGATTATGCTTTTGCCCGCGGTTTTGGGCGGAAGCTACTTGTTTTTTGACCCCAAGTATGATTCTTCTTTGACCTCCAACGTGGCGGATATCTCCTCTCCTGCAGGACTGATCTGGGCTTGGCTAACAATCATTTGCTCCTTGGGGTCTAGTCGTGTAGCAAGATAAGAACATGCGCCAATAGAATGCCCTGCAGCGCCACATCGCAAGCAGCGTTTTTCCCATTTTCTCTTCTCAACCTCCTCTTTGCTCACCCATTTTGCTTGTTTTGCGTGGATGTTGGTGGTGGTTGCTGCACTCACTTTTGTGGGCTCCTACTCCATTGCTTCCTCAGTAGTTGATGCAACTGGTGTAGTGATGATGCCAACACGCATCTTTCCTACGACTTGAAGCCTCGCGCAAAAATGAGCATCAGATACATGGACCACTTTGTTCACGAACCTTTCAAACGACAGATCCTGGAGAATGAATATTATGGATTTTTGAAGGTTAGCATGCAAGCCATGTGTGAACATCGCTTTCTTCATAGCACCGCCAAGTTCCACCTTTGCTAGTAAGACTTGTTTATTGAAATCAGCGTAGAAGTCTCTTACGGAACGCCGCTCCTGCTTCATACCCTGCAACTTGTTGAGTGCTTGTTTGTGTTGGTAGGGATCTTCAAACTGTGCGTCTAGGAATTCCTAGAGTCTTTTTGTTGTCACCGCAAACTCCATATCAAGCCAAAGTTGAGTAACCAACGTTGCTTTTCCTGCAAGACGGGAAAAAATATATTCCACCCGCAACCTCTCCGTTGTATAGAAGTCTGCATCATATTCCATCTTGTCCTCTAGTTGCTGTCGATAGAGAGGATATGTCACTCAATCCCCTTCAAACCTCTTGGGATCAAAGAATCGCAGCCGCCAAGTGCTATGAGGTGCTAGTGTCGATGGCATCGATATCGTCGCTGCGTGATGCCGCCGCATAGCTAAAAGCTCTTCTTTAGTCGTTCGATCTCCAACTCCATCTGGAGTTGCCGTACCTCCTAGGATGTTTCATCAATGGCCCTCTCGGCCCACTCGTTTCAGGAATCTGGTCCGTGGCTGGGACCGCCCACCTCTGCATGCAGAAAATTGGTGCTCGGCTTTACTCTGTGATCGACACCTGATATTTCCAACGCTACTGCTTGAAGTGCAGCCACTACTTGTTTGTCCGTGACGCCTTGTTGTTGAAAGTGCCTCCGTAACTCCGCCTCGACGTGCTCCTAGTAACCACCGTTGGCCGCAAGCTGAGAAGCCATCTGAGCCAAAGTCAGCACAGCTTGTCGTTGTTTGTCCATTGCTAATACTTGAAAATTGTTAGTTGATTGTTTGCGGTTGAATTCTAATGTGGTGGGCTAGCTCTAAGAGCGCTGATGCTAAAAAAACAGGAGAATTCATCAAGGAGCTAGAGTTTGGCTTTGGATAGATATCCTAAGAGACTCCACTTCCAACTTTAGAATACTTCCAACTAATAGCTACTTCCAACTTTAAAAAGGTTCCAACTTTGGAAAGGTTCCATGAGGTTCTACAAGGTTCCATAAGGCTCCATGAGAAGATTGAAGGTTCCATCAAGAGAACATAACTCTAGGCACCAAACTCATCACACTAGGCACTTCATTGGGCGGTGAGGGTCTTTCTATTGAAGTTTCATTATCTAATAAACTTCAAAGATGTTGTTGGGCTAATTTCACTTGGAATGTTTGTCATATAAATAGGAACTCATCCCTTGTTGAACTCTCTTTGTTCTTAATGAGTTCTTATTTGTAATTGAAATTAAAATTTTTCTTTGTATTAGGTGTTAGTTCTTTGACTATACTAGTGCAAGCTCATTTGTGAAATTACAAGCTCATTTGTGAAATTATGAGCAGAAAGCTTGCTCAACAAAAAAAAAAAAAATCTTAACAACAAAGTGTGATTACCAAAATGATCGATTGTATGAAAAGGACTCCACCTGTTTTTACAACAAACTCATTGTCATTCTTGGACAATCTTACAACTAACCTTTACAAGCTAACCATCGTTCTCAAGGTTTTGAAATTTTGTCACAGTTGACTTTGCTAACTCTAAAGATATAGAGCTAGCACAATATCCTTTGAAGGATTTAGGGATGTAATAAATACCAAAGTATTATAAGGGGTTGATTCCTAATTCTATATTGTAAGTTGCCATTTTTACATAAATTTTGAGTGGCTCCAAAAAAATAGTAAAATTTGTACTCATCCACGTTTAGTTGCACAACTTATTTGATATTCTTCCCAAGATCCAACAAATTTTGTTTCAATACTTAACAACAGCATTTCAAAAACTTCCAACCTAGCTTCTTGAACTTTGATGACCTTGTGAATTTCCAAGATCAAAACACACCATGAGTCTAACTATTGTGGAAACTCTTTTGTGGCAAAATTGTCCCCAACCTTTTGCACACAATCAAGCAATAGCATCACACGCCTTTATGTGTTCTTGGTAAGTGAGATGTGAAAGCAACTGTGCGGTTCGAACAAGAGAGGGTGTTTGACACATGTTAACACAATAACTTACACAAGAAACACAAAAAGTGGAACACAGCAGAGGTGATCAAAAAGGATAATTGGTACAAATATCGAAGGGGAGATACATACTTGTAATGTACAAGTGGATGGATGACTAATGATGAGGTACAAATGAAGGATGAATGGACTTGTGTGTGGGCAAACGCAAATCCTGGTAGGGTTTGACTTTGAGCAAAAGAGTCTAGTAACACCCCCTCTTGCTCAACACAACCATTAGTCCGCGCATGCGTTGGGGTGCGCACGACCGGAATAAATTCCGATGTTGTTGTGGTCGTTCATATTCGGGGGTTATGGATACTCAATCCGGTTGTTGAATGGCAATAAAAGTTCTAAGCTTACGTATCAAGATCTTTGGGTGATCAAGCTGACTGCTTGTTGAGATGATGGTTTGTCTAAGCCTGAACTGCATACCATGAATTGAGGGAACGATTGCAGTGCATCGTGTATCGGAACACATCGCTCACGACTGTCGTATTTTTATCTAATTGTACATGGAAAGTTAGCTCTTGGAATTCTCATTTGCTAGCGGGTGCTTCGGTAAATTCGACAAATCCATTGGGGCCATTGTATTAATGAGGTGTGCATCGATTCAGGTATTTCTAAATTCTGCCGCATTTTTTGATGTTTGGAGGATGGAAAATGGCGTGCATTTGTGTTTAACGGCACTGTTGTTGAGGAACATTTTAGGTTTGAAACTAGGTAGATGAGCAATTATCTGATGGCCTCATGATTGGAGCAGTGAGTACTTGCATGGCATGTGCAGCTTCAGTGTTTAGACTTACTAGACTACTAAAGGTTTAGGTCATTTGATGGAGGAACTATGAAGCATGGCTGGAGCCGTGTTGGAGTGCATCCTGCGAGCCGGGCGGTCCAACTAGGAGGTCTCTTTTTACGGGCTTCAATCTGAGAGAAGTGAGCCAGCGAACATGGCAGGCTGTGACGATGGAGCTACTAGTGGTGGAGTCGGCCGACGCTTGGTTTCTGTAGCGTCCGAATGTGAACCCAAAGATGCAACTACTGGTGAGAAAGAGATTTGTCATGGATGTGGTATAAACAGACGCCTTGCGCCAAGGTTTTGGGCGTGTGAGGTGTGCCCAAGCTATGTCTGTGAGAGTTGTCACAAAGCACTGTCTTTTCGTGAGAGCCCAGCTGCTCCCCACATCGTAGACCACGTCATGATACCTGATTTGAAGACAACAATTTGCGACGGATGTAGCTCATGGCCAATTTTAAATTGACGTTGGATGTGCGAGGTGTGTCCCAATTTTGACTTGTGCAAAACATGCTACAAGGAGGCTCCGTGGGGGCAGCACCTACCTCAAAGTCATTCCAAGGAGCACCATATGCGTGCTGTCGAGGTGATATCAGAAGATTGGACAGAACCAGACCAGCGGGTGCCAAATTTCCCAAAACCTGCAGATCCTCAGTGGTCGTATCAAATCTATCTTGCAGGATTTTGGGTGGATCAAGCTTTGAGTGGACTGAAAGAAACTTTGCAACAAATGTATTCAAATCTGAAGTAAATATTGAGGTGGAGCAAAAAGATGTGCAGAATCCAAATATTGCTTCAATTGAGGTAACTAAGTGTATTTTCTTAAATTCGATTTTCTTTGGGTTCCTGGGCACGTGTATATGAAGCGCTTGAACTTTTGTCAATGTTTTTGGATGATGATTCTATGTAAATAGTAAAAGTGTGTGCTTGATACGAAATTTGTATGTCCCGTCACGCCTGTAAGTTGATCTGCGCATGCTTGTTAGGAAGACTTTGGAGTAGAAGTGGGGACAGTAGTGAGAGTTTAACTAATTATAAGAGTGTACTTTCCATTCCTTCAAGACAGTGTTGATGGTTTATCCAATTTTCGCAGGTGCAAAATGATGGCAACAATACAAAGAGGTATGCATACTCGTGCAGTTTGACAGAGTCATTCTTTTGTAATTTTGTTGTAGGTTGTTCATATTTACTATCTATGCATGTAATTGTTTTATTATCTGTTTGTTGCTTGTTCATGGTTATGAAAAGCAACGCTTTGGTGGATTGTCTTTATCTAGGCGGGTAGATCCGAATTGTAAGATATTTCTAAGTCATGCGGGGCCTCAAAAGCGATTTGTGGAGCACTTGAACGGGAAGTTGCGCAAGGTTCATCATTTTGGCGTCTTCTTTGATAAAGAAGATGATAGCTTGCCAAAGGGAGAACGATTTCCACGACTGATTCTTAAAGCAGCCAAGCAATGTGAGGTGGCTATTATTGTGGTATCTGATGAGTACTTCAGACGGAAGTGGCCAGTGTTGGAGTTGGTAACATTTGTGAAAGCCAAAAGGGAAAGAGCAGATTTGACGATTTTACCGGTATTTTATGGGCTCAGTGTCAGAGATTTCAAACAACCTAAGCGTCAAGGAGCTTATTTGAAGTGTTGGAAACAACATGAGCCCAAGTTGTCAGAAGATGATGTGAAATTATGGAGAGAAGCAATGAAGACAATTTGGTCAACCAATGGCATTCATTGTGATTCAGAGAAGAGTGAAGTGGCATTGATAGATGAAATTGTTGAGATCATGTGCAAGCGGATAGTGCCAGGTCTTCATTGTGATGTGTCGGATGTGCAAGGAAAAGATTGATTGAGCAAAATCATTGAAGAGGTGAAGAACATACATCCTTATCTTTTGTTTTATTTATAAATTTTGATAGAAATGTTTTCAATGTGAACTCAAGTTTTGAATGCATCTGAGATATTGTTATTTATAAAGGTGCATTAGGAAGAATCGTTGGCTTTCTCAGAAATCGCTTATCAAAACGCTATCAATAACAGTAAAAGAAGTAATTGATCTGATTCATTAATGTATGTACAGAAGCTGCAAGGACCAAGTGTTGCAGCCGAGGAAACTCATCCTGTACAAGTTACCTTTGTTGGGTTATATGGCATGGCAGGCATTAGAAAGACAACCTTGAGTAAGGTTGTTTGCAATAACATGCAACAACAATATTTTGGGAAGGCATGTCATGTGGAATTGGGGAGTGCAGATGTATTGACATTGCAGAAGCAAATGTTGTTGGGGACGACAAGTTTGGATGAAGCCTTTGTGACTAACAAAGTGAAGGATAAACAAGTGGTAACTTTCTTCAATTTATATTTGTGTGTTTGTGTATGTATGTGGATGGTGCAGTATTTGGATACATAAATACGTATTCTAAATCAGTGATACACTTACAAAATTGTGAAACAATTTTAGGAGTGTTTTACAATATTTGAGAAGATGTTTTGCAACAGTCATAGTATTTGTTCTTACACCTATGGTAAGTGTGTTCTAGAGTGAAGGAAATTCTTCTGCATGTACAACATGGTTGAAGAGAATGAATGAATTTTGTATCAAATTGAGTTTCTATCTTGTTCTTATGACACAATGCATTTGTGCATGTATGAAGCGATCCACTGAGCTTCTTGTATTGTGGCATTTTGTAGGCTTTGAAGCTTCTAAAGGAGCATTTCTTTAAGCAAAAGGTCTTTCTGGTGCTTGATAATGTTACCGCGGAGAATGAATCTGTTCAAGAAGCTAGAACGTTCCTCACAACGCTTCCTTTCAGAGAGGGAAGTGTGGTACTAGTCACAGCACGAAGTTTGGAAATACTACAAAGATTGAACATTAAGTGGCACACTTGTATGCCAACTCCAACGTTGAGGAAGGATGAAGCAGTAGACTTATTTGTTCAGAATACAAACTGTGAGCCTTCACAGTTACTGGATGAAGAGAAAAAGATCCTAGATAAGATTTTGGAACATTGCTGTTTTGATGTGGGAGAAATGAGAGCCGCAGAATACCATCCACTTGCATTGAAGGTACTAGGTGGATAGTCTGGATGTTATCCAGGAGAATGGCAGGATAAAGAAAAGAATCTGGATTTGAAGCATAGCATAAATGAGGAGAAGCATCCAATATTCAAGATTTTGAGAACAAGCTATGATACTTTGCCAACAAAGAAGAAGAAGTTGTTTTTGCACATGGCAGCAATGAAAGAATTTGAAGTGTGGGCTGCGCATGTGTACAATAGTTTTTTGGTTCTAGATCATGATATCGACGATTTTTTTTTTGAAGAATTTGTAAGCCATATAATCTCTTTCATGGTCAGTTATTAGTTATCTTCTTTAGAACTTTCAAGGGTTCTGACTTGAGTTTTGTCTGCGTGATGGGATGGATATGATGTATGGTGTAGATAAAGTTTATAAAGAGTAGTGTAAGTAACCAACAAAGGAGTTGTGCATAGAATTTGGAGGTGCATTCTCTTGCTAGATTTGAAATTATGTTAATATATGAGTGTACTCATCAGTGGAAGAGCTTATAACAATTTGTTGAATGAGGAGTATCTAACTGTGGTTGGGGCCTTTCACACTTGCATTGTGTAGCTTAAAGAGCTGAAGAAAAAATCACTCATCGAAGCTTATTACCTGCAGAAGGGGAGGATATATATTCATGACCTTTATTGTGAGTTTGCACAATTGGAAAATGAAGCAGTCAAACTGAGACATAGCGAGGCTTGCATTTTGCAAGGCAGAAATCCGCACGGACATTATCGAGAAAAGAGTCTTTGTATTTGTGACCTGCCTTGTTTATCTTCCAGCAAAGCATTTGAACATCTTGAGGCAAAGAAGATGTTATGCAAATGCTCTGAGAGCGAAATAATCACCCTTAACAAGTGTTCAAATTTAAAGGTTGCGGATTTTCTCTCTATGGAGACGCTTAGAGTTTTGACAGTTAAGGAATGTCCTCAATTGGTGAATATCCATGTCCATCGTGCCTTTCATCTCCTTTTTATGACGTGTGAAGATTATGGAGGAGAATATCCATCCCTTGATGAGTTGCCGGAATTACTTGATCTCTCGTTGGAGTTCAATCTTGAAGCAGTGAATGATGTTTCAAGGAAGCCCCTTCATCTAAGTGGCTGTCCCAGCCTTATGTACCTACGTTTAATGAATCATCCATATATACGTGAGCTACTTGATTTCAGGCACGGCCCTTGATTACAATATTTGCACATCAATAGATGTCAGCATGTGGAGAAGTTCATCTACCTTGAAACACTTTCTCGTTTAAAGATCGTTGACCTTCGGGATTGCTCGTCGTTTTTGGAATTTCCTCCATTGACCAATTTTCAACAGCTGGAAGAACTCGTATTGAATGGCGCAGTACTTCTGAAAGCGCTATCTTGTTTTTCCAACTTGGGTGCTTTGAAGGATCTTAGCTTGGAAGATGGGAAAGAGCTGAAGGATCTGCTTGGAATATGTGCTTGTACGAGGCTGGAAGGTTTGAATCTAAGGAATACAGCCATAGAGGATTTCTCATGGATTTGCAGCATGAATGAATTACGGAGCATGGATCTTTTCGGTACAAAGTTCGCAGGGTTCTCTAGTTGGAAAGAGCTCAGAAAGCTTGAAGGATTGCGTTTGGAGAGATGTCTGAACTTACGAAGTTTAGAAAACATGGATAATCTACCAGCTTTACGTTGGATTGATGCAAGTCATAGTGAGAACTTGAAAACTTTGCCATTGTTAAGTACGTTTCCAGCCTTGAAATATATTGGTTTAGACAGCACAGCTGTGGAAGATGTCACCTGGGTGGAACGCTGTGTGCAGCTTGAAGCTTTACGAGTTCATGGTACACCCATCAGAAGCCTCCTGGACTTGAGCAACTTGCTGACGTTGAAGGTGTTGAATGTGTCTGGAAGTTCTTCATTGAAAAGGTTGGACAACATCAAGTGCTTGCCATCTCTTAAGGAGCTCTTTGTCGATGACTGCATGAATTTGGTGGCATTGCCTGACCTGCGTCACTCTAGGAATTTTAAGGGCTCCTTGAGTTTGCGGAATACTCCTTTGGTGGATCCAAACTTGGTTAAGTTACCAACATATATTGAAAATGTTGCTAGCAGCAGTGACAGTGAAAGTCATGAGGAAGACATTTTTGCCGGTGATGTTTCAGAGGAGCAAGGGAATTGGTTAGTATTGAAACCAGCGTGGCTTGTACTTGCCACATTTGGACTAGTGAGCACTATGTTGACAAGGAGGAAAAGGAGCAAGAGTCATATGACTAAATGAAGCCTTAATCATGGTAATGACCATGGTGATTGCTCTTAGTATCGTAGATGGTTGTGTTTGTGAGAGGATTGTGTTGTCTACAAAAATACTATGGCACATCTGACCTTTGTAGCATTTAAGAGTAGCGTAATGAGATGAAAGCAGATAGTTATGTATTTTCACATGAGGACTCCTCCAATGCAAAAGTACTGCATTGGCAGTATGTGAATAGTAGAGCACTTTCCTTGCGTACTGATTCTAAATGTCGCTATAGAACTAGGTTTTCTTGACTCATACATTTGAGTAAATTTGTACCTTTTAACATGACAATAGGTTTTTTTTGTCAAAAGAAATTTCCATGAAGAAATATGTATTTTACTAAATTTGGTCATGAACAATAATATTAAAATCTCTTTAGAAGGAATTTTGAAACTGTTTGGAATTCTTTGAAAGAAAGATGTGCGCATGGATGTTTCCTACACATTTGTGCAATCAAATTTCAAGGATTCATCTCCAATGTTTATTTCTCAACTTTCTTGTAAAACCATAATTTTGACACAAAACCATCTATCAAAATTAGGATTTTGGATTTTAGCAACTGAAATTGATATGCTTGATCAAGATTGCATGAAGATTGCATATAAAAAATGTGAATGAAATGTTAATTTTCCTTGTTATACATACTTCTTTGGATGTCATAAATGGGTTTTATCTACTTTTTCTTTTGGGTAGTGTATAGTAAAATGGAGATTAAAATGTAAGTCACATTTGAGAGGGCACATTTATTCATAGAAATATTTCATTATTAATTTTTTAGAACTTTGCTTGTAGAAAACTAACGTGCTCTTGAGATTTTGTATCTAGATGACGTTAACATGTACTTAAAATATTTATGAAAAGGAGTTAGAACATAACTTTCTTCAAATTATTGTCAAGCATAACTCATTGATTGTATCCTTAAGAAGCCTCTTTGAAGTTAAGCATTGTCTAATCTTCACAAGACTCTACATTTACAATTTTTGTGGCATGGGTAACCTAGTAAGATAGAATTTCCTAAACTATCCCCAGAGCATGATTTATATGCAAGTGACCAATGGCAAAATTTTAAAAAAATTGTCCAAAAATCAATTTAAAATGAGAAATCTAGGAGTAGAAGGTCTTTGCGGCAAAGAAATCTCCTCCAATCTAGAGCAAAATTTTTTCCTTTTCTTGCAACTACATAGTGTTGTTATTCCTCATTTTTTGCATTCAAAGTTTGAAGGACTATGCAACGTAGGTTGCTTGTAGTGCATCTGCTCCACCTTCACATTGTGTTGTTCTTAATGCTTTTTACCTCAAAGTAGCTTCTAGATATTGTTTATTACATTGCTGTTCTTTGCAACATATTAGATCTTACTTTTCTAAATCACAAAATTAACCAAAATTATCAATGAAAACACACATTAAGTTTTAAATGTGCCAAAGTTGTATCAAATGGAATTCAAAAGTGCATATGCAAAAGGGTGGTCATCATACTTTAATACTCTTCAAAAATCAAAAATGAATCACCACATCAAAAGTGTCAAATTTCACATAAATTTTGCCAATCTCTTTTGACAAATAATATCTCCAACTTGTTTATAACCAAAATTTAAAGGAGTTTTCTCTAATCTATAATTAACATTTCAATATTTTAGCATTGATAATTATTTTCATATATTTAATCATGGAATTTCAATATCTATAATTTATTTTGTATTGTAGATTGAAAGCCTTAAAGACCTTTAGGAAGCCTTAAAGACCTTTAGGAAGTACCGTAAGACCATTTTTCACATCGCTCATTGAAAGGTTTTTAAAAGGTTTTAACAACCAATTTTAATGAGGAACTTTATTAATGCACATGGCACAAGGTAGCTCAACAGCTTCAATATAATTTGAGCTGGTTGGAGTTGGGTCTTAAATTTTCAACCTTCTAAGCTTAGTTGATAAACTGTCAAGAGCAAATGATGACTAGGCACTTCTAACGACTAGCCATAATCTAGATTCAAAACCATGCGTTAGTAGAAAACCCAATTCTATCTACTAATACTGCAAAAAAATTGGCCACTGGGCAGTTTTAAATAAGCCTTGTTCCGTTCTATGTGCTGCTTATTGCTAGATTTAGGATTCCATGTTAGAAAGTGGTCTAAAAATGCACATATCAAGGCCCTAAGATAATGTATTTGAGTTGCTATTATTTCATAATGTGCCTGGAAGTTTATATTCAAATATTTGGAACTTTTGTGTCATGAAATTGTAAAGATAAATTCTTTGTTAATAATTGAAAAAAATCTTCATCAAATGTTTTTAACCTTGATTAATCCTATAATTTTTTTGGCCAAAAGTTATTTGTGAAGTAAGACTATGAATGAATGGATGGAAAAAAGATTTGACAATTCACAAATTCTAATTCCAAATTTGAATCAATTTGGATAAGAAGATGGATGTAAGCATTTTCCACATCTAATGGAAAATGTTCAAGATGAATCATTTTCAAATGTCAAAAGCATTGGCGTTGTATTTCCGCAGTAGTCCAGATGGTTTGTATCCTTAAACGCCATAATAATGATTTAAGGGATGATCCTATTCAACTGCTTTAGACTTATAGCTTGATACTGCTAGTGAAATATAGGCAGGAAATTGGCGCCACTTACCACCTCTAAGATTGTGACAAGATGCAAATTCCCCTTCAAGATACATGGTTATAACCACAACTCTTTTCTTCCTTCATTCATCTTACTTCCATTTCTCATTTCAATCCACACTTAACCCCTAAAGGACCAAAGTTTGCTCTAGAGACTTTCAAGATTTTCGGTAGGCTCGTGTGACCTTAATTATTTACATGATTTTTTGAAATTTTTTATGAGTGTATAGGAATGTATAAAGTTTGTGGGATGCAAAAAATCATGTGATTATGTCACATGGTTCACAAGTTATGGGCCGTTTCTGGCCAAAAGTAGTTTGAGGGGCAGCTTGGGCAAGGGAGAAAATATTGACTTTAGAGGGGAGGGAACAAGGAGGGGTTGCCACATGTTGCTCTAGTGGTCCCCATTACTTTGTCATTGCCCTCCTTTCATTCCCAATTATGAGGTTAGATTAGGCTTTGGGAGCTTCTAAACTCTAGAGATTTTGACTTTTTTAACTTTTTTCCCTTTAACATTTGAAGTACATGCTTGTCTTCATATAAACCGTTCAAATTTTACTTTTTTGCAAACATGTGGTGGGAAACTTCACTCAAAAATGTCATAATGTATTGGCAAAACTTGTTATATGATGACATTGCAACATTTTTAGAATGTATTATGTGTCTTTGATTGCCTTGAAAAATGGTAAACATATGTTTAAATTGATTACCTATAAAATAATATTACAATTCAAGGTTTGTAGTGCAAACAAAAATCAGCAAATGGCGGTCAAAGCCATCTAAAACTTTTGGGCACCATGAAAAAAAGAAACTTTTCTTTTCAAATGCTTATAATTTTCAATTTGTACAATCAAATGTCATGAAATTTTCAGCATTTCTTCTACAAGTGCATTGCAAGTTCCTAAGATTGTATTTTCAAGAAAAACATTTTGATGTAATTTTTGATGAACACAGCAATAAGGAAATTTTTGAGTGATTATTGGCAGAAGATGACCTTGATAATTTAGGAGTTAAACATGTTCATTTTAGGATTTTAAAAAATACAAAATTTACAGCTTGACGTTCACTTGTTGCTGTTGATAAGGAAGATATTGGAGATACAAAACTACAATGGTTGGTGGTCTGGATTGCAACAGGGTAGCATTAATCTTTGTGTATTTTGTGTATTGGTAATTAAATTGAGACCCATAGCTATCATTCTTAACCCTTACACACTAGGATGGTCACTGTGACCAGCTTGGCTACAGTACCCTACACATTGTTCATCTGGTATAGCAATTATAATATTGTTTTTAAAAGTTGCAAGAGTCAACAGTGCATGCTGCCATCATGAAAATTGCAAGAAAGGCACCTTGGGATAAAACACCTTGTTTCTGAATCTTATCACAATTTGGGTTATCTAAAAATATGAATGCATCTGATGATCAGGTAACTTTTAACCTGGATCATGTGTTTATGATTGCTTTTGAAAACAAAATAAGATGAAAAATAACTTTTTTTTGTAACACAAAATCTTTTTTCAGAACCGGGAGATGTTTTTTGTCCTCCTCAACGTTTAGGGGTTAACAACCTAAATGCAATAATCAATGTATCAAACTTCTTCATGGTACACCAAATGGTGCATTTAGGTAGCCTCAACAATTAGGTTGCCTTACCTTGACAAAGTTACCTCATGACTCACCATTGGTCACATGGAGGGGCATACAACTCTCTTTATGCTACAATAATGATTGGTTTTGTCTAAAGTTCCATCTTCCCTACTCCCTTGCTTTGGCGCTTGTTGCCATGCCCAACCTTGGCTTGCTTCCTCCATTGCTTATCACAATAATTAGTGACAAAAGTTATTATAGTCTTGGTAAATATTTGAATAGTGTGAGATATCAAGAAATTAGTGTGGGGCAACCTAAATGTAATAATCAATGTACACCAAATAGTGCATTTAGGTTTTCCCACGCTAATTTCTTGACATTTCCCGCTACTTAAATACATACTGTTGCTACAATAAATTTTAGGAATAATTACTCCATTGAGCAACTTTCAAAGGCCTTAACAACAACAACACATGTGCAAGACGAACAAATTAGCAATGTCCACATGATAAATCATGCAAAATCCTAGTATTTAAACAATTTCATGCGCCTCCAAGTGGCCAAGTCATGGGTCATGAGGTGACTTTCCATGCCAAAGCAACCTAATTGTTAAGGCAACCTAAACTCATTATTCAATATTCAACGTATACAAACTTCTTCATGACAACTTCTCTCATAGCTCCTCAATACAAACCCCCCTCATCCCCCTAATGTCTAAAAAGCAAGACTTTAACAATTCATGACAGTTGGGCATGCTCTTCTTAGAAGGACGCTTCATAGAAAGTCCCCATCTTACAAAGCCCACCACCAATGGCAACATGCCAAGCACCCAAAAACCCTAGAAGATTCTCGACATAGCCCACGCCAACACTCTCAAACACTTTCAAGTAACTTATGTGGACGCACACGCTGCCTCGTCCCTCAAGGAAAACATCACCACCACAGATGACCGAATCCCCACGAGATCACATCCAATGGCTCCCATGCTGAGACGTGGCGCCCCCGGAGCAACCCACGAAGCCGAAACTCCATCCGGAACAACAGACTGCAATTCTCCCTCCGCCAGATCATCCCTGCCTCCTCAGCCACTGAATCTACAAGTCCGTGTCCCCGCCGCTCGCTTCTTCAATCGCAACACATCACCTCCGAGGACTCATTTGCAAAAACATCCGCTGCAATTCGATCGAGCATTTCGACGCATCCAGGTTTGAATCAATCGCTGCGTTCTCTCGCTTCGTATCAAAATTTTCGTTGGAATTATCTTTGTCTAAATGTCTTCTGCGGTTTTAGTTTCAATTTCGTTGATGCATTGAGCTGAAAACTCTGTGTAGTAGCGCTTGAAAATCTGAATCGCTATCACAATTCGTATTGTTTATCGCACGTATTTGAATCCGTTTTCCTTGGAGTTGTCGTTTTTGTAAATATTTTCTGCGGTTGTAGTTTTGATTTCGACGTACTGAACTGAAAGCTTTTTGCATTAACGCCTAGAAATCTGAGTCGCTATCGCAATTTGTATCGTCTATCGCATGTAGTTGTTGTTTTCGAATCCATTTTCACGGGTTTAGTATTGGTATTGGTGTGGTAGGTTTGATATTCTAGGGTTTGTTGTTTTTGGTGTGGTTGCTTGGGACTAAATTGTGTAGAAATTTGGCATGCAGGAGTTGTGAGTCGAGTTCGGAAGATAAAGCGGAATCTTTGAAAAGCGAGAAGAAAGTACCCACTCAACACCTTCAATGCAAGTGGATGGTATTCTGCGGCTCTCATTTCTCCCACATCAAAACAGCAATGTTCCAAAATCTTATCTAGGATCTTTTTCTCTTCATCCAGTAACTGTGAAGGCTCACAGTTTGTATTCTGAACAAATAAGTCTACTGCTTCATCCTTCCTCAACGTTGGAGTTGGCATACAAGTGTGCCACTTAATGTTCAATCTTTGTAGTATTTCCAAACTTCGTGCTGTGACTAGTACCACACTTCCCTCTCTGAAAGGAAGCGTTGTGAGGAACGTTCTAGCTTCTTGAACAGATTCATTCTCCGCGGTAACATTATCAAGCACCAGAAAGACCTTTTGCTTAAAGAAATGCTCCTTTAGAAGCTTCAAAGCCTACAAAATGCCACAATACAAGAAGCTCAGTGGATCGCTTCATACATGCACAAATGCATTGTGTCATAAGAACAAGATAGAAACTCAATTTGATACAAAATTCATTCATTCTCTTCAACCATGTTGTACATGCAGAAGAATTTCCTTCACTCTAGAACACACTTACCATAGGTGTAAGAACAAATACTATGACTGTTGCAAAACATCTTCTCAAATATTGTAAAACACTCCTAAAATTGTTTCACAATTTTGTAAGTGTATCACTGATTTAGAATACGTATTTATGTATCCAAATACTGCACCATCCACATACATACACAAACACACAAATATAAATTGAAGAAAGTTACCACTTGTTTATCCTTCACTTTGTTAGTCACAAAGGCTTCATCCAAACTTGTCGTCCCCAACAACATTTGCTTCTGCAATGTCAATACATCTGCACTCCCCAATTCCACATGACATGCCTTCCCAAAATATTGTTGTTGCATGTTATTGCAAACAACCTTACTCAAGGTTGTCTTTCTAATGCCTGCCATGCCATATAACCCAACAAAGGTAACTTGTACAGGATGAGTTTCCTCGGCTGCAACACTTGGTCCTTGCAGCTTCTGTACATACATTAATGAATCAGATCAATTACTTCTTTTACTGTTATTGATAGCGTTTTGATAAGCGATTTCTGAGAAAGCCAACGATTCTTCCTAATGCACCTTTATAAATAACAATATCTCAGATGCATTCAAAACTTGAGTTCACATTGAAAACATTTCTATCAAAATTTATAAATAAAACAAAAGATAAGGATGTATGTTCTTCACCTCTTCAATGATTTTGCTCAATCAATCTTTTCCTTGCACATCCGACACATCACAATGAAGACCTGGCACTATCCGCTTGCACATGATCTCAACAATTTCATCTATCAATGCCACTTCACTCTTCTCTGAATCACAATGAATGCCATTGGTTGACCAAATTGTCTTCATTGCTTCTCTCCATAATTTCACATCATCTTCTGACAACTTGGGCTCATGTTGTTTCCAACACTTCAAATAAGCTCCTTGACGCTTAGGTTGTTTGAAATCTCTGACACTGAGCCCATAAAATACCGGTAAAATCGTCAAATCTGCTCTTTCCCTTTTGGCTTTCACAAATGTTACCAACTCCAACACTGGCCACTTCCGTCTGAAGTACTCATCAGATACCACAATAATAGCCACCTCACATTGCTTGGCTGCTTTAAGAATCAGTCGTGGAAATCGTTCTCCCTTTGGCAAGCTATCATCTTCTTTATCAAAGAAGACGCCAAAATGATGAACCTTGCGCAACTTCCCGTTCAAGTGCTCCACAAATCGCTTTTGAGGCCCCGCATGACTTAGAAATATCTTACAATTCGGATCTACCCGCCTAGATAAAGACAATCCACCAAAGCGTTGCTTTTCATAACCATGAACAAGCAACAAACAGATAATAAAACAATTACATGCATAGATAGTAAATATGAACAACCTACAACAAAATTACAAAAGAATGACTCTGTCAAACTGCACGAGTATGCATACCTCTTTGTATTGTTGCCATCATTTTGCACCTGCGAAAATTGGATAAACCATCAACACTGTCTTGAAGGAATGGAAAGTACACTCTTATAATTAGTTAAACTCTCACTACTGTCCCCACTTCTACTCCAAAGTCTTCCTAACAAGCATGCGCAGATCAACTTACAGGCGTGACGGGACATACAAATTTCGTATCAAGCACACACTTTTACTATTTACATAGAATCATCATCCAAAAACATTGACAAAAGTTCAAGCGCTTCATATACACGTGCCCAGGAACCCAAAGAAAATCGAATTTAAGAAAATACACTTAGTTACCTCAATTGAAGCAATATTTGGATTCTGCACATCTTTTTGCTCCACCTCAATATTTACTTCAGATTTGAATACATTTGTTGCAAAGTTTCTTTCAGTCCACTCAAAGCCTGATCCACCCAATCCTGCACGATAGATTTGCTTCTAGATAGTGCTAACCAAAAAGAGTCAAAAATGGCCTCGCAAATTTTAAGATATTTGTAATTGAATAATAATGAGTATGGAATATTTTGCTTTTTTTGGAGCTATCCAAAACTTCCAATGCAAATTGGCAATCTTTGAATACAAAATTGAGAAAAAACTACCTAGGATGCTTTAGTGTTTATTTTTGTTACTTCAAAACTATTGACCCACCTTCCAAATTCATGACCACAGTTTCACAAATGAGCCTGCACTTACCTCATTTGGATGATTTTTTGTCATATTATGGCCCTTGAAATGTTGGTGTCTATAATATTTAGAGTCTAATATATGGAGCTAAAAGTTGGATTTGTAGGATGTCTATTAATCCCTTATTAGTATTGGTGGATGCAAGAGTGAATGGATTATGTTCTAAACAATTGGCAAGCTAAGGATGCCCTCCTTTGGAAAAAGGAAGGACAATTGCAAGGGCCACAATACTAGCATTTGCAAAATATTGATTATTATGGTGGGTTCAAAAATTGTCATGACTTTTATTAAGATGGATGAATGATTAATGTATGAACTAATGCACAATAAAATGTGAATTAGTGAACAAGGAGAAAAGCTTTGAAGGCAAACCTCTTTGGATGATGGATTCGTGCATTGGAGTTAGTGAACTCCAATTGCCTAACAAAGGTACTATAACTTGAGGACAAGTTTACAAGATGCACCTTTGAAGACAAGTGTATTGGATGTACAACTTGGGGACAAAGGCATGGGATGTACCCTTGATGACAAGTGTACAGAATGCACCTTTGAGGACAAATATACAAGATGTACAACGTGAGGACAAAGGCATGGATGTACACTTGAAGACAAGACAAAAAGTGGCACTTAGAGCTAGACAACTCCAAGTAAAAGATGAGATTTGATATGAGTTACATTCAAAATATGTTTTTAAATGTAACTAAGGCTTTTACTTTAACAATTAGTTGAAGATAAGTATTAAAGATAGAAAGCAAAAAACAATTGAAGTAATTCTAATTTTATGAAAAAAAATATAGTATAAGATGGAGCTTGGAGGATGAGGAGATTAAATCGTTTGTGAATTAGTCTATCTCTATGGTCGGGTGGTTGAGCTCCTTGTTATCTTTATAGTTCATTATGTATTTTGATTGTTGTTTTACTTGAGTTTTTGATTGATTTAAGTTACGGATTGAGGGAGGTTTGTAACGGAATCCTGTACATTATTATTATTTTTGGGATTTTCTAAATCTATAGTCAATAAAAAAAAGAATTGACATGTGCACACCGCGGTTGATATGCACACCTTTAAGAGTAAATTATATATTTTTACCATCAAAGAGTTGAATTTGAGATTTCCAAATTCATATTTGAACTTAGAGACCATACCATGATTTAGTCTAGAATTGCAAAAAAGTTGCAATTGAAGAACACCCAATGAAAAAACTTAGCTCGGGAGAAAAGTGATACTTTTACTTTTGTTTGTAAAGAAAGATAAGCTCTTTCATTTGGTGTTGTTCAATTGTAACCTTTTTTTGTGGTTCTAGACTAAATCATGATCTTTGAGTCCATATCTAAATTCAAAATTCTTAAATTCAGCTTCTTGATGGTAGAAATCTATTATTTATCCTTAGGAGGTGTGCATATATCAATCCCCTAGTGTGCACATATCAATTTCCTAAAAATTTCCATTTACACTATTCATTTTAAGTTTAAATAGCTGCTTGCATTCACATTTTCTACTTTTGAATTCCAAGAAAAAGTAAAGTTTTTGCATTTGCTAATTTTAGATTCCAACAAAATGACAACCTTTATACTAGCCATAATCTAATCTATAAGTAATGAATTGCAAACATTGGGTTTATGAGTTTAGAATTTTTTTGGATTTACAATTTAGGATTTTAGGATCTAAAAATAGAGGGGTATATAACACCATATTAGATAACTTGGGAAAGATAATGCGTTTTGAGACTTTCACTACTTTGATCATAATGTACAATTTAGCATATCACAAAGAACAAGCATGCACTTTCTTGTTCAATAGTGAAGTCTCAATGATTGCCTCCAAGAATTTTTAAAAACTGTAACATTGAGCAATAGCTACGCCTACATTTACTGTATGTAAGATTAAAGTAGAATGCAAAATGGTCTTTTTATTTTTCCCAATTTAACTAATATGGTGTTAGTATCTTAAAAGATTTTGGACCCTTTTTATTGGCTTTTCACACTTGCATTGTGTAGCTTAAAGAGCTGAAGAAAAAATCACTCATCGAAGCTTATTACCTGCAGAAGGGGAGGATATATATTCATGACCTTTATTGTGAGTTTGCACAATTGGAAAATGAAGCAGTCAAACTGAGACATAGCGAGGCTTGCATTTTGCAAGGCAGAAATCCGCACGGACATTATCGAGAAAAGAGTCTTTGTATTTGTGACCTGCCTTGTTTATCTTCCAGCAAAGCATTTGAACATCTTGAGGCAAAGAAGATGTTATGCAAATGCTCTGAGAGCGAAATAATCACCCTTAACAAGTGTTCAAATTTAAAGGTTGCGGATTTTCTCTCTATGGAGACGCTTAGAGTTTTGACAGTTAAGGAATGTCCTCAATTGGTGAATATCCATGTCCATCGTGCCTTTCATCTCCTTTTTATGACGTGTGAAGATTATGGAGGAGAATATCCATCCCTTGATGAGTTGCCGGAATTACTTGATCTCTCGTTGGAGTTCAATCTTGAAGCAGTGAATGATGTTTCAAGGAAGCCCCTTCATCTAAGTGGCTGTCCCAGCCTTATGTACCTACGTTTAATGAATCATCCATATATACGTGAGCTACTTGATTTCAGGCACGGCCCTTGATTACAATATTTGCACATCAATAGATGTCAGCATGTGGAGAAGTTCATCTACCTTGAAACACTTTCTCGTTTAAAGATCGTTGACCTTCGGGATTGCTCGTCGTTTTTGGAATTTCCTCCATTGACCAATTTTCAACAGCTGGAAGAACTCGTATTGAATGGCGCAGTACTTCTGAAAGCGCTATCTTGTTTTTCCAACTTGGGTGCTTTGAAGGATCTTAGCTTGGAAGATGGGAAAGAGCTGAAGGATCTGCTTGGAATATGTGCTTGTACGAGGCTGGAAGGTTTGAATCTAAGGAATACAGCCATAGAGGATTTCTCATGGATTTGCAGCATGAATGAATTACGGAGCATGGATCTTTTCGGTACAAAGTTCGCAGGGTTCTCTAGTTGGAAAGAGCTCAGAAAGCTTGAAGGATTGCGTTTGGAGAGATGTCTGAACTTACGAAGTTTAGAAAACATGGATAATCTACCAGCTTTACGTTGGATTGATGCAAGTCATAGTGAGAACTTGAAAACTTTGCCATTGTTAAGTACGTTTCCAGCCTTGAAATATATTGGTTTAGACAGCACAGCTGTGGAAGATGTCACCTGGGTGGAACGCTGTGTGCAGCTTGAAGCTTTACGAGTTCATGGTACACCCATCAGAAGCCTCCTGGACTTGAGCAACTTGCTGACGTTGAAGGTGTTGAATGTGTCTGGAAGTTCTTCATTGAAAAGGTTGGACAACATCAAGTGCTTGCCATCTCTTAAGGAGCTCTTTGTCGATGACTGCATGAATTTGGTGGCATTGCCTGACCTGCGTCACTCTAGGAATTTTAAGGGCTCCTTGAGTTTGCGGAATACTCCTTTGGTGGATCCAAACTTGGTTAAGTTGCCAACATATATTGAAAATGATGCTAGCAGCAGTGACAGTGAAAGTCATGAGGAAGACATTTTTGCCGGTGATGTTTCAGAGGAGCAAGGGAATTGGTTAGTATTGAAACCAACGTGGCTGCTACTTGCCTCCTTTAGATTGGTGGACACTATGATGACAAGGTGGTGGGCACTATGTTGACAAGGAAGAAAAGGAGCAAGAGTCATATGACTAAATGGGGCTTTAATCCTTAAACGACCAAGCGGCCCATTGTAGCCAATAGGAGCAATTTTTCGCGTATGTGGAAGGGTTTCACTAGGCAGATTCAGCTAGGGTTTGGAGGATTGTGTACCACGGTCTTCCCTGACAATCTGAGATACTAGATGGTTTCAGGAGATTGCCTAGTTGAGATTGGCAAGCACTTGTACTTGTCCTAGGCTACAATGTCTATATTTCTTGGAGAAGTCGGGCACCTAGAGGATAATTGGGTTTAGGGTTGCGGGAGAATTTCTCGTTGATGGAGGTTGCAAGTTTTTTGGCGGGGAGGACGGTTTTTACATTGGCTGAGCGAAGGAGTGGTGCGTCCCTCACTTTGCAATGCATTTCAAGATCATGGTAAAGATTGGGGGCGGATGCCTCTTCCTATACAAGGATGTATGCCTTGTAGTGGACCTTAGGGTTTTGGGGCTGTGATTGTGATGAGGAGAATGATTCAACGTAATGTTTCAAGTTTGAGGCAAGGACTCCTGCAATGGCTGGTTTCCGTGTGTGTGAGTCCGGCCATCGTCATGACTGCAAGGAGGAGTCTCATATTGTTGAGCTCGCAAACGTCAATCACTCACAAAGCGCGCTGGCTACAAGGTAAGAATCTCAGGTCATTCCAAATGCAATGACAATCATGAGTGACTTGTGAGTGACGCTCACTTTCTTCAAGTTCTTGCCAAATTCTTTGAACTGCGCTTCATTTTTGTTCCTTTTTAGTTCCTATCCTACAGCTTCCTTGTCATGCTTCACGCAATTGAGAAATATAGATGTGGTGAGAGCAAGATCAAGCAAAGTAGTACTCCCTTTGTTTCTGAAAGAAACCCGTATTTGAGAAGTTGTGAGGAATCAAGGAATATTAACAACAAATTATAACTGAAAGTTATTGGATAGTAGGCCTAAACCATTCCAAACCTAATTTTAGTTTCTTCTAGAATTAAGGTTTTTTAAAAGGGAGAGATTATTAACACCACAGTTTAGAAATTTCAAGTGTTTTGTTGTTGTCACAAATGGTTAGAAAAATGATTGATATGAAGTGTGTTAATGCAATTGTAAGTAAAGAACAAGTTAACCTAGTTGCCCAAGTAGTCCCATCTAAAAAAGAACCAAATCTTTTTGTTGATATTATTGATGATTCTAGCTTAATGATAAGCAAAGTTTGCAAACAAAAATCACTAAATCAAGTTTGTAATGCTAACATTAGCAATTAATGAGCATAAAAAGCCCAAGAAACCTAACTAAACATGCTAAGTAGTTAATTTCATTTTAGAGATAAGCCTAGGATTTTTAAAATAAAAAAGTCAACTCAATAGACAAACATGGATTCTTTTTGAAGTAGAAAAAAAAGCATGAATCCAGGTTTCTTTTAAAACCACAAGGAGTATCATAGTTCTACTTGTTTTAGGTCCCCCGAGCTGTTGATGGGCTCCACAAAGTACACTCCAGCCGTGGACATGTGGTCAGTTGTATGCATTTGTCCTGAGCTTCTTAATGGAAAGCCCTTCTTTATTGGAAGGAACGAGGTGTGGATATGGAGCCTTCTTGTAGTTTTGTTTCAATCACGCAGAACTATAATGTGCTTAATTTGGTTGAAATTAGAATTTGAACCTAGGGGTTACCACATTTTCAAATAAGATCTTAGCTTTTATAATGTCATCCCTGAGTAGTAGGTTGAATGTGTAGTGCTTTGTGTGAACAAGTGAATTGTAGAGAGGTAGCAGATGGTTACATTTGCTAGGCATTGGAAGGTGATTTTGTTGTGATGTATTAAATCGCAGTTTTGAGTTTTTAGTCTGATTGCTGCACTCTAGATCCTGATTCGTACTTTGAAGTGACTCTTAAGTAGGCCATATAACGTGATAGCTCTTCCCTTTTTGTATTTGTAAGACTTTATCCTTTTATCTATTGAGCTGTATAAGTTAGATTAATTTAACAATGAAAGGTATATAAGTCTGTTTTAATCGGTTGTCTCATGGAAGTTGTACAGGTTTAATAGGTACAAGGATCTAGAGAAGCCCATGGATGTGACATGCTTCCATGAGGCTTGTAATCTTCTATCCATTTGTTGTTATGGTAAATTGGGAAAAACAGAGGGACCATTTTGTACTCCACCTTAATTTTACATACAGGAAATGTAGGCATAGCTGTATCTCAAAGTTGTAATCATTGAGACTTCACTGTTGTACAAGAAAGTGCACGCTTTTTTTTTGTAATATGCTAAGTTGTATAGAATGATAGAAATAGTGAAAGTCCCAGAATGTACTATTTTTCCCAATTTACCTAATATGGTGTTCTAAAAGTGTACTTCTCCAGTCTTCTGGATACTGTATTTGATTATCGGACTTGGTGATTGCTCTACCTGTGTTGGCTATAGAGTGAGTAGTTTCACGGAATCCGTGACCTATGTGGATCTTCAGATGAGACCAATTGGCTGCGTGTCAGTTGTTGCCTTTCTACAACCAATTTAAACCTGAGAGGCTGGTGAAGCGTTGTGTGAAGGAGGTGTTTAAGCAATGAGTACCATCTTTTCTCTCTTCTCTGCCTTGTGGTCATACGTAGAACTTACAATGCATATGTGCTTTTTTAGCCAGCTTAACCAAAACAATTTTTTTATTCAAACATTAATATATTTTTTTGTCACTCTGTGAAGAGTTGGGTTAACCTACGGTGTGAAATTGTTGTGGCTTCTACTGACTGCTTTCCTCATCTGTGATGCAGTTTTGATCAACATGCCCTTGAACGTTTAGAGCGCATGCTGACTCTGGATCTTGAACATGTAAGTACGATCATGTGACATAAAGTGAAGTGTGTGTTGGATACTTGCATATTATTGGATTTGAGAATATCCGTTCCAATGCAGTCATCCTTTATGTTGTCAAATTGTATTTTGCACTAAGTCCTTGTACAGGTCATTTTAAAGTATTTTGAATCCTTTACGACGGTGATTATGAGGGCCACTTGTTGTCCATTTTGGATTTTGTTCTTGGAGAAGACTATGTTGTTGGTGGTGATTTTTTTGTACATCAAATTTTTGCTAAAGATGCATTGGATGCCACATGTTTCTGGACGGAACCTATGCCATATCTGCCAAGCAGGTAGGTGTAATTATGCACTTCCGTTTATAGTAATTTTGTATTTTTGTGTAAACTAGGCTTTGACAAATATGTTGTTGCTAAGTGCTAGGTCAGTAAGTATCTTTAACGAAAAGTTTGTTTTCACTAATATTTGTCACGTTTTGTCGTGTTTGGAAGTGTCCTACATTGTGTACCACTTGTGGGTTCTACAATAGTCAGCACTACAAGGTAAATTGTGCCGCCTTGGGTTCTGGCCGATTATATCAGCTAAGATGTGTTACTGATCCTAGCACTTAATTCTGACATTGAGTTTCTTGATAGGTTATTTTTATGACATTTTTTTTTAAAACTTTGGAGCTTATGTTCGGTAATGAAGTTGTCCGTTGTTGGTTTTCTACAGTTTGCCAAAATATGAAGCTTCTCAGGAGTATCAAACCAAGAAGAAGAGGCATCAACAGCAAGAGCACAGGCAAAACGCATGAAGCTCATATATCACCCAACTTTGCACACGCGCTTGCCACCAATTCAACAGCAACATGTACGCCTTGGCCTTCATTAGCTTGGTCACAACTTGGGACCTCCATTGCATGCAAACGGCCTGTCAAATTAGCAACACAATTATTACATTAACAGGTATTGCATCTTGATCATTAAAAGCTTTTGGCTTTCATCTATTTCTACAGGAGTTTGAATTTGATAGAGTTATGAAGACTTTAATTCAGATAAGTTTCCTGCCTATCTTTTTGACTAAAGTATGTCAATCTTCAATCTGGATCTCTTCTCTCAATCATGACCAGTTTTTATTTGGCAACAGAGGTCAAGGAGGCAACAATCAAGGTTGAGGTCTTAGATTCATTGTGCCTTCTTGTGGAGCTCACATAAATGGAGTAGACTCTTACTGCATGCATGAAGGTGTAACGTAGCGTAGTCCTAGTCCATGACATCTACACGGCTATGGTAGCAGATTTTGAAGCAAATATTGTTGCAAATGAGTGGAGATCATGTTTTGAAATAGCAAGTAACTAAACATTGTTTGTTGTGTACAATATGTATTTGTGTATGCTTGTGCTCACAGCTTGCAAAGCCATTTGTTAGTTTTTTGGTGTTTCTAATGACTCTTTGGAGTGAAAATGAGTAAAGAACTCTAGTATGTGGAACTAAATGGCATTGTATTGGAAATCCACCCAAAAATTCTTAAGTGTATGTCCGTTATTCACGTCTCTAGTATGTTGTTGTTCAGTTTGTAGTCGTGACAATGGCTTGTTGATTTATGTAGATGAAAATATACAGTAATGGATGTTTGAAAAAGATGAGTGTATAGCTAATGCACTCAAAGTATGGGGATTCCAGCAGGGCTCATGTAGACGTTAGTGTGGACCCGGTGTAGCTCAAGCGTCATTTTCAAGTGAAATTTTCTCCAAAGAAGAAGCTAAGGCGGCTCTTTGTCTGTTTGCATGTTTATTTGTTTGTTGGGTTGTTTCTCTCATGGCTTGGTGTAGTCCTTGTTTGGTTCAAGTACCCTTTATTTTGTGGTGTGCTCGATTGTTGGTGGAGCTTGTTGGGATGAAAGGAGAAGACCATGCAAGGTTCTCCTAGCAGCAACAAAATCCCTTGCAAAGCATATGTCATATAGAAGAAAAGCATGTGTCAAACAAAAGGAAAAGGGAAGAAGAAAAAAACATTGGAAGGTTAGATTAGAGGTAAGTGGGTAACGTGGTTCTACTGTGTAGGCTACCTTGAATGCAGACATAATTCTTGATTTTGAGAAATATTAGAAGGTAAGGCTGGGTTCATCTGTTTGGATGACTAGTGTACTATATAGTACAGTACTGTACAATACCCAAAGGAAAGAGTACATGACATCTTTTTATGGCATCCAAAGAAGTGTGTATAACAAAGAATATAACTAACAATTAGTTCTCACATTTTTAATATGCAATCCTCATGCTTTTTATGGCATCCAAAGAAGTGTGTGTAACAAAGAATATAACTAACAATTAGTTCTCACATTTTTAATATGCAATCCTCATGCATACCTGATCAAATATATCAAATTTCAGTAACTAAAATCCAAAAGCCTATTTTTGATAAGTTGTTTTTTGTCAAAATCATGGTTTTACAAGAAAGTTGATTAATAAATAATGGTAATGAATATTTGAGATTTCATTGCACAGATATGCAGGAGACATACATACGCACATCTTCCTTCCAAACAAACATTTTCATAAAAATTCAAAATTCCCTCTATAGAGATTTTGATGTTAGGGTGATCATCACCAAATTTAGTTAAATGCATATTTCTTCATGGAAACTAGTCTTTGAGTTTGTCCTTGACACTTACTACCAATGGATTTTACTTCTTTTTTTTTGAAATTTTCAGACATGATGTGTTTAAGGAGTAATTTTCATGCCCAATAATTTTCTTAAATCTTGATTTCATGATTCAAAAGTTATTGCATGATATGTAATTTTTTTGCTTGGCAAGTAGCATGGGCATCTCAAAAAACTTCTTTAAAATTTACATTTTTTCATTTTTGTTTTGTGAGATTGGTTCTTTATATTTACATGTACTTAGGAAGCTTTGAATCATTCCATATTTATTAATGAGATGAATATTATGAAGAGCATTTGATTGCGAGTAGATACAGAATCTCTACTTGAAAATAAACTTTTAAATCCTCATCTTACTCACTTTTCAATATTTTCAAAAAAAAACAAAACCTAAGGGTGCAAATTGTTTATTACAACATTACAACTATTGGGATTGGAATTTTTTCATTTCCGTAATTAACTTCTTAACTATCTTGTGGTTTGAATCATTCTCCACTTCATTTTACTTACTATTTTTTTCCATGTGTAAGATAAATTCACATGATTTGAAAATTTTCAAGTGTGTACCCAACTTACTTTGAAGAACAAAATCAAAAAAATACAACCACTTCCAAATAGAAATCATACAAATATGACCTTGTGAAGTGCAGCTGTCTGAGTTTTTGCAAGGACAAAAAGTGGCTTTTTGTCAATTCAAATTCAATTATCTTACAATCTATATAATACAAAAAAATTGAAATTTATGTCACATCTTTTGATACTAGTGCAGTACAAGACATTAAGGTAGCAACCTCCATTTCCGTCATACCCCCATAGACGTCACCAACAAATACATAATTAGATTGTTATGGGTGACAAAGTGATGGTTATGGGTGATGGAGTGATGGTTATGGGTGACAAAGTGGTGGTTTTGGGTGACTCAAATGATAATTTTGAGTGTCCCATCTCACTATCTAAGAGCCATTAAGCATTTTTTTAGCATCTCTTATACACAACTATACAATTTCACTGATTTTGGACTTTGAAAAATCTTTGTGAACAAATGCTTGCAATTGGAACTTTGAAATTGATGCCAATATTTTTGGTTCCATCTTCCTAACTTGAAACTATCATCTTCAAACTTCACCAATTTATTTTCCCACTCCAAAATCTCTAGTTTGATGCCTAAAGGGTGCTCCTACATTATGGCTACACTTGTTAAAAAAAACAAAACATCTAAAATTTGGTACTTGTACTAGAAATGGCAATTTTGGAGTGGTTTTGGTGAAAAACTTAGCTTAGGACTTCACGGGTTAACATTGCATGTTGGTTGGCTAATGTAAAGGGAATCAATTTTGTAGAGTCCAAAAACTTGTCAATGTAAGTGTAGACATTTTGTTGGTTTTGAACTTGAAAAATCTCACAAATATGAATAGCGTATACTCCCTCTGTCCTAAAATGATCTTCATGTTGACCTTTATTTAGTGTCCCACAATGATCTTCTTGTTGGAGGAAGGGAGCTAGTGACACTGGCACATAGTCCAAATGCATGGGCATGCTAACAAATCCATGTCATCAAGTGAGTGGCCATTGATGCTCTTCAAAAATGCTTCAAAAATTTAATTGTCAAGCATTTTGAAACCACATTTTGAAAACTAAATTAAAATTCAAAACTTCAAAATAATAAGAGGACATCAAACTCTAATCATAAGTTAGTTTTTTTGAAAAATGGTTCCCTTTTAGCTTAATCTATAATAGTATGTGTAACAAGAAGATCATTTTGGGATGGAGGAAGTAGTATTCTAAAACTACCACAGTGATTAGCACCCATGTAAATAGGGGAAAGGCTAAAGCTCAGCCAATAAAAAGGGTCAAAAATCTTTTAAGATACTAACACCATATTAGCTAAATCGGGAAAAATAAGAGACCATTTTGTATTTCACCTTAATCTTACATACAATAAATGTAGGCATAGCTATTGCTCAATGTTACAGTTTTTAAAAATTCTTGGAGGCAATCATTGAGACTTCACTATTGAACAAGAAAGTGCATGCTTGTTCTTTGTGATATGTTAAATTGTACATTATGACCGAAATAGTGAAAGTCCCAAAACGTATTATCTTTCCCAAGTTATCTAATATGGTGTTATATACCCTTCTAGTATTAGATCCTAAAATCCTAAATTGTAAATCCAAAAAAATTCTAAACTCATAAACCCAATGTTTGCAATTCATTACATATAGATTAGATTATGGCTAGTATGAAGGTTGTCATTTTGTTGGAATCTAAAATTAGCCAATGCAAAAATGTTATATTTGTTGGAATTCAAAAGTAGAAAATGTGAATGCAAGCAGCTAGTTAAAACTTAAAATGAATAGTGTAAATGGAACTTTTTTAGGGGATTGATACATGCACACCCTTGGGGTAAATTGTGGATTTCTACCATCAAGAAGTTGAATTTGAGAATTTTGAATTTAGATTTGGACTCAGTGACCAAGATTTTGTCTAGAATCACAAAAAAAGGTTGCAATTGAAAAGCAACCAATGAAAAATCTTATCTTTTTTAACACACAAATGTAAAAGTTACATTTTTCCCCCAAGCTAAGCTTTTTCATTGGGCTTTGTTCAATTGCATCCTTTTTGTGGTTCTAGACTAAATCATGGTCTCTAAGTCCAAATTTGAATTCAAAGTTCTCAAATTCAACTTCCCGATGGTAGAAATCTACAATTTACCCTTGGGGGTGTGCATATATCAACACTTGTGTGTACATATCAATTTCCTTTTTTTACTGACTCAAGATTTTAAAAATCCCACAAATGATGATAATGTATAGGATTCTAAAACCACCATAGTAATCAACATCTTTGCTAATGCTAGTATTGTGGCCCTTGCAATTGTCCTTCTCTTCTCCAAAGGAGGGCATCTTTAGCTTATCAAATGTTTAGAACACAATTCAATCACTCTTGCATCCACCACTACTAATAAGGGATTAATACGCATTTTGCAAATCCAACTTTTAGGTACAAATATTAGACTCTAGATATCCTAGACCCCAGCATTCAAAAGGCCATAATATGACCAAAACGCATCCAAATGAGGTAAGTGACCACCAGTGATCCCAAAGATGAGTTTCACTTTTGGCTCAAGTAGCAAAAAACAGTGCTGAAAAGCTAAATTTCCAAATTAACACTGTGAAATTCACATCTTTATTTAGCTGTGGAAAGGTTTTGGTGGAATTCCTGCAAAATTTAGCCAGTTTAAAGATCACTGGAGACCACTGTACCAGCATCTACGGTTCGGACAAATGTTGTGTAAATGAGGATAGACACCTTCCAATAACTAAGCATTAACCAAAACATGTGAACATCACGTGGCTTTATAAACCCCCATATTACTTTCAACATTTTGCAATCTCAGATCCGAGGCTGCTCCCTTTGGATGCCCTTAGGGACCTGGACCTTTTTGTCTCCTAGTGACCATTTTGTCTCCTAATTTTAAGCAGCATCCCTTCATTCCCTTGGTAGTGCTTCATAGCATTGCCTTCGAGAGATTCTTGCAGAAACTCTGTCTTTACTTTGGCGCAAATAACTCTAGTGAACCCTTAGCAGACTGACCTTCCTAGACCGCCTATTTGACACCTTCATAAAATCCATACAAAGCCACATAGAAACCATATCTTACTTTACTGCACGGGCGCTCATACTCTCACAAGAGCGCGAAACAAGACGCAGCTTTCTTACCGACAAAGAAATTCTTGCTGGGAAAGTTGCTGTACGTGGATGGTTGGTTGATTGAGGGAAGCGTTTAGGAAGTGTTCTTGATGGATGCCTGCTTACTTCTCTTCATTTCGATATAAGTTGTCAGAAGAACAAACCCATTAACATTGAAAAGTTTGGAGGAAATACGCAACATCAAGGTACAAATAAAGACTCAAAGGTTTGAGTTATATGTTTGACACCAGACACAGGCCTTCCTACTTCGAAACAGATATCCACACAAGCAAAGACATACATCAAAGTAACAACCTCATCTTCCTGCAATATCCACCGAAGTGTCAAGACCAAACCTTTCAACTCCTGACCAGGAAGTAAACAAGGCAGTAAATTCTGAATTTCCTTACATAAACTATGTTACAAGGAAAGTGTGGTAAGTACCAGCCTGTGTGATACACACATCAGTAAATCAACAAGGTCGTCCTTTCACTGCCATGCAAGCGCATACCCCAGACCGAAGCCTACGGGAAAATCCGAGTAATGAGATAGCACATTAGTAGCCGTGGTTGCTTCCCAATACAAAATAATCATTAACGGCTGCTACACTAACCTTCTGTCGGAGCATAGAATACAAACAAAAATCTGTCCGAAGAACTTGCACTGGATATTGTATTGGTGTCTCTTTGGCACCATCTCTCTATGTGGCAGGGGAAAGCAAAGGAAATAATCATCCACTCTGCTGTCAGTGTTCTGCAGATGATGGCAAGAACAAGGACGAAAGCACGTGTCTACACCCGCCATTGTTGCAGACATGTCTTGAGTTATTTCAAAATGCTTTCGAACCGCCAGTGAATCATGAACCGCATTCCAAGTAACAGTTCAAACTGTCAAGGTCTGTCATCCAGCAGCCTTCTTCATAATTACAGCTCCCCAACGCATTCTGATGGGCAAATACCGCATCGACGTTCATATGAGAAACAAAATTTGTCGCCTCAATCGACTTCTCCAAAAAGAGCTCCTTCTTCTCTGTGAGGAACCCACCAAAAGCAAAATGGTCAACCCTATAAAAAGATAACACCAGGTTTGCAGACTATGCTAGCTCTTGTCCACACGATCAGTACACTACTCTTGCACGTAATGCTAATCTACAGATACAGATCAACAGTTGTATTCTGGTTGGAGAAAGCAAAAGCCACAGATGAAATCAAAACACATTAGGCCCGTGGCTGGGGTTAGGAATTTTTTATGGAATCTTGTAAGGTTTGCAGAGCCGTGAGATTTTTATTCAAACTTTCGAAATGTGAAATGACACGTCCCTATGTCTTCACTTTGACTGGACTGCCAATTTATCAATTCTAAATGATGGTATAGGTGAGTGTTTATGTCATTTGGGACCTTCACCTCGTTTGTTGCAAGCCTTGTACTGTTCGTGGTTTTTCATAGTCCCACATTGTTCTTCCATGCTACAAAGATTGATTGGATGGAAATGTAGTCATCTTTATTCCTTTAAGGTTCCCACTCTTGTTCTACACAGTTTCTGTATCTTTTTGTAAACTTCTCCATCTCATCCTCCAATCCTGGATATGCTTTGGGTTGATACCATTGAACTAGCGCAATACCACTGCTAGAAGCTTGTGTTGTCATGGATATCACTTTTATCATAATTAAAAAACGGAATTCCTTCGAGACGATCAGCAACAGAGTTCTCCATTGCCACAAACAAGTCCGTATGAACATCCGTGTAAGGGTTGGGCCCAACTTTGACATCAAAATCTTCACCAACTGTCAATTTGGCATGATGAGTTGGGCGGCCTTCAGAGTCAGCTACGCTGTTAAGCAGGTACGTTTGAATCTATGGAACATTCTAAGCATTTCACTTGTTGCTTTCATTTGAAACGCTTGTGTGTAGGATTTAGTTTAGCATTATTGATAGAATAATACTCTCTCACTTAAGAGTGCTGCAATTTTACTCGAGTCACGTTGCACATGAAAATGAGCAATTTACCTGAGAAATCACCGTTGTATTAACGTTCAGCGTAAGAGATGGAGGAATGCAATTATGAATACAACGTGGGTGGCTTTGTTGGCAGGTGAAATTATATGGAAAGCTTTCAGATTCGATCAGTTTGTTGCTCGTACTAGTATATGTTGCAAAGTTTTTTTGGTGGGATGCAAGGTATGGGAAATCCATGGACATTACAATTGATTGCGGTTAGTTGCAAATTCTATTTGAGACTTACTTTACAATGGAGAGAGATGTTGCTTACCCTCTAGCGTCGTAAATGGCTGAAGTGACAGTTGTATTTTGAAAGTTTCAATGGAGGTAGCAAGATATAGCAAAGGATAGAAGCAACCACGCCCTACCTTTTTATTTATCAGTAAAGATTTGGTTTGGAAGTTATCGTGGTTGGTTAGGAACTTTTAAAGTGGTCTTTCCTTTCCTTCGGCTTTGTTCTTCAGGAGTTTGGCTGGTCCTGCTTGTGAAATCTTGGAATGACATTTTTTTAAGGAAAGCCAAAACCTTTTTAGGGCCTGTTTAAACTGTCATTGTTGATGGTTTGACATTTAACAACATTTTTGCTTCATATCTATTTTGGAATTTAAGTCAGATCTTAGCTTATAGTTATCCTACCATTTTAGGTTAGATTGATTAAAAGTGTTTTGCATATGACGTTCTTTACAGCTGCCAGCAACAATTATGGCAGCAGGCTTAGTACGTATCTGGATGAATTATGATGTTGACTTTTAGCAACAGCAATTTGACAGCAATTCCTTAAAACTGGTGGAAAAGGAGAGTATGGGGAAAAGTCTCCAACAAGGTATTTAACCTCTTTTTAGCTTTTCTTGTCGGTGGTGATGCAGATAGACAACATAATTTATAATATGATATTTACTAATCATTACTATATTAACCTATAGGCAGAGTGCCTTTGGTGAACATCAGTGCATTTCTTTTCAATTTTGAGGGTCAGCCACAGTGGCCCCTTCTTCCAAAGACAAATAGTCAGACATGCGATTTTTTTTTTTCAAGGACAAATCGAATGGCATTTAGCTAAGAGCACAAGCAGTATTAAAGCGACAAGGTATATTCTTTGTTCACAAGTGATGGCAAAATGTTGTGAAAAGTAATATAGTTTAAATGGCTCAAGTGTTATAATTGTGCAAGTAATTTTGCTCTAGATTAAATATTGAAGTAGTTAATTTGGCCATAGTGACTAAGATGCAAATTAGCACCATAATCATTTTGTAAGTGCAAAACTCAAATAATGACAAATGTGGCAATTGCACATGAAATCTTCAAAATTGGATGAACAGCCCTACACAACACACACACATTTTGATGCTCAGATTAAAAAAACATCTCATGAGCCAATGCTGCACTAATAAAAGAACTACAGAAATAACTATTTTCATTCCAATCCAAATGCATCGACCAATAATTTTGTTTTTCATCCATTATTTTAAAGTGTAGCTAATATTGAAATTGAACCAAATCTACCTATATCAAAGATAGCCTAAACTCAAGAAATGTTTTCTTGTCAATGATAAGACATTGCAAGTAATGCAATTTGATTTTCTTCAAATGATGTCAAGCTTTAAATTGATACAAGTTTAGGAAACATGCTCAAATTTAGATGCTAAACTCAATAGTTACCTTAAAGGAACGAATTAGAACCAAACGCAATGGCCTTGCAAAACACAAGTATACACTCCAATGCTAAAGTGAGAAAATCGAAAACAAAATACAATAAGTTACAAGAAACCAACCTAAGCGCTTTAAAGTCTAGAAATGAGACTTCATTGCCTAGTGCAGTTCCAATACTGCCCCTCTCTTGACGTCCAACACTTACAAAAAAAGAATTCCCCTAAACTTTGAAATTCGACCGCAGATTGCGGGGCACTCAAAGGCTGGTCACTAGCAAGAGAATCCTAGTATCCCACACTAGGCTAAAACGAGATGCAGATTGATCAAACACTTGGCCAGTACACAAAAGGCAATGCCCACTTCTTAAAACTCATACGGGCTCCAATTCATTGCAAATAGCATTTTCTCAATTGTCCATAGAAAAATGAAAGATTCAAACCAAGCTAGGAGTTAGTCAAAATTGTGTCAATGATTTGTAGTTTCAAAGCCTATAGTCTACACATGCACATTGTAATGCAGCCTCTCAGACTACGCATGCACTATAACATGGCCTCTCCAACTACACACACACATTGTAACATGGCCTCTTCAGCTACGCATGCACACCGTAACGCATCCTCTCTGTTGCATTGATCCAATCATTGAAAACATCATTGCAAGGGAAATCTTCTAAATTGTACAAGCTTTGGCTAAACATCCCAACTACTAGAAACAGATGGGGGTCTAGTCCATTCCTGAGTTTGTCTTTTAGAAAAGCTTAGGAACTGAAGCATCGCTCATCTTCCACGCTCCCCAACACCATGATGATAGCCATCTTTGCAAGCTTCAGATATTGGGAGGGAGCTCGAGATATGACATCAGATGCATGAATTGTGCGCTACATGCAAGTAAGCAAATTAATGTTGAATGGAGGCTCCAAGGCAGCTTGGTAATTGCTCAACATTGCTAATTTGAACATGCTTTGTTGCAAGTCTAGCTCATACGCCTGCAATAGTGGTGGCACCAGCCTTTTTGAAGAACCACTTCCCAATTCTTGAGTTTGACAAAAGAAGTCCTTTGAAACCTCCAGGTGCTTTCAAAAAGAGTCTTGACGATTCCCTTGAGCCCAATACTGCGGGTAGACTATTTCCATTGCATTTAATACACTATGGGATGGAAACCTTTCTTGCAATTCTGAAATTAATTGGGAAGCAGCACTTGCACATCATAACATAGATGCATGTGATAATTGGCATCAAAGAAACTACCTTTTTAATGAAAGAAGTAAAATGCTAAGAAGAAATTGAACAAAATCAATGAAACTGAGAATTTTACCTGCACATTCTTCTTTAATAGAAGCCATCATTGCAACCAACGCATCTCATTTACAGCCTTGTTGTTGTGTTTGGCAAAGACGTTTTTGCCATTCACAATGAAGACAAGTTGTTGTGATTGATCATTGCAATCACTAACCCATTTCAAATGAATGTGCTTGTGAGAAAAATCTTGGAGACACTTGAACGCATAAAATTCATCGAAGCTAAATGAGGATGCTTTGTCAACGTACATAACAAATAATTTACCTTCGCATACTTTCAATTCACCTACAAAATCACAAATGTATACGTCCCGCTTTTGTGCAAATTGAACAAGGATGTCAATGGTCTTGATTAGCGGTATCCATGCGCACATCCTCAGCAAAATGTGAGGGTCAATAAAGAGAGTCAAACAAGCCTACCACAATCCACAACCCACATAACTTTTGTTATTAGCAATTTACAGTAATAAACCTATTATCATTGAAGACATCTTATCAACTCTCAACTTTAAACATTAAAAAACGTAAAAAGCAAAAGGGTGAAAGAAAGACTCACCTTAGCAGTAGCATTTTTTGTAAAGTCTTGCTGCATTTTTGCAATCACAATCCTCTATTTTGAAAGCAAACGTCAAAGGGGTTCTAGCAATGATACCCACCTAGTCTTAACATTTTGTAGCAGTCTTAATCCTTTGGTTTCAAGCACCTCAGCAAGTTTTGCAAATTCTAAATGCCTTTTAGGGCTATGGGCAAAATACAAGTGTATACTGCTGCTTAAAAGGTTCTCAATATTGTTCATTATGCTAAGAGCATATAACGTTTTAAAAACCAAATTACACTTGTGAGCCATGCAGTGCTTTTCCTATGTGAACAAAGCGTGCTTGCAATGCATTTGTTTTGTAACTCCTATTTTGGCACCTTGAAAGGTACTAACACCATGGGCATTGAAACATATCAATTTCTTTGATATGTTCTCATGATCTAATTTGCCATCTAGTCAATAAAGCCTCCATGATCACTATTGTTAAATTTACATCACCTGAGCCATCTACAATTCTTTCTAAAGATATTAGTAGAGGCACTTGCACCCAGTTTTGCATAATTGCAGCATGGATTGAAATCCATGAAGCATTGTCAATCGAAGTAACTTCATCGCATGTTAGAGCCACATAGTTTGCTCCAAAAATTAACTTCTTCATTGTGTATTTAACTTGGATGAACATGATTTCTGCCATATTCCAACCTGCAGTGACGCTCCAATGCATGCCTGGCATGTGTGGCATGCTTAAAAATTTTCACAACTGCTCCCTTGATTTGTATTCCACCATTGGCATCTAGTTTGCAAGTATTTGGAAAATTGTGCTAAATTGGACACTTTTCTTCTCTCCTTCTTTGTATTTTGAGAAGTTTATTTGCTGCAGTGCAGTCTGTGGCTTTTGCATTCTATAGAGGACTACATTTTGCTAATGTCTACAAGCTTTTGCAATGAATATATCTTCCTCTTTTACTCCTATCTTTGGTTGATGCACTAATACCTTCTCCTGCCCTTCATGCTTGACTAGAGTATCCCACTTGCAAGCCATAATTTTTGGCTTCTTATCAATAGTTGAACAAATCTTGCACTTCACCAAATGTGTGCCATCAACTACAACTGGTTCTGCCCATGGCAATTTTGCTAACCACTCGCTATGAAAATTTCTAGACTTATTGTAGCTCTTCCTTGTTATTAGCCTAAGAGGTCGACCTTCAGAATCCGTGTTTTTAGAAGAGTCACAGGTACCACCTTCAGAGTCTTCGCCACCATCGTCACAGTCTTTGCCATCGCTAAGTATAATAGTCAAAGGTGCTAATATTTTAATGATTTGTTTAGCATTGCTTGATGTAGATTTGGTCCTTGTTGGAGTTCTATCGAAGCTACTTGAAAGTCCATGTATTGAAGTGTCAAACAGCCTCGGAGCACATGGATCACTCGACAAACAAATGATAGCGGAGCTCACTGGATCATATCTAGAAGTTGTAGATTGCAAATCTAAAGTTTGCACAATGCTGCAAGCCATCAAGAGGGGCTCTACTACATGTAAAGGGTTGGGATTTTTTGTATTGCGGCTACTAGTAAAAAACCGCGCAATGTTGCTTGAAAGTTTGGCCTCCTTTTTTAATTTGACTTCCCTTGTATCTTTTTCAGAAATTTGCTTTTGCTTTCTCGCTATACTTTCAGAAATTTGCTTTGCATCCTTCTTCTCAACATGGGCACTTTGGATTACGACTCTACTAGTTGCGGCAGTATTTGTAGTGAGTACTTCCTCATTTGATTCAAATTTTGCCGCTTGTGGTGGGGTGTCAGCATCCTCACCTCCCTCCGAGTCCGACATATCAATTTCTATAAACACCAAAAGCTATAACATGTTAGCAATGTTGAACAAAAGAACTCCTATAGCCACAAAGAACACCCAACAATGCAATTTCAAGACTGTCACTCACTAAATCTGTAAGCAATAACCGCAAAACTTCCCACCAAATCATAAATATTGCAATTTAGAAGAGCAAAGAAAAAATAGGCAATGTCATTAGCTGAATTTAACTGACCAATACAACACTTCAAGAAGACAAGAACATGTGCATTGATAAGAAATAACTCCACATACACACTATACCTTCAAAGCATACCATGACAAATCAAACATGACACCAAAAGCAAAATGCCCTTTGAAAAACAAGGAACTCTGGAAAAAAACAACATTGGCAAATGAATGCATCTTGTGGATGGAAGGCCTATTTATAAATTCATAAGTAATCAAATGATTTGGAAAGTTTGTTATTCTTGTTGGATGTCAGATTTTACAAATATACTTTAGTCTTCTTTCATCACACAAAAATATCATCAAACAACAAGCATGATACAAATGACACAAAGTTGAGAAGCTCAAGGAACTCAATAGAGCAATATAAAATTAGGATGTGTTGGGAATAGTTGCACACAACGTCTGACTTGCTAAATTGCAAAAGAAACCAAGTCACCAACCTTAGTTTACATGGAGAAGCATTGAGGAATGGACAATGAATCTACAACCGTCCCTGGAATATGCAAGATCATGCAAAAACTGCAAAAAGAGGTAGGCCAGGCCAAGAGGAGGGTTGGGGTAGCGCATCAATAGGAGCTTGACTATAAGTGCTTTTGAAGGGCTGTTGGTTCCTAGGAATTACCACAATTTAAGTTTTTTCTTCCATCTAAAAAGCATTCTAAAAAAAATAGAGTTTTATTTTCCTATCAAGACGTACCTTGATTACCCATGCTATAGTTTTGAAGACTTGCGTTCTAGCTTAGCATCTTTGACCACAGACTTTCAATCACATGTGAGAGGATGTAGCTCTAGAACCTAAGTAGTTGAAAAAGCAAAGAAATGAAAGCAAAACAAAGCAGCAAAAGCACAATTCAGTTGACCAAAATTTGAATAATTGCATGTTCTTTATAAGTATGCAAGAAGCCCACAATGAGTTGCTTCCAACTCATCATGTTGAGGCTTCTAATTGTAGCTTCTACTAATGTACTGGTAGTGTTGAAAAAGATTATGGAGATTGGCAATACTATTTAAGGATACAAGAGGTTAGGAGTTCCATTCTCCCATTACCCCATTGTTCCTTCTATATATAAGTAATGGTAGATTTACTATTATGCAATGAAGATTTCATTAGTTTCTCAAAGCAATAATCATTCTCAAAGGTTCTTACTATTAGCATTGAGAGCTCGCAAAATTAGGGAATGAAAAGCTCATGTTGAAACTGTTGAAGGTGTTGCATTGTTCCCATTTAACCACAAAGCGTCTAAGTTGCAAGGAAAATTGATGCCATTGTAGTTAGTTGAAGATCTAATCATCTCTGAGGTAAACTAAGCAAGAATACTCATTTGTCCATTCATGGTGTTGTGAACTCATCAACGCAGTTCTACAAAGCTTGCATTCTACAAAGTTCTTTAAACAACTCAAAATCCCCAAAAAACTACACTCAACACTTAACACTCAACAATTGTTGGCATTGTACAGGCATGAACTCTCAGACAATAATAAGAGACTCTAAATTTATTAATTTGGAAAAGACATTTAATTTGGGACTTCTAGATTTTATGGTTTTAAGAGATTTTGGTTGTTTAAAGTGAATTTCATAAATGAAACCTTCAAGACCTTACATCAATAATGAATTACCTTGAAGGAAATATTAGAAACTTGTTTTAGATCATCAAAACATTCTCACAAATGCAGAATTCAATACCACTAAAATTGATTTTGGAAAAGACTTTTTCCCAAATTATTGAATATTTTGAACAACTTCAAGGTTCAATCGGCACTCTACACTGCGATTTAGCATATGTCAATAGGTCACTACATCCTATTATAGACTTCAACAAACCCTAAAACATCAAGACTATTTTTGGCAATGCAAGGAAACGAATACATCTTCCGTGATAAATGAGCTCAATCCAGCTCTTGAGTTTTAACCTTCACAAGTGTTAACAACAATTGAGGTCCAATAAAGTGACAAACCAAGTCAAGCTATACTAAGAACAACATTTCAAGTTTCAGTCTAAAGAACTAAAAAATGCAGTCTAAATATCAAACAGCTTGAGTCCTGTGGCAATCTCACAAGCAGCTTAAGACAAAGTCATGACAATAAGCCAAAACAACATGGAAACAAAAGCAAAAATGCTATCATTGATGGCATGCAAATTTGCAGAGATCATATTGTTGCTTAGAAAAGAAGACGATAAAGATTGCCCAAGCGCAGATTTTTGCAAGGAGGTACGTAAAGAGGAAGATTGGCAAGCTCTCTCAACAAAGAGCAAGACATAACAATCAGCAAAAGGCATTTGCAAGAAGCGTTGCAAATATTAGCATAGTAATACACTACCTCTTATGCAAAATTATTGCGTTGGACTTGTTATTCTGTTGAAATTCTAGCTGCTCGCTTGATCCTGCACTCTCGCTTAGTCACCCTTGTTGGTTGTCTAGCATTCTTGTGCATCCCAAAGCAGCAAAGAAACCCGGATTTTTAAGCAACACAAGTGCCTCGCTCTGACATGTATTCAAGCAGATACAAAGTGCCAAACTGGTGATGGCTCTCCGTATGAATGCAATTGCAACGGCAACTATGGCAGAGTAAAGGACGCCATCAACAAAATAATTTTGGCAAAGAGCGCATTCAATCAATAGCCATTTGACGTTTTGCAGGTGGCGGCAAGGATAATTTAACATTAAAGCTTCTAGATACAGTGCTAAGTGGCAACCTCCACTGTCTGATGTGAGTTCCACCCGCAGCTGCTCTGGTGATGCGAGGTGTGACGTGGAGTGCAACGTCGCAAATGACGTGCCATAGAGGGCAAAGATCTAGCTGGTTTGACAAAATATGAGACATTTTTTTCCTAGCACCTCGTCACTAGAGGCCAAAGGTTGGTGCTTTCTTGCCTCTGTTTGCTAGAAAAAAATGCCTTGGTGAACATTCTAGTTGACAAGGGGAAGATTACTATTCTCTACTTGCGGATTTGATTAGAGCCTTTCAATTGCAGAGTTTTCTGCTTCTAGCCGTTTACTGAGGGAACATCTTGTGATAGAAATTTGTACACTATTGTGCGATTTCTGAAATGGCCATCAAGCTCAATTTTGAAGGAACATACACTTGTGCAGAAAGAAGCAACCTCTGTGATCGAGAGGCCTATGTGACCAAAAAAAGAGAGAAAAAAGAAAGCCTTTTGTTGGTATCAGGTTGGTATGCTTAGTTTTTCTTTTGAATTATCACATTGTGTTCTACATCCTAGCCTATTTTGGGAGCAGCAATTCACTACATGTTTGCTTTGATTAATGGAACTTGATGTGGTGCTAGGTACAACAGTTGCACAAGTGGGCTATGTCTTGGCATTTCCACTACGCACTTGAGATTTCAACAGCATTTTTTTAGGACTGTCCCTGCACTTTTCAAGTGTTTCAATGCTAGTGCTCTTAATATTGGTCTAATACACACATGAAGTAATGTACAACTAGAGAGCTCCTATGAGTAGCAGAGGTTATAAGGTGGTATGGTGGTGTCTATAGTCGGGATTTGACTCCTAAGTATCCAGCTAGAAACAAAGATTCATTATGGAACATAATAACGAAATATTGTAACCTTAGAAACATATTTTCTACCATCCAAAAATGAAGGACTTGGTGCCTCCATTGTATTAACAAATTTTTCCACCTCTATTGACTCTTTTTTAACAATTCAACGCAACTCTTATAGATATGATGCAACTATTTTGGTTAATATAGGTGTTTAGAAGTCAAGAGTTCCATAGAATAGCCATTTGTAGCTTTTTCAATCCTAACCAATGTTTGTTGGTGTGACAGCCTCAACCATATTTCTACTTTTTGACAATATTTTTTATAGACCAAGCTGAGCGAGATAACAAAAGATGCTAAAAAAAATAAGTGCTAGTTCTTTTGAGCTATTTGTAGTTTGCTTGAGTAGTTTTGGATATTTGTTACTTGTTCATTAGGTGCTTTCTGCTTGTGACGCATATGTAGATTGGTTGCGCTAGCAAATTTAATTGACGTTGTTGTGTGGATGAACAAGTACAAGAAGTTATGGGACAAATACAAGAGGAGAGTCCCGTTCAAGATTCTCCTACATGTCTATTAGAGATGAATTATTTGATATGACCCATTCTTTCTAGGATAGGCAAGCTAGGATTGGAGAGAGATGAGTAGTCCTTGGTCCAAGATCTTAGGATTTTCACAATGATTCCATCAAGGGTTTCCTTTGGACTTCTTATTGCAACATCAAATTGCGACCATGTTATACAGTTGGTTATGTAGTGGCAAGTCTGCAGCGCTCTTGGTGATTTAATAGAGCACAATAAAGGAGACTCTAGTACACCTCTCATCTGTTTTGTACTATTGCAAGTGAAATTTTGGGATTCCATCACTTGTTTTGAGTCTAATGATTCATGAAGTGGATGGAATTAAAGATGTAGGCCCTTGTGATTGAGAGGCAGGTCATGGTGTTTGTCTTCCTTCGATTGCACTCAAGCAAGAGACAACCTTGTTGCTGTTGAGTGTTAATTATTTTCAAGTTACGTCAGCGTGAATGATATGAAATTCACAATGACCAAACAATTTTGTATGATTGGTTCATACGTGTGGCGATCTGGCTGGTGTGGAGATTTTCACGCTGGTGCTCTACATTGTGTTGGGTCAACGCTAGAGATGAGGTACGTGATGCGCAGCATCCATTCAACTAGTAATAGTATTGTTATGAGACGTTCTGGACTAATCTGCTCTTCCTCTGTGTTGCTAATTTGTAGCATCTAAAAGACCTGCGCTGCCGGGAGGTCACAAAGAAGAGTGGAGGAGCAGAGTCATGCTTCTCTTCAGATTATCCGATAACACATCCATCTTTTCTCTTCAGGTTGTAGGTTAAAAATTGGGACTTATAGGTTCACACCAAATCCCAGTCTCGGAAATGCTGACATGTATGGCTGCACGGTTTGGAAAGATTGGAGCCAAGCAAGTGGGACTTCGATCTAAGATTGGGTCCATCAGAAACGGAAACCGAACCTGCGAAAGGGAAACCGAACCTCCGAGGCAAGTTTGAACAAACTTTTCATACAACATTAATTAATTTATTCTAACCTTCATAACCCTTCGAAGTTGGAATCTGGCGTCAACGTGGAGACTTGGACCATAGAGTGAACCGTGCCTTAGAGATCCTGCTTGTTCTGGAACGAGTGCTTAGCAAATCGTGACCATCGCCTCAAAACTACTGTTCTGCTGTTTAACCCCAAAAGGACTAAGTTGCCTTTTTTGGAAACATAGAAATTTTGGGCAGGTACTTGTGATTGGAGATTTTTGTACTTTAGATTGAAATTCTAATAGAAGGTAGGGACAACAAAAATCTTTCATTCGCACTAACTTTCATGACGTTTGGAATTGTGAGCAAAAAGTTATGGCCTAATATGTTGCTTTTTACATTTGGCGTGCAACTTGGGCAATTTTTTAAAAATTATTTTTTTCAGAAAATAAAACTTGAAATTGGATCAAGAGATTTATATGTATGTGGAAATCTTTAAATCATTCCATTTGGATTGATGAGATAATAGTTATGAGGAGTTTTTGTTTGTTGGTAGTTATGGATTCTCTACTCTAAAATAAACTTTGAAGTCTCTTATTTTACTCAATTTTCAATTTTTTTGAAAATATGTAAGACTAGAGGTTGTAGATTTTTATTCACAACATTCCAATTGTTGGGATTGAATTTTTTTAATTCCATAACTAAATTATCAATACTTAATGTTTTAAATCATTCTCTACTTCTTTTTACTTACTATTTTTTTCCCACGTGTTGCACAATTCCAAACAATTTGAAGTTTTTTAGATAGGCACCTTACTAAGGCAAATTATGGAATCTAGAGAAGTACCGTTGACATGGCGTTGCCCTCTTAGGAATTTCACCTTTTGAAGGTAGTTGCCAAGTTTTCCACATGACCCAAAAAACTTTTCAAATTGATCTATCTTCCAATCTACATGGTGAAATATTCTGAAATTTTTTTTGCATCTTCTAAAACTATTGCACTACAAGATCCTGCGGTTACATATGCAAAAAAGTGTTTTTGTTTTCAGATCTGGTTGATGCTCTAAAAATGGCAATTTTTGAGAGTTTTTGGTAAAAACTGAGCTTGATCTTTTAGGGGTTAATTAGCGCGTCTAGGTCCTTGAGTTGCATATCATACCTAATGGTTGTAATCAACAAAGTGTCAAAACGGAAAAGTTGTTTGCTTGTAAGAGCATCTCCACTGGTGACTCTAACACGCTAAAATTGGATGAAATATGTTGAGGCCCCTCTCAAAACCCTCTCTTGACATTGGGTCCTGTTGTGTCTAGCAAGAGACCTTCAAGCCACTATTCATTCACTATTCACCTTAAGTTTAGTGAGCTTTATTCTCTACTTTTCTTGATAAGCGGTCATCTGCTTATTTATGGGGCGTGTTGGAGTGTGAGGCCACGTTTTCAAAAAGCATGGGTGGAGATCAAAGGGCTTGAGACCTTGCCAAAACAAATGAAAAAATTTGAAAGAGCCCGGACCAATGAAGATGCTCTAACTGTGTTTGCTTTCCCATTATCATAGCAGTGACTTTGACTGCCGTAGGTCTTAGAGTAGGAAAATGGAGTAGAAGTAGCTGATTTGTTTTGGAGTAAATGCGAATACAAAGTGGCATTGAAATTGGTGGCACCGTTTCACTGTTCCGATTTGGACAAACAAGTGGAAATCTGTACAGTCGAAGGACACTGTGTCACGATCTCACCATATCCGAGCTTCCAGCTCATGCTTTCTATTGATGGTTGTTTTGGCTGGTATAGTATATAGCCCAAACGTGATTGTGGGCCCCGGATGGAAAAGCTTAGATTTCTTCATGGACAAGATAAAAGTACAAATCTGCCCCTATTTTGGAGTTGGTCGATTTTGTCTCTTCCTGTGGTTCTGCATCAAATTGGAGACTTTGAATCCAAAAATGAATCAGAGTGTCCCATTTCACCTTTCTGTTGGTATATTTCTAAGAATTAATCCCTTCAGCCCAAAAATGATTGTCCAAATTCAATCCGTAACTCTTTTCACGGTTTTCTGTACACAAAATAGTGCAATTAGGTTGCCCCATACTAATTTCTTGACATTTAATACTATTTCAATATTTATTAAGATTATAGTAACTTTTGTCAATACCTATTGTGATAAATAATGAAGGAAGCAAGCAAAGGTTAGGTGCAACATCAAAAGTCAAAGTTAGGAAGCAAAGAAACTAGAAATTTACAAAGAATCAAGAATTACTGTAGCATTAAGAGAGTTGCATGCCCTTCTAAGTTATCAAGAATGAGTCATGAGATAACTTTATCAAGGTAAGGCAACTTAAATGTTAAGCCAACCTAAATGCACTTTTTGGTATAGATAGTTTGGAATTTTTCTTTGTATCTAATTCATAATTAAAGTTGGCAAAATGATGCAAATAGCTTCGTTGATGCTTTTAGTATAGAATTTGGACACACGTGAATCATGTTGCTTTCAACATATTCAATGATAGGAATGCAAAAATGGTGCACCAAAAAACAATGACAAAAATATTTTGAAACGAAGGGAGTGATAATTTTTTTGCCAGGTGAAAGGATTGAGGGTTGTCACCCTGGCCTTACAAAACGGCACGCCATCTAAACCTAGCTGTAAACCGAGCCGTTTTGGCTGGGAGTCTAGAACAGTAACGATTCCTGGTACAGAAACCCTGTTTTCGTATCGAATCTGCAATAAAGAAATGTCTTCTACTCAGCTGGTATTTTTTAAACATTGTCCCATTTTAATACAGCCTGATCTGCAGCCAATTGGCCTACATGATCAGGGCATGGTACACTGCTCATACGTGTTTGTGGAGCCAGGGTGGAAAAGCTCATAGGCTGTTTACACTACCGTATGTATATGCACTAGCAGTGGAGGGGAGTCCGCACACTCATGCACACTCATGCACACTCATGCACACTCATGCACACTCATTTTTTTCACTTGTTGCACACACATGAGTAAGTAGAAGGGTAATTCCCTAGTGTAAATTCATTAGATGCATGTGAAGAGCTATTTCCACTTTTAATTTTCAAAAATTTTGAAAATAAAAACTCTCAATTCATAATGAGTTTCAATTTAGTTTTTGTGACTTAACTCTTGAGTGTTCAAGCCATATTCACTCAAATCCATACCCTTCTGTACTTAGTCCAATAAAAGTATTACTTGAGTAAAGTCAAGTAGTTTGAATTTTTTTTTGAGTGGTAGTAGACACATGCCTAAAGATACATGAAAAAGTACAAGTCCTGTTACTTTACCATTAAGAAGAGGATAAGAGTCAAACATGAACATTTTTCAAAACTGAGCAACCACATAGTGGTCATTAGGGCGCTCAAGGGTTAAATGAAGTTTCAATGTATTATTGTGCAATTGTACAATTCATATTGGATGTTACATATTTGGTATGCATTGTAACATATAGCATAAAAAATTAGGCATACAAGACCAGCAAATAAATAAAAATTTGAAGATGTATTAAAAATTCACATGTCAATTTTGACTCGGGAAAAGAAAAGAAAATTTGAAGAAGATTTAAAAGACTTTATTTTTAATGATTACAAAACATTAATAGGTTTAACATATCTTCACAAATGTGGTATATAATAGCAACCCAAAAATGGAATAATTGGGTAATTTTAAACTCATATTACCAAAATTTTAAGAATCCATGTAATATCACATCTGCCCCTCTTTAACCCATAAAGGACTGTTGACCCTTTTGGAGGACAAATGGGATTTTGGGTATGTACCTATGGCTAAACTACTTTGTGTGATTTTCTGAAAATTTTATGGAAGATGGGGAATTCTAAGACCTATGTGGGCATCCAACTCTTTCTTCATTCTGACATTTATTGAAGAAGTTAAAAATGAAAATCCAGAAAACAACACTTTGTAGGCAGCCTTCAAACTTTTTAAAAAATTGCATTCTTTTCAAACAAAATTATGAAATAGGTTTGTTAGACTTCTATATACATGGGGAGCTTTGAATCATTCAATTTTGATAGATGAGATGAAAGTTATAAGAAGTTTTAGTTTGCAAGTAGGTTTGGCTTTAATAGAAACCACACCTACTTGCAAACTAAAACTTCTTATAACTTTCATCTCATCTATCAAAATTGAATGATTCAAAGCTCCCCATGTATATATGAGTCTAAAGAACCTATTTCAGATTTTTATATTTAAAAAGCAATTTTTATAGAAGTTTTGGGCTGCTCGGAGTCCCCTATTTTCCATAAATTCATTTTTAGCTCCTTCAATAAATGTAGGACTGAAGAAAAAATGACATTCCCACATAGATTTTTGAATTCCCTATCATCCATAAAACTTTCAAAAAATCACACAAAGTAGTTTAGCCATAGGTACATGCCCAAAATCCCATTTGTCACCCAAAAGGACCAATAGTCCTTTAGTGTTTAAAATTGCAATTGTGATTTGAAGTCTTCCAATTCTCCTTTTACATGTCACATCTAAAAAGTTGGTTACCAAAGAAATACAAGGTTTAAGGTCATTACATATCTAACTTTAATCAACTTAAGTCTTTTTAAATCTACTCTCATATTTTATTCAACTAATTTGTAATGTAGATTTTTCTCCAAGCTCTAATGCATTTGAGGCTCATTTTTAAGATTCTATTAAGACCATAAAACTCAAGATTGTGGTGGACACTTTTGACGAAAACATTGAATAGAAAAATCATCAATATTCATTTTTGAAATCAAATTTTCAATGTTGAAAATAGACTTAAAAAAACTTGATTTGATTCTTTTGAATGCAAATATTGATTTGGTTAGGTTTTATTTATTTTCAAAGTTTTATAAACACCCAAATTGGGTGTCTTGGGCATTTAGGGGCCCCTAACTAGTTAAGTAAAAACATGTAGGGGTGAATTGGGTGATAAAGCATCTTCAGAAAATTACCGCAGGACATGTGGCGCCTTCAAATCCTCTCCTAAAGTTGTGTTACACACCTATCTTTCTCCTGCACATACATAGAATTGATAGCAAGATTGCATACCCTTAATTCTCTACTACTTTCACTCTGAAGTTGTAAGAAGCTTGATTTAGAATTTTTTTCCCATGCACACGCTTCTACACTTCTACATATAGTAGTGTAAACGCCCTATCGGTCCTTCACCTAGCAGAAATGTAAGAGAACAAGGATACATATAAACATCTGCCCCTGTTTTGGAGTTGGTCAATTTAGTCTTGTCCTGTGGCTCTATATCAGAATGAAGTCTCTGAATCCAAGAATGAATTTGTGAGTTCCACATTCTCCCTTCTGGTTGTATATTTCTAAGAATTAAATCCCTCCGTCCCAAAATGATTCTCCAAGTTCAATTTGCAACTCTTTTCATTTGTTTTGAGTAGGTCATCTGGAATTTTTCTTTGGATCCCATTCATAACCTCTAAACACCCAATCAACCATATTCTGGTAGCTGCCCTTTTTTGCAGGCTGCCCAAAAACAAGAAAAACATTTTTTGAAATACTAAAAAATAATCTCATATGGAAAAGTAAGTCTACTTTCCAATCCAATTTGAATCATGTCAATCCAAGTTAAACTCCATGAAGGAGAATTATTCAAAGACAAACACTTCAAGATTTGCTAATGTTATTAAATTTACTACTTTAGGAAACTAGTGATGTTCTCACCTTCAAAATGATTATATTTTTGAAGTTTTGAATAGATCATCAACTTTTAACCAATCATACTAAATTTTAAATTCTATGAGAAAATTTGTAATTTTGCTGACTATTAATTGGTATTTGCTTCTAAATTTAGTTAAGAAGAGTCCAATTTTTTTTTTAATGTTTGACCATATGGATAATTACTAAAGATCATGATTTTGCACTTCTCTAAAATTAATATTTTATAACAAATCTATGTTTTGCCCTTACCCCTTGCGCGCTTAGGGGTTGAAGTTGGCAACTGATGCAAGGAGCTTCGTTGATTCTTGTAGTATAGAATTTGGACACACGTGAATCATGATGTTTTCAACATCTTCAATGATAGTAGTGCAACAATGTTGCGATAAAAAACAATGACAAAAATTTTGAGACGGAGAGAGTGATACTGTTTGCCAGGTGAAAAGATTGAGAGTTTTTCACCCTGACCTTACAAACCGGCACGCCATCTAAACCTAGCTGTAAACCGAGCCGTTTTGGCTGGGAGTCTCGAACAGTAACGATTCCTGGTACGGACACCCTGTTTTCGTTTCGAATCTGCATCGAAGAAATGTCTTCTACTCAGCTGCTATTTTCGAAACATTGTCCCATTTTACTACTGCCTGATCTGCGGCCAGTTGGCCTACGTGATCAGGGCATGGTACACTGCTCATACGTGTTTGTGGAGCCAGGGTGGAAAAGCTCAGTCTTTCCCCTGGCAGAAAATGTAAGAGTGTAGAGATTTACCATCATATGGGAATCTTGAATTGGTAATTGGATTCAGAAACGCCGATTTGGACTACAGTGACGGAAGCAGGTAAACCTGACGAAGAACAAGTTTTGGACAGATTCTTACTTTCACCCTTGCTTGCCATGAGATCTGACCTATTCCACATTGGCCCCACAAACACGTGCGTACAGTGCATCACGCCCGCCTGTGGGGGTTCCTACGCGGTCCTCAAACAGTGACCTGGCACTCTTTTGTTGCTCTCAAACCGCGTCACCATTGCTAGCGCTTTTGCCAATCCTTCGCTTCGGGTTTGTGTCGCTCCCGCTCTGGAAGTGGGAGATCTGGTCCTTACGAAACGTAGGCTTCAGAAGTGTTGTGCGCAGTCGAGGCTGGTGTGTGGGATTCAGCATGCTGATGAAGAGGAGGTCGTGTGTTTCAGTGCTCTAGAACTCTGTCTATGTCTCTGCCGTGCTGGTTTTCTGCGGTCGTTTCATCTCATCTCCTGGAAGTGCTTCGGAGGTGCGGTTGCGAGGGATTTTATACGGTAGCTGCAGCCCTCTGGAGGTGGGGGAGTCTTGCTTGGAACCGCTGTGCTGTGGAGGAGTTCCATTTGCACAAGAGCGCAGGCTGTGATCATCATTGCGGTGTGGTTTGAAGTTTGACATGCTTTCTTTACATTTGCTGCACCGACGTGCCTTCTAGCTCACACGAAGGAGGCAGGGATTTCGTCAGGTACGTGTTCATTCTCCCTTTCTCATGTGGTCAAGCAGTATGCGCTGTTTCAACTCTCAACCCTGTTGTGTCGAGGGACAGTAAGCATCAGTATATGCAAATGAAAGCAACATAGTAGGTTTACAAGGTGGATTTAGTGTATGAAAAAACTGTTGAAACCTTGGTCTCAAAACGCGGAGAGGGTTTTGCAAAGAAACCTGTTTTTGCCTCTTCCACAGACTTTCAGTCTTTGTTCATGAGAGGGTTCATCTAAATAATCCGTTCTTTCCATTTCGAAATCTAACTCACCCACTCAAGTTGAGAAAGAGGACAACATGATTCATCACCATTCTAGCAGCATTTCAAGAAAAGAACCTCATATCGCCTTCAAACAAATGCCCCGCGTGTCAGATAAAGGCTCATACTCACGTTGAATGTCGCAGGGTGTCCAGTAGTCAATAGGCCTCGGATGCTGTGGCGACGTTGTAGTTCCTGTGCATGCCAACCTTGAGGGCGAAGTCGCAAAAGCTCTCGCGAAGTTCCTCTCCGTTCTTGGTGGACATTTTGATGTTTGCGAGGACGTTTAGTGGTTCGTGAGAGTATTTGTAGAGGGCTGGGAGGTTTGTTAGTACCGAAGAGGGACCACTCGGGTTGGTTGCAGACGAGTCTTCCGATGTTTCCGGCCTTGGGACTGGAAGCGTTATAGATTCAATCGATTCAAAATTTGAATACTAGTCTTGAAATATTGATAGCAAGAGTGTTGAAATAATCTAGTCTGGGCCCTTCTTCTCTAAACTTCAAACTGCTCCTATTAAGCTGAGCATTTTTGGGAGTTTTTTAAGTGGCACTCGGATGTTGCGTAGGTTCGCACCAACCCAAAATCTCATTTCCAGGTGAAAGTGGGGTAGGACCTTATTGCACATGGATCCACATGTCGTTTATCCATCTAGTTGCACACGTTTGAGATCATGCGAAAGACTATACGATAACCATTGAACCTTGATCTCACAAAAATGGAGGGGTATTTGCAAAGAGATCTATTTTCGCCAACTTCACATAATTGCAGTCTCTCTTCATCGTAAGTTTCTTTCCAACAACCAGTCGTGTTTATATTGATTTTAGGTACACCTAGTTCAGTTCAACAGGAGGACAATATCATTTATCACCAATCTAGCAGCATTGCAGAGAAGAAAAGAGAACTGGGTATCTCCTCAAATGAAATCCTCAGTTGATGGCCCACGTGTCAGATGGAGGGTAACGCTGAAGCTATATTAGCTCGATGAAGTGCACATAAATGTTTGCAGGGCCGGTGTGGAAAACTTTAGCTATATGTACAGACAAGGGTAGAAGTAATAATCTGTCCCTTATTTAGGAGTTGGTCAGGTTGAACCTCTTCCGAGTTTCTAGACTAAATCAGGGTGATTGAATCCAACTATGAGTTAAGAGCACCGTGATTTCAGTCTCCGGATGGTAAACATAAGTTTTTTTGCAACTTTCTGCCGGGTAACAAGTCAGAGCATTTCCACTCTAGCACCGCAAACACGGATGTGCATGTGCGGTAAACCGAGGCTGATAAATGATGTGGAGTATCCCATTCACAGGGTGAAAATCAACTCTGAGCATAATCTAGTCATTGGGGCTCGATAGAAGTAGCAAGACTGCAGTTCCTGTGAATGCCAACCTCCAGGGAGCATACTAAGAATTTTTTGTGGAATCTCTTGCCATTCCCGTCTTCAAGCACCGCAGGCTGAGACGGGGCGTTACAGAGGATTCCAAATTGTGCATACTGTACCTGACCGTGGTTGCATCGCCTTCGCTGAAGAGCGCGTCGTGGAACAATTACGAGTGAGCTGCAGATACGCATGAGGTGAGTACTGATGTAACCCTTGCTCGCTCGCTTACCGTCACTTAGAAACCGGATCTGCTAGTTTCAAGGTTAGGTTAAAGTGGTGAGGTACTCCACTTGGTGGGCACTCCGATGGTTGCACACGCGTTTTGTGGTTTGTGAGGCCATTTTTAGAGCGTTCTGAGTTTGTGGAAACTGAAGAGTGATCATCTTGGATGGTTGCAAGAGTGTGCTTTGATGTTTAAGGCCCCGTAACTAGAAGCGTTATGGATTTGTTAAATATGCCTAGTGCAGGTCTGTGTGCTTTGTCACGTTTGCTTTGGTTCCCATGTGGCTCACCGGGACATGGGCAGCAATAGCAGCAATGATTGGAGGTGTATTCATTCTTTTTAAGCTGGGTTTCAGTTGTTAGAGTTGCGTTGGATATTATTAACAATGGGAAGACCATTGCGACACAGTTGAGCCTGTGCTTTTGGGATGCCAAAAGAAGCGGGCAGTGAGTTTTTGAAGTAGTGACTGCAGTTGCAACCAAAATGAACCCTAGGTCTTCACGGTCATTGTTCCAGCATGTGCAAGGGTGCGTTGGGGTAAGAGCTGCAATTGGATGTAGGCAGCTGAAAGAGGCTAATTTTGGACATAATTTCGGTAGATGGTTGTAAGTTGGAATTGTGATGTTGAAGTGCACAACGCTGTAGAGATGGGGCTGGTGCAGGTCTGGGGTTTGCCGATTGGGCATTTGGAGGAGTCAGAAGTTTGTTGAATTTGAGAGACTGATTTTTTTTGACTGCATAATTGTGGTGATCTGTGCAGTGTGAAGTAGTTGATGGGGTTGAACGATAAGATTGTCTAGAGCATCAAGCCCCATCCAAGTGGTTCTGAAGGAGGGTGCATTTTGTATGTTTGTTCATGTCCTCTGAGCAGGTATGGTAAATGTTGGTCAATGCTACTTTCCAGGTCGGTGGTGCATCAGTGCAGATTGGAATCATCATGTCAATTTGCAGAATTGTTTGTTTGAGACTTGGATCTTGTTTTGAGGCATGGATGCGTGGGAACAATGTAGTTTGTTTTCCATAACTGCTGATTCCTTTGCCGTCTCAATATTGGTTGTCATGGAATTTGTAGGTGCAATTTTGTGTGTATCTGTTTGGGTGCGATGTGTGCCAGAAGTTGGATGATGTAGCTCAGTGCATGTGCTGTTTGCGCAAGCACATGTTTGAGAGTGTAGATTGGTCTCCTATTTTGTGGCCGTGTAGGCCTTATTCTTGGATCAATGAATCTAGTAATGTTGATGCATGTGGAAAGGACCCATGTGGAAAAATCGAGGTCCCTTGTGTTGCACTTTGTTGGGTTTGCTTCATTTTTTCATCTGTAATTTACATGTCTTGTGTCAAGGCTTTTTGTTTATTGAGGCTTAGATTTTGTTCAAATTCTTTAGGCTCACCTATGTCCTTTGTAGATCAAACAGGGCCACAATAGCTCTTACTTGCATCCTTGTAGTAAAAGTTTTGTGGGCTGAGTGATTGGTGAAGTTGGCAAGGTTGTTGATATTTGGAAACCAAGAGTGTTGTAGAATGTTACATTGATGCGTTTAATTGTCATTTGGGCAAAGCAAAACTTCCACTTGAAGAAGTGGGCTGTGAGTGAGATGCTAGCATTCATGTAACGTTTTGTTGGTTTGCAAAGCTTTAGAGGCTTGTTGATTGTGCAATGAAGTGCTGGGCGATATGGACTTCTTATTTTGTTGTTGTTGGAACAAGAGAGCACAGGTGAAGCATTTTTGTCATTGATAAAACGGTCGCAAAATCAACAAGCTATGTTGTTAGGGGCAATTTGCCAGATATTTATCCTAGCTATAGTGCTTGAAGAGTGATTTGGTATGGTTGTTTTATTTGGTCACAATGAGCATTTGTAAGAGAAGGTTGTGGACAAGCGTGGTAACTTTGCAATGTGATGGAGAAGCTCTATTTTTTAGCACCATCATCTAGTAATGTGAGTGGATTCAATAAGTGCCTTAGTTGGAGAGTTTGCACATTTGAGAACTAAGAGGGTGTCCTTGGATTGTGCAGTGGGAGGACGGTGTGTTAAGAAGGCATTGCAATGAGTATGGAGCACTTGGAAGTGGGAGGTAGTGATTGATTGGGCTGGTTGTGATGGCGTCTGGTGAAGCAAGTTGCAGCAATGCAGTTCCATCCACCCCATATGATGGCATAGAGACGGTATGTGGATTGCACATGGATGAACAAAGTAGCTTGTGTGGGTGTCATGTTGGATGCTATGTTGCATTGTGATGTGAGTTATGTGATTGGATGTGTGTGAATGTGCAGTTATGCAATGGCTCCATATATTTGCTTCACCAACCTAAGGGGTGCACACCGGAGGTGGAGATAGTCTTCATCCATGGGCTCCAATTGGGCGGCAATCCTAAAGAGGCACATGTGACGACGTGGTTGGCAAGCAATGGCGTGGGTGACAATTGTTGGCCTTTGACATGGTTGGTGGAAAAGTTTCCAAATGCAAAGGTTTTGTCTATCAATATTGCAAGGAGTACCTTTGAAGGAAGGATGGACTTGTACTTGTTGGGAGAGACGTTGATGCAAGAAATGGTTTTAGTGGAGATTGGGCAGCAAGGATGTCCCGTGGTGTTTGTATGTCATTGCGTTGGCGGGCTTGTAGCCAAGCAACTCATGGTGTCTGGAGATAGGATGTCACATGGAAATGGAAGGATCAAAAAATTGGTGGACAATGTGAAGGCGTTCTTCTTCTATGCAACACCACATAGAGGATTGAATGTAGTCAACTTGAGGAAACTCATTCCGTACTTGCCCAAGGGGCCGTTGGTGGACGTTTTGGAGGTTTGGAATGATGATTTGGCACGGTTGGACAAGGATTTCAAGGTGGTGAACCAAAAAGTGTGCAATGAAAAGTGGAAGTTCTACGTGGTAGAGGAGAAGTATGCGACCTACTTGGTGAGTGGCAAGTAGAGTGTTTGGTTTATGGAAAAGTGTTTGATCAATGAGTGGAGGCTGTGGATTGTGGTGTGTGGCGGGATGTGTGGTTTGAATGATGGTTGTGAGTTTGGGATGCAGGGCTTTCAAGTAGTGGAAGAGGCTTCAGCTAGATACGGACTCAACCACGTGGCGGTGGAAGCTAGTCACTTTGAGGTGTGCAAGCCGAAGAGTGATTTGGACACGAGCTTTTTGTATTTGGTGGATTGCATTTACAAAGTAGTGAGTGAAGTGGGGGGATCTTTGTTGGTAATGCCTGAAGTTAAAGTAGGAATGGAAGAGCAATTGTTGATGGTGCAAAAGATGTTGGAGGAGAATGCAGTTGTGGGGTTGGTTGGAATGGGGGGCATAGGCAAGACAACGTTGAGCAAGTTTGTGTACAATCGTGAGCAGCGACACTATGGGAGGTGTTGTTTCTTGGAGGATGTGAAGTCTCGAGGTAACATAAGGTCATGCCAAGAGCAATTGTATCGAGACTTGTGTGGCTCAAAATGGGATAAAGGAAAGAAGGATGAGGTGAATTTGAAGGAGATTAGAGATTGCATGTCAAGGCTCAAGGTTTTAGTGGTGGTAGACGACGTGGGTTCAGAGCAGAATCTGAATGCCTTGGAGGTGGATGCGGTGAGAGATGGAAAGAGTGGAAGCAGGATGATTGTGACGAGTAGAGAAGAGCACAATATGCCTATTCCATGTGCAATCATGAGAATGGAAGAGATTGGTGAGGAGCAAAGCATGGAGTTATTTGCGTACTATGCATTTCATGATTTGAAGCGGGAGGTTGGAATGCAGTTGCGTGAGCAAGCAAAAAAGATTGTGAAGGCATGCGGTGGATTACCATTGAGCTTGGAGGTGATTGGTCAACATTTGCGAAGGTTGAGTAAACCCTTCAAGAGCTTGGAAGTATTGCACAATGAATGGGAGGATACGTTGAAGAAGTTGAAGGCAGCAGGGTCGTTAGGAGGAACTATGAGCAATGAGAGGCTTTGGAAGAAGTTGAGAGTAAGCTATGATGACTTGGAGAAAGGAGAGAGGAGATTATTTTTGGACTTTGCGTGCATATTGTGGCAGAGTCCACTTGAAAGGTCCATCAAGCATTTGTGTGACTCACGTGTGGAGTTGGAGAACTTGAAGAAGTGTTCCCTCATCAAGGTAGGGGAAGATGGAAGGACCTTAGTCATGCACGATCACTTGCGAGACATGGGGATGAAGATTGTGGATGAGGAGAGTGATGGGAGTTGGTTGTATGGTGTAAGTCGGCTTTGGACATCAGAGAAGATTATGCGGTTGGAGAATGATGTATTGGAGGGCAATGAACGTAACAAGGTAATTCTTTGCAATCAAGTGTGTGATTGGTTTAGCACTATATAGTGAGCATCATGTTTGAAAGGAAGTGGTAGTAGGTGTTGTTGCTTGGAGAAGTACATATTTAAAGAGAATTTGAAGCATTGGCATTGTGGGAGTGAACAATCATTGTGCTAATGAGGTTGAATTGTCAAAGGATATGATCATGAGTTGGCTTGAAGTGTGTTATGTTTTTTGTGTGTAAGCATCTAGTGTGTAGAATCTTGGGTGTGTTAGCATCCAATAAAGTGTGTGGAGTGAAAATATGGAATGTGGCAGGAGTTTTGGAAGTTGGAAGGCCTTCAACGAGATGCTCATGTAGAGGTTGTTGGTTCTATAAGTTTTTTGAAGAAGTGGTCAAGAATGTTGCAAGGAAAGAACAATGTGATAAGTTTTCCAGAATTGCGGTTGTTGAACTTGGAAGCAAACAAGGGAAATGTGGTGGATTTTTATTTGCGGAGGTGCTCAAAGGATTTGAGATGGTTGTGCTTGAACAAGACTCAAGTTATGAGAAAGAGCATGGAAATGGTGGGATCATTGAAGGGGTTGCGTGTATTGCAAATGAGTGGTTGTGGATTGGAAATACTTCCAAGTGGAATCAGCAATTTTAGTAATTTGAGAGAGTTGGACTTATCACATTGTCGGTCTCTAAGAAGCTTTCCAAAAACAATTGGGAATCTCAAATTGTGCCTTCAAAGGTTGGATCTAAGTGCATGCATGAGCTTGAAGGCACTCCCAGATTCTATTTGTGATTTGGTGGTTTTGGAGGAGCTTGGCTTGGGAGGATGTGTAAGCCTAGAGTGCTTGCCGGAGAGAATTGGGAACTTGAAATTGCAGCTTCGAAAATTGGATTTATCAATTTGCAGGAGCTTGACGACACTCCCAAGTTCTATTTGTGATTTGGTGGTTTTGGAGGAGCTTGGCTTGAGAGGATGTGGAAGCCTAGAGTGCTTGCCGGAGAGAATTGGGAACTTGAAATCACGGCTTCAGAAATTGAATCTTTTTGGATGCGAGATCTTGAAGGCACTTCCAGATTCTATTTGTGACTTGGTGCTTTTGGAGGAGCTTAGCTTGAGAGGATGTGTAAGCCTAGAGTGCTTGCCAGAGAGAATTGGGAACTTGAAATCACGGCTTCAGAAATTGAATCTTTTTGGATGCGAGATCTTGAAGGCACTTCCAGATTCTATTTGTGACTTGGTGCTTTTGGAGGAGCTTAGCTTGAGAGGATGTGGAAGCCTAGAGTGCTTGCCAGAGAGAATTGGGAACTTGAAATCACGGCTTCAGAAATTGGACCTTTTTGGATGCGAGATCTTGAAGGCACTCCCAGATTCTATTTGTGATTTGGTGGTTTTGGAGGACCTGAATTTGTCATGGTGTGAATGCATTGAGTGCTTGCCAAAGGGAATTGGGAATTTGAAATCACAGCTTCTAAAGTTGAATCTTTATGCTTGCAAGAGCTTGAAGGCACTCCCAGATTCTATTTGTGATTTGGTGGTCTTGGAGGAGCTTGACTTGAGTGGATGTGAAAGTTTAGTGTGCTTGCCAGATACAATTGGAAATCTTAAATTGTGCCTTTCAAAGTTGGATTTAGGAGGATGTGAGAGCTTGGAGGAACTTCCAGATTCTACTTGTGATTTGGTCGTTTTGAGGGAGCTCAAATTGGGAGGATGTGTAAACCTAGAGTGCTTGCCGGAGAGAATTGGGAACTTGAAATTGCAGCTTCAAAAATTGGGTCTAGCAAGATGCAAGAGTTGGAAGACACTCCCAGATTCTATTTGTGATTTGGTGGTTTTGGAGGAGCTTGATTTGAGATGGTGTGAAAGCCTTGAATGCTTGCCGGAGAGAATTGGGAACTTGAAATCACGGCTTCAAAAACTGGATTTATTAAACTGCATGAGTTTGAAGGCACTCCAAGAGTCAATTTGTGATTTGGTGGTCTTGAAGGAGCTTGACTTGAGTGGATGTGAAAGCCTAGAGTGCTTGCCGGAGAGAATTGGGAACTTGAAATCACGGCTTCAAAAATTGGGTCTAGCAAGATGCAAGAGCTTGAAGACACTCCCAAGTTCTATTTGTGATTTGGTGGTTTTGGAGGAGCTTGATTTGAGATGGTGTGAAAGCCTTGAGTGCTTGCCAGAGAGAATTGGGAACTTAAAATCCTTGCGTTATGGTTTGAACCTACAAGGATGCAAGAGCTTGAACCGAAATTCCATCTCCTTTTGGAGAAGATGAAGTCACAATATGAAGGTGTTCCATGCTAACACTCTTGCTTTCTCTTGAGAGTTGTTGCATTGAGGAGAAGTCTGACATCGGAGGGTGTGAAAGCGAAGGATTTCACGATGGTGAACCAAAACGTGTGTAATGGAAAGTGGATGTTTTATGTGGTGGCAGAGATGCATGCAATTGACTCGGTTAGTGGCAGTCGGATTGTTTCATTTGTGGAAGAGGCTTGAATTGATGAGTGGAGGCAATGGATTGTGGTGTAAGGTGGGATGTGCGGTTTTGATGATGGTTGCGAGTTTTGGACGTAGGGCTTTCAAGTTGTGGAAGAGGCTTCTGCTAGATACAGACACAACCACGTGGCAGTGGAAGCCAACCACTTTGGTGTGTGCAAGCCAAAGTGTGATTTGGACACAAGATTTATGTATTTGGTGGATTGTGTTTACGAAGTGGGGAATGAAGTGGGGAGATCTTTGTTGAGAATGCCAAAATTTGCAATGGGACCAGAAGAGCGATTATTGATGGTGCAAAAGAAGTTGAAGGATAATGCAATTGTGGGGTTGGTTGATATGGGGTGCATAGCCAAGACAACGTTGAGCAAGCATGTGTACCATTGTGAGCAACAACATTATGAGCTGTGTTGTTTCTTGGAGGATGTAAAGTCTTGAGGTAACATAAGATCGTGCCAAAAGCAATTGTCTTGAGACTTGTGTGGTTCCGAATGGGCTGAAGAGAAGAAGGATGAGGTGAATTTGAAGGTGATCAAAGATTGCATGTGAAGACACGAAGTTTTGGTGGTGGTGGATGACGTGGATTTGGAGCAGAATCTGAATGCCTTGGAGGTGGGTGTTGTGAGAAATGGTAGAAGCGGAAGTAGGATGATTGTGACTAGTAGAGAAGAGCACAATATGCCTATTCCATGTGCAATCATGATAATGGAAGAGATTGGTGATGGGGAAAGCATGGAGTTATTTGCGTATTATGCATTTTATGATATGAAGTGGGAGGTTAGAATGCAATTGCATGAGCAAGCAACGAAGATTGTGAAGGCATGCGGTGGGTTACCATTGAGCTTGGAGGCGATTGGTCAACATTTGCAAAGGTTGAGCAAAACATTAAAGATTGAAGTGTTCAACGCATTCTTGATTAAATTGGGAATAAGTGACATTTTGGAACTTTTGGATTTTATACTTTTTTTTAGAGAGTATTTATACCATTCGGTGGCAAGGTCTGTTGTTTTGGCTGTTCTGAAACTCATTGTGATAGTCTTAAACTTGCTTTGTGTCATTAGTGAGTTTCAGGTTTATCGTTTATAGAGTATGATGAGCATCTTGTTGCTTTTTCTATCCGTTATGCAGGCCCGTGAAAAATTATGGTTTACTTCACACAATCCCAGATGTAGATCCGGTGTTCATGTTTTGCGTGAATGAATGTGGCAATAAGACAGCTTCAAATGATGTACTCTGAAAAGGTTAATGCATTGGCTAACATCGCATTTATTCATTGTCTGACGCAATGTCTATGCTGGGGTTCTAGACAGGTGGATGTCTGCTGTTTTGACAAAACTGGTACTTTAAGTAGTGATGACATGGTAATTCACATGCCATAAGGCACAGAAGTGTACTTGGGCCCACTTTTTAAATTCCTTCTTGCAGCTGTTCTGGTCTCATTACTTGAACAGATTAGAAAAACATGTAACTGTTTTAAAGAAGCCCTATTGCTTTGGAGTCGCTTGCAGTTTTATACCAGTGCCTACGCATTGCCTAACGTTGCATTCATATGATTGCAACCGGAAATTCTGAGGTATAGTTGGTGCTGATGGGACTTGAAAGCTGGAAATAAAACCGAGCAAGTTGGCAACTTTTACCTTGCAGATTCTAGCTACGTGCCATGCTCTGGTCTATGTTGACGACAAGACTGTAAGTTTCCATTCAATTCTTCCTTGATTATACACTAAAAAGTGATGGCTTGATTTTGATGTGAATGCCAGTTATACGGAGCTACGAAGAGCAGTGTTTGATGCATGTCGTGTGGTGAATATATCGGCAGGTTGGTGACCCATTGGAGAAGACAGCATTGAAAGGCAGTGACTAGATGTACACTGCTGATGAAAAGGCTATTCCTCGCAAGTAAGTTCGGGCATAAATCCAGCATTCTCTCGTTCTTGGTACTTTTGGTAACTAGGGGGTAGAGTTGGATTCTATTGAGGAGACGGAAATTCTGTTGGCTCAAACAAGCCTAGCTCTGTAAGAAGACTAGCTAGACCAAATTGGAAATATAGACAGGTCCTGTCTAGGTTGCAGATCCAGCTTTTCTCTTATATTAGTTGCCTTTCAAATTTGAACACTCACTCAGATGGTGGAGGTGGGTTCTTCAACTGTTTTTGCAGTATTAGTCAAGCTTGTCTTGAGGGTCATTTTATTGAAAATGCTTCTACCCGAATGAAGTAATTGTGCGTGTCAAGTTTCAGATAGTCACCGAGCTGATTATTTGCATCATTATGTGCAAGGGAGCAAAGCAGCTAGTTCAAATTATTCAGCGGCATCATTTTGCGTCGCACCTAAAGCAAATGGCTGTTGTTGCTCGGACTGATGATTCTTTTCTGGCTCTCGTTAAGGTAATCATTAGGCAGTCTGCCACTCGAGCAGCGTGACTTGATGTAGTTTGCAGTGTTTGCTGTTACTTTTACTCTTAAACCACAAATTACTGATCTTTGTTGATATGAAGACACCTGATGCTATATATCCGCAGGGACATTCTCGGTGATGTCTTTGCAAGAGCATCTCTGCTGTAATGCTTGAGTAATCTATCAGTTGGTCGATGTGTCTGGCTAGTCTGTGATCTTGATTGTTCCTTTTGCACGATGCTTTAGAACAATACAGGAGAGATTGCACAATGTCCCTGGAAATTATGTAGAAACATACAAGGAATATACTCGTCAAGGGGCTCGTGTGCCCGCTCGTGTGCTTGCGTTGGCGTACAAAATCCTTCCAGACATGGCGGTAGATCCATTGTCATTGTCGGTTGATCTACAATCTCATCTCGTGGCTATCGTATACGAGCGTCATGCCAGCACATATGGATCAGAATAACATTACGGAGCTTTAGTAAAATGTTGTTGAGGTTTTATATCTTGATTTGTGCATATATATACGCACACACATAGATACATACATACACACTCGTTGGGACATGTTAAATGTGTGTTGAAACTGCAGGTTGGTGAAGCCCGGACTTTGGATCGTGAAACTGTGGAGAGTCATTTGACGTTTGCCGGGTTTTCTGTACGTACAAACATCTATTTTACGTTATTGAGAATTCTTAGGGAAGATTTTTCTTTGAATATCCAATGACTGATAAAAGGTGGTTTGCCGCTGTTTATCTGAACCTGAGTGCAACGCTTTGGTGCTGAATTGCGTGTCCTGCAGGTTTTTGCATGCCCTTTGCGTAATGATTCTGCAGAAGTTCTGAAGGAGCTCAAGGAAGCCTCTCATGATCTGGTATATACTTTTTTGATGTCTAATGATTCTGAATGCTTGTATGGGCTTTTTCTTTTCTTTTCGAAGCGATGTTGAGAAATGTTCCTGTATTGTCAGCATTGGTGTAAGTGCCCTTAGCTCATTCGATATTTGTTGACTTTGTCAAGGCTGATACCTAGCTGGTATTTTTGTTGTATAAACTGATATATTTGCTGCTCACGACGTCATTCATAAAATTAACGAATTTTCTGTGTCTATACGTGGTGGGGATGTTGCAGTCTTTTGAGCTGTAGACTACTAGTTGTCCAACAAATGTTTAGTGTGTAAATTTGGTCGTGCTTTTATTTTTGAGTAGCATTACCTGAAAAATGATTTAGGGTCGCTCTGCTTGACAGGTGATGATTACTGGTGATCAGGCGTTAACATCGTGCCACGTGGCAGCTCAAGTCCATATTGTAACGAGACCTGTGTTGATTTTGACACAAAGATTTGGTGATTTACCAGGGCAGTTGGACTGGCTTTCTCTCGATGAACAACTCAAAATACCATACAAGTATATATAGTTACATCTTTCTGAGCTCCCATTCAACCAGGTCTAGGCAAAGACAGTTTTTCACTTCTCAATGGGGAGCCGTCTGCATTTTTGTATCATGGGCCATATAGGGTGATAGCATGAACTTCGCAAGGAATCACTATGTAGTAGAAAGTATGCTAGCTGCTCATTGACAATAATTTATTAAGATGGGGACAGCCGTATGACATCCAAAGCCATTCCCCTATCATCTTTTTCTTACTCCTGTACCAGGGCATTCGTCGTCTCGAAGGCTCGATATTGGATAGGTGGTTTTGGTGCTGGTGAATAATTTGACACGGGTTCCTGACGGTTCATACTCTAAAAGCATGCGCACCTTTACCAATACCAAGAGTACGTCAATGCTTCATGGTTTAATGGCGGTTGCGCTATATTTCAAACCGTGGTTATACGGGATCGCTGGGCGCTTGTTGGTCTCTTTGAGACCGGGAAACCCGCGGGAAATACAAATGTTGTACATGTTATGTCCCTTGTTCCTTATTTTGGATGCATGTAATGTATGTGAATGTATTTTGTTCTTTTGGCCTTACAACATCATATTCATTAAAGTGGGAGATTGGGCACCTCTCAAAGTAACCAAATGAGACATAAAATCTTTCAATTTTTGGTCAGTTTTGAAAAGTTTTATTGCAATTTAGCACAAACCAAGTAAAATTGCAATAAAACTTTCTAATTTTAAGTCAAATTTGAAAGGTTTTATGTCAATTAAGCTCAAATTGAGTTGAATTGACATAAAACCTTTTGCCAAATTTCCTTCAAATTACCTCTCATTTCAAGGGAAAACTCTCATTTTAATGAATATAGTGTTTTACTAAATGTAAATGACTTCAAGTGCATTCATAATTAATTTTCCAAGTGTGCTAGGTGCATTACAAATGCCTTAATGGCAAAGTATTCTCTAGAGCAACTCATGCTACATCCCAAGTTCCATTAAAATTTTAGATTGGTTGAGAGTTAATTAAATGTGTAAACTTGGCAATGCACACTATGTCTTAAGTTTCACATTTCAATTCATTGCGTTTTGTTTACATGACAACAGTTTTTAAATGTTGACATGAAAAAGGCAGAACTTCATTTGAGAGTTGGGTTAACCATTTTGCGTGACCCAATTTTCAATTCTAGTCAAGCCAATATTTTTGTCTAAAGTATTAGTGACTTTCATTAATATTCTTTTTTGCTCTTGATAACGCAACAAAGTTGGAATGTTGGATTGGTTGGGTTGAACTTTGTTGTGCCATTACCATAAATCTTTGTTTTGAACCCCTAAAGGACCATTGACCCCTTGGAGGGACAAATGAGATTTTGGGCATGTACTTTCAACTAAACTATATTGTGTGATTTTTTGAAATTTTTGTGGAAGATGGGGGTTCAAAGATCTACATGGGTGTCTAACTTTTTCTTCATTCCCACATTCATTGAAGAAGCTATGCATGAATTTTTGGAAAACGGGTAAGGGCAGGCAACCTAAAACTTCCTTAAATTTTTTAAATTTGTTTTTTTAACTTATATAAATATATATGTGGGAAGCTTTGAATCATTCAATTTTGATTGATGAGATGAAAGTTATGAAAAGTTTTTGATTGCAGGTAGGTGTTGTTTCTCTCAAAACCACACCTACTTGCAATGGAAAATTTCTCATAACTTACATCTCATCAATCAAAATTTAATTTAAAGATTCCCACACATATGTAAATTTAAAAAACCAATTTCATATTTTTATTGTTTTTAAATGCAAATTTTAAAGAAGTTTTTGGGTTGCCAGCTCTTGCCCATTTTCCAAAAATTCATGCATAGATTCTTCAATAAAGAAAAAATTAGATGTCCACTTAGATCTTTGAATTCCCCATCTTCCACAAAAGTTTCAGAAAATCACATAAAGTAGTTTAGTTGTAAATACATGCCCAAAATCCCATTTGTCCCTCGAGGGGACAGTTGGGCCTTTAGGTATTAACCCTTAAATGCCAAAGAGGGCAATTTTTGTCCTTACAAATACATGGGGTCCCAAGTACCCATGGTGGTGACCCCCCGTGCTTAAAGGTTAAGCTTGATTTGCCATATTTTGTATCTTGTAGCTTGCTTTCAATGGGCTTCATTTTTATTGTTCAATTTCCAAATCTATATTTTATTTTGTTTATTTAAAGATTTTATATATATACTTACAACAATAGTAATCACAAGCTCTGATTTTACACCAAGGAAAAGATAGTAATGTATTTAGTGAATCATTTAGAGTGCAAGATTGATAATGCCCTTAGAACATTTTTAGCAGCCCTCCTAGTGTCTACCACACTCCAAGCACAAATGATAGGTGCTCTAGGCCCCTCAAAATTCTCCCATGGCACTCCATCCTAGTTTTGTAAGCAATGGCTTTTGAGAATACTATTCATCTTAAATTTACTAAGCTTTATCTTATATTCTCCTTGGTGAATGGTCAATCGACTATTCCTAAATCATGTTTGAAGTGCAAGAGTGAAGAACAAGAATTTTGAGGTTCCTTCTAAAATAGACGTAATCTCTTGAAGTAGCGTTGTTTTAATTAGCAATTTTTTTCCTAAATCTTACCTCAAAATCCTTGTGGCTACCACTACACTAAGAAATTAGGCTCAAAAAGTGGATAAAATCACCAGATATCTCCTTGAGCAAACATAAAATTCACCAGTTTTTGGATGAAAGTGACTTATATTATTGAACTTGTTGGATGATTGTGCACACATCACATTCCTTCCAATATTAGCCAATTTCTCCTTACTTGCACGCTTTTAGGGTGCAATCACTGCATTTTTTTTCAATTTGAGAGTTTTTGCCAAATCACAGCTGAGTGTGTAATCTGTTGGAGAAAAAATGGAGGGACCAACATCAATGTGTCCAACATTGATAGATTTTGACACTTCTGTTGCCAATGAAGCTTTCTTTTGCCAAAAAAAAAAGGGTTGGGTGCGAGTCGCTCTACCTTGGCAAAAACATAAAAAAAAACATTGTCTTTTAGAGTGCAACGCTAGAGATGTTTTGTAGCTTTACTCAAATCGTGACTCAAATACACCAACCTTGCCGTCCATTCTCGTTACATCCAAACTCATTCGCCATTCTCCTAGTCACATAATTTACTCTTGCTCAGTATTATGAGGTTTTTAGGGAGCCTTTTCACAATCCATAATAATCCTCCCAATTTTGTCCTAATTTTTTTACCTGCGCTTCGCTAAGACAGCAAGAAAGAGGGAGAAACAAAGCAACCAAAATCCTAGATGGGGCAGCAACCACTGGTAGAAGAATACCTTGCAAAACTTGATTACGTCATGGAACATCCACAAAAAAAAAACATTGTCCTTTAGAGTGCAACGCTGGAGATGCTTTTTAGCAGTATTCAAGTACACCAACCTCGTCGTCCATTCTCGTCACATCCAAACTTCATCCGCCGTTCTCCTCGTCACTCAACTGCCGCCAAAACACGAGTTCGAGCGGCTGGACACAAGCACGACGACGCAACTCACAGCCACGGAAGCCGCGCGGCGTGAAAATCCATGGCGAACAAAATCTAACGAACCTCCATTGCAATCCTACTCCACTTCCTCCTCCTCTTCCTCCTCCTCTTCCTCCTCCTCCTCGGCCCCGATTTCCTGTCTCCCCCTCTCGTTTTCAGAAGAATTGCAAGCAGCAACACGGCGTCACTGCTTGCAATTATGAGTCCGATGATGCGCAGCTGTTTGTGGTGTTTTCTGGAGTGCGATGAGCTCGGCGGCTCTGGTAATCGCTCTTCTCCGGATATGCTATCTTGCGTAGATGTCTCGTTATTTTTTTAAGCTTTGTTTGCTGCATTTCCTTATTGCGCAGTTCTTGATTGACTCTTGCATAGATATCTTGTTTTTTTTTTAAGCTTTCTTCTTGTATTTTCTGGAGACAGTGCGATGAGCTCGGGCGTCTCTGGTAATCGCTCTTCTCTGGACGTGCTATTTTGCGTTGATATCTTGTTATTTTTTTGAAGCTTTGTTCGCTGTAATTCCAAATTGCGCAGTTCTTGATTGACTCTTGCGTCGATATCTGGTTATTTTTTTGAAGTTTTGTTTGCTGCAATTCTAAAGTTGCGCAGTTCTTGATTGACTCTCGTGCATAGATGTCTTGTTATTTTTTGAAGTGAAGCTTTGTTCGCTGCAATTCCAAACTGCGCAGTTCTTGATTGACTCTTTTCGTATTTTCGGACGTGCAATCGGCCGCGACCGCCCTTAACAATCACGCTTTTCTTGACATGTGGCGAAGAGCTTCATTTGAACTTAATGTTTTTGTAAAGCAATTTTGAGTATGCAGCTCTTGCTTGACTCGTCTTGAGTTCTCAGGAAAGCAATTCTTGGCAATCAGTCTTCTCTTAGCGTGGCAATTCGCTGAGTTTTTTGCATTCAACTATTTGTCTGTTGACATTTGGCAGACCTGGACATCGGCAGTTGAATATGAGGATGCGATTGCGATGCAGATGTGTTGAAGGAAAAGAGTGACTCTAAGTGGATAATGGACGACTTGTTGCTTGCAACTGCTCTGTGCGGACATTGATAAAATTGTTTGCTTTTTTCTGGAGTGCAATTCGCCACGTCGGCTCTCGGAAATCGCTGTTCTTTTGACGTGGTACTCATTGCGGTCTTTTGTTCATTTGAATTTTGTTCGTTGATGTTTTGGCTTACTTAGTTTGCGTGCTTGTTGTTTTCTGGAATGAGTATGAGGATGCGTTCGGGGTGCAGGCGGCGGTTGGAGGTGAAGAGTGGCATTTGTTCGACTGCTTGGTGACTGAAGACTCTGCGCGGGTGAGTGTGTTTAATTCGTGTTCGTTGTTTTCGGTTGTTGTGTATGTTGACTTGAGAAGACGAATGAGGTGAAATGTGTTGAAAGTGATACAGCATTGGCAAGGGCGAAGGTGACTGGTAAATGTGTTTATAACGAACTCGAATCGAGAGAAGACATGTGAGTTGGTGCTTTGAATATGTGTAGAGCATGTAGATTATGATGATGTATTTTAGTCGATATGTCTGAGTAAGTTGATTGAAGCGGGCCGTAAGAGAAATGTTATTTTCGTGCTTGGAGTTCTTTTCCATTGAAGATCGGCTGGAAATTACTGTTGCCTTTGAGGTCCTCGAAGTTGCCAAATGACAGTTTGGATATAGTTGTTGCAAGAATCAGCCCGGCATTTCAGTGAAACATCAGTGGTCGCAAATTGGAAGCCGAAAACAGCTGGATATCCATAATCTATCATTTAAATGATAAGCCATTTTCAAAGAGGACAATTTGAGTAGATAAGGTTAAGCAATCAGTTGATAGAGAGAAATTGCAAGCATTTTGGTCTCTGCACAAATGAATCTGGTTAAATTCATTTGAAATAGGCTTCGCTGTGTAACAGCAAATCGTGTGGTCGTCGCTGGAACTTTCATTCTCTGCAGTAAATCTGTGTTTGTTAGAGATTTCAACTGTGGTAACACATACTTCACTTTGAAAGATAAGTTAGCTTAACAATAACTAAAACCCCAGGTGCGGCGTTTGCAGAGAAAACTCTTACTGGGATTGCGGAGCTTTTTCTTCGACTCTAATGAAAAATGCTTTCTGAAGATAACAGGAGGGCTCATGTAACATAGGGGACCTGTTAATGTAACCGAAGGGAAACAGGTTCAATTCATGATCAAAATGTAGGAGCTAAATCACCGACGACGTTGCATTTCAGTGAAGAATGTGCTTTTCCGGGGGTTCCTATTCCGAAGCGACAACCAAACATTATTCCTACGAATTGTCGAAACTATAAAGATCCCAGCCTGCAGGAGTCGGTGATACGCGGTTTTCGTGCCTTTTGGGAGGAGGGAGTAGCAGTGATGACACATGAGCTTATACAACCTACGACAATAATACCCTCAACACCATATTAGGTAAATTGGGAAAAACGGAGGGACCATTTTGTACTCCACCTTAATCTTACATACAATAAATGTAGGCATAGCTATTAATAGCTCAAAGTTGTAATTATTTGAAATTTTGGAGGCGATCACTAAGACTTCAGTATTGTACAATAAAGTGCAAGCTTGTTTTTTTGTAATATGCTAAATTGTACATAATGATAAGAATAGTGAAAGTCCCAAAATGGATTGTTTTTCCCAATTTACCTAATATGGTGTTCCTCGGAAGTGCAGAGGGCATGATTGCTGTCAAAGGGTGGGGGACATACTCAGTAGCGTGGCTGTGGAAGTACTGATTATTAGTGGACGTTGAAAACCTCCAATATGGCGAGTGAAGAGGAAAGTGATACAATAGAGGCCAGCTTGGAATCACCGCCGCAGCCGCCGCCGCAGCCAAAGCCACCGCCACCACCACCAAATTTTCCAAATGGTCGAAAACCATCAAGTGGAACAGACATAGGATTTGATGAAAGCACGTCTGCTTCAGAAGTTGCGCCATCCGAGGCACCAGTTGTTGACGTCCTAGATTCCTCTGCTGTGGGACGAGGATCAACCCGAGGATCAACCCGCGGGTCTACACGAGTATCAACCTTGAAAAGGGGTAGCATGGGAGATGAACCTGACAGCAGAAGGCGAAAAACAAGCAACTCTATGTCAATCTTGAAAGTTCGAGAGTCAGCGATCATGGATGGAAAACTGCCTCGGAAACAGTGGGGCTCAGGGCGGGCGTCCAAGGGACTCGATGGTTTTGATTTAGACAACCCGGAAGTGAAAGAGTTGTTGCGTAGGTTGAAGGAGGCAGAAGAAAGCACGAGTAGCAGCAGCGGCCATGCTAAGCTTACTTCTCCAAAACCTGGTGAATACCATCGTGGCATTAAGGTTGATCCAAGAAATCGTTTACCTGCCTTGCGTGACTGTGGCTTGATTGTTAAATTGAAAATTGAATACAGAAGCCATGACAATATTTTTGAATCTCACGCAACTTTGCACTATATTGTTTGCTGAAGTGAATACAACTCGGCCATTTCTATTTTGGAATGGAGCAGGCACTTCATAGGGCGGTACAAGAGAACGAGATGCCTATGCGGATGGCATATGAGCAACTCGATGAGCTCGCCGCCAACGCGGAGCGTGTCAAGTTTGCGATTGAAACAAATCGATCTATGCTCACCCTTCAGGTACTTCAGAAATACCGGTGCAACGAAATGGCCTTATAACAAGGAAGCTGACTGAAGCAGGGGTGATGAATTATGTTGCATGTTTCAACCTACGGTTATCATTTACTTATCAGGTGAAAAAAGCCAACGAGAGAATTCTTCGAGTTGCATTTATGTTGTGGATCTTGGAAGTAGAATATCAGAAACACAAGAGACGACAGTTGAGAAGGGCTCTCGCAAGGTCAATAAGAAGTTTGGTGTCACGTGCTTTCAAAGGTTTGCGCCAAGTGAAAAACATAGGCAAAAAAATGAGGCGTTTTGAAGCTTCTGCAACAAAGATTCTTCAGCGTCGTAAACTAGCGTTAACCTGGTGAGCTCTTTGGATCAAAGAAAAAGGGCATTGCTAAATAATATGATCAGTAGACACTCATGTTGCATTGGTTATTCTGTTCAATTATTCTGATGATAACAAACTGGTTACAGGAAAGCGTGGAGGGGAATGATCGAAGAGATACATCGCAAGCATCAAGAGATGAAGTACACATGCTTCTCCTGCTTGTTAAGTTTTTGTTGTCCTCTTCTGTCTCTGACGCTTTAGTCTCTCGAAGTATCCCAAAATTGGAGCTGTCTCATCAGAGAACTAGGTTGCCCTTGTATTGTATCCAACCTGCATCCGTAGGTCGATATAGTTGCATGTGAGTTGGGCATCTGTACATCATGAGCTCTTGTTTGTATGCCAAAATAATTATCTGTATAACATCCTATGTTATGTTCATAAGATGAGAACATGAATGACTCGGTTTCATAGCTCTAACAGATTCTTGGCGATAAAGCTCATGCACAGAAATAAAAGAGGGCGAGAAATACATTAGATACTATTGTCAGAATCTTTCGAAGGCGTTTTCTCATCATAGGGGATGAATCTCTGTATACAGGAAAGAAAGGAAGTTGCGGAAGAGTATAGACAAAAAATTCAGAGAAGATATTGCCAAGCGTGCCATCGTTGTAATGAGACGATCTCAATTGCGTCGCTACTTCCGTTTCTTTCAGGTTTTCTTCTCATGACCAAAGGCTGCCATAACGGTGAAGAATCTTCATGTAAAAAGCCATGGGAATGTTTCTATATATGTTATTTCTCCGAGCTTATTCCAATTCCCAGAATTAGAAGTTTGATTTCAATCTACGTATGGAAAGTTGATGAGAAGTTGGAGTTGCCAGGAGGGAGTGGAAGCAAGGATGCAAGCACGAGCGTTTCTGAAGCAGATGTTGATCCTCCTCCTTAAGAAAAGTGCTTTCCGTGCGTTTGTTGCACTTAGAAATGCTGCTCAAAAAAGAGCGCATGATCGAATTTTCATCAAGTAAAGCCTTAACACTGTGTAATGCCAACAGATCTATCTTTACCTGATCCTTGCGATCACATATGGAGCTTATTTTAAGATGTTCTGCATAGAGTAATCTTTATTCTGTAGCAAGTGGGTATCTTGTCATTTGAGTGAGGCCTAGAATACTCAGAGGCTGCACCAAACCAGTTGGGTTTGTGTTCCTTAGTGGAGCATCTGTTGGTTGAACATGCGTGATGAGCCACACTTTATGCGATTAACAAATGTCATTATCGTGTAGGAGAGCAGAGCCAGGGTGCGCATGATGGTGCTTAAGAAGTGTTTCAAGGGCTGGTGGACGTCGTTAGTTAGAAACAGGTATCTGCGTCGTTCCGCTCAAGAAAATAACATGCTGCAATCTATGTTTCGTAAATGGCGCACTTGGGTCAAATACAAGAAGTACAAAAGAAGGCAGTTGAGTGGCAATACGAAGAAGCTAGGCCGCAAAATGGTAAACCGAATGTTTCTGGCGTATTCGGATACTGTTGAGAAACGTAAATGCGTCCGGGGTCTTATAACGCGCCAGGTGCGGAAATCAGGCAGGAAGAGTTTAAACCGCTGCTTTCAGGCTTGGATTTCTTTCATGCAGGTGCAGTTTTCATTTCTCCCCCTTTCACTTGTTAGTACTGTTTACGATAAATTGAAACAATGTTAATGTACATCTTATATGGACGCGCGCCAGACGAACAGTGAAAAAATTTAGAGTCGTCTAAAGGGTGAATATTAATGACAATTTTCATGCAGAATTGTGTAGTTGTATAAGCGATCGAAAGACATTGCTTAGAGTCATATACTTCGAATTGCCACTTTTATTCTCGAAAGAAATGGAACGAAAATTTTGGTCTGAATCTTTAGAGAGAGTTTTCATGCCCTTCGTTTAGTTACTAATACATGGAGACACCAGATAGGAGCACAAAAGAAGATGCAAAACGTGCAAAGGTTTGCAAGCGCAGCTGAGAAGGAGAACGAAAAATTACGTTCGGATAATGAAAGATTATCAACAATCATTGATACAGGGGATTGGAATAAATACCATATTTCTGATTTGGTGGCGGCGCAGCAAGTTCTTTCTGCGGAACGAGTGGCTTTGACGAAGCTTATTGGTCGCCTGCAACGGCAGCACCAACAGGCACTTGACCAACAAGAACACCAGGAACATGAGATCAAGCATCTCAAAGATCGGCTTCTTGGAGAGGTGAAGATATTATTTTGCTACAAGTGATAAACTTCCATTTCTACACTTTACATATCCGCTGAGCAAGAATGTGCACTATCTTTGTCTTAAATCTCTGTAGTAATGGTTTTATGCATTCCTACGAAGGGCGTAACATTTTGACATGTTTTCATGTGGGTCACAGAATAATTACTTTGAACGCAACAAGCTCCTGATCAAGGGAGCGTCCAGCTTCAACACCTTGATGCGGGTCATGAAACACGATGTACGTGATTTCTGGTTGTGAATACAAAGCAAGTGGTATAGAACCTGCAAGTCCATCTGCGAGTTTCCGTTGTCTTCTTCAAGAGTAATGACATAGCTCACACTCTGCATGCAGATGTTGAAGAGGGAAAATGCAGCTACCCCTGAAGTTGTCTATGAAGTAAACAACATGGCCATGGATCGGGTGAGAAAGGGAAATTATGATCTCTCCAGCACTCATATGTTTTTGTCATTGGATAATCATAAATGAAAAATGGGCGTCAAAGTTTCAGGTTATCCCATTAAAGCTCTGGAACTGGGCTGGACACTGTGAGCAGGTATCTGTATTTCCAGATGGAGAGCTTCATGTCAAGGCAATCAAACCTCGCAAAAAGGGAAGATGGTCAAATGTAGTACCGAATAGTGGCACCACAAGACCACCATCAGTGATGTCAAACAAACCATCTGGAACTCCTCTTTCCCACACCCCAAGATCCCCTCTCAAACCTAGAGCATCAAGTCCCCCACTATCCTACAACAGATATTCTTTCATGTAACAGACAGCCACATTTTTATGCTGTTTTTTAGCTTGGACTGTATCTTGGACATATTCTTAGCCAAACTCTAAATATTTAGGTTTATTGCCTTTACTTTAGAACATCTGGATTGGATTTCTTGTCATTTAATAACAGCTAACACTTTTCTGTGGAAAACTGCTTCTGTGATCAGCAAATTCTTGTTGTAGGTGGCAAGCGGTGGGTGTTAACCGCCTATTCTCTCTTTCTATCGCACAGGGTCTTCTGAGTACGGGGTTCAAAGTTACTGGATTTAGCATTAGAGAATCGCAGGTCGGGCCAATTGTTTTAGGTTCTAATCAAAACATTGTCGGTGTTGCCATTTGAAAGGAAGTGATCAGGACTTCGTCCAGCTGAAGGCAAGAGGAAGAAGTTATGAATACCGACACAGGGGTGCAGACTCTTGATGTTGAATTGACGAAGCCCTATTTTGCTTTGCACATGATTGCTTACATCTTGTTCAAGCTTTTGTGTTACCCTCCTTTCTTGCGGCTATCATATCGTAGTCTCGCTCTGAAATTATTTGATTTCCTCCTTTCTTGTCGATTCGTCATATCCATTTATTGATGTTTTCGATTAGTGCTTTTCATTACCGCACATCGTCAATTCAACGGACAAATGTGCTGAGGGTTTATGAGTTTATTTCTGCGGCATGGACGTGAAGAGAGGAATCAGCGCCCTGGGCTGGGCGTGGAGTGTTATGGGGGAAATGTTTTCTCGAGCCATTCGAGGCAATCCAAGAGTTTGTTTCTGCTCTTTTCTCAGCCAGGAATGAGGTCCCAATTTTGCTAGGCATTTCGTAGTTGTAGTTCTGGTAAGCAGAATTTTCACGAGTGGGGATGAGAGGGGTTTCTTTCGTGCAGATTTAGTGTTGGAAGTGAGATTCTGTGGCATTGAGCTCAAGACTTCGGCATTTACGGTAATCAGCTTAACTCGATGTACAGTCTCTTCATGACTTAATGGAAGGCTATTTAGTCGATCCTGCTTCTTTACCATAGGCTTGAAATGAACCTTCTGTGTGTGTTTGTTTGTACATGTTTGAAGAATCAAAATGTCGATTGTGGTATAATTGTGGACATCTTTGAGATCGACTTCCGTTCATGTGCCATTGATCTGTTAGTGCGGCACATTGAGCGCTCAGTCTCAGACACTCCTTCTAACTTCTACCTCTTACGCCACTGAAATTAATTGATCTCAATCTAATGTCATCATACTACAAACCATGGTATTTTTTATTCCGACTAAATTAGGGTTCATGGTCGATGCTCGTGTGTTAAAGGTCCTACATTGATGGTCTGAGTCGGTTGAAGTATCTATCTTGAATATAATATAATCGACCGAATGATCTCTGTGAATGCTGGCTGACAATGAGAGATTGCCTGTTGGACCAGATAAGTTAGCAGACAAGAGTTGCAGTGTGGGCAACAACATTGAAGTTTTTTATTGGTGTACGGAGCTGCTGCATTAAGGGGATTATGCAATTGGATGACTTTGTGACATGAGTTGGACTACGGTGGTCATGTTGGCAAGAGGTGTGTCAAAAAACGAGGTCTCTTTCTCACCAATAATACCATATTAGGTAAATTGGGAAAAACGGGGGGACTATTTTGTAATCCACCTTAATCTTACATGCATGGCTATAGCTCAAAGTTGTAATTATTTGAAATTGTTGAAGGCAATCATTGAGACTTCACTATTGTACAAGAAAATGCACAATTTTTTTTTGTAATGTGCTAAATTGTACATAATGACAGAAAATAGTGAGAGTTCCAAAATGTACTATTTTTCCCAATTTATCTAATATGGTGTTGAATGTTTCATGATGATGAGAAGAGTATGCATTAACCCCTAAATCCATGAGTGTCCCCTTGGGGACAAATGAGATTTTGGGCAAGTACCTATGACTAAACTACTTTGTGTGATTTTTTGAAACTTTTATGGAAGATGGGGAATTCAAAGATCCGTGTGTACATCTAATTTTTTTTTCATTCTAACATTTGTTTGAAGAAATAAAAAATGAATTTCTGAATTTTTTTGGAGATGGGGCAGTCTGGGCAGCCCAAAAACTTTTTTAAAATTTATATTTTTTTGAAATAAAAATCTGGAATTGGTTCTTTGAGTTTACATATACGTGGGAAGCTTTGAATCACTCGTTTCCAGTAAATGAAATGAAAGTTATGTGGACTTTTAGTTAATTGGTAGATATGGAGCCATATCTACCAATTAACTAAAAGTCCACATAACTTTCATTTCATTTACTGGAAACGAGTGATTCAAAGCTTCCCACGTATATGTAAACTCAAAGAACCAATTCCAGATTTTTATTTCAAAAAAATATAAATTTTAAAAAAGTTTTTGGGCTGCCCAGACTGCTCCATCTCCAAAAAAATTCAGAAATTCATTTTTTATTTCTTCAAAAAATGTCAAAATGAAAAAAAAGATTATATACACACAGATGTTTGAATTCCCCATCTTCCATAAAAATTTCAAAAAATCACACAAAGTAGTTTAGTCATAGGTACCTGCCCAAAATCTCATTTGTCCCTGAAGGAGACACTCAGGGATTTAGGGGTTAAACGGTACAAGGTTGCTGATGGTGTTTATGTGACCAGGGTATCCGTTCAAGCATTGTCCATGGCTTATCTGCCCTTCTTTATGTGTGCTCTCTTCCTCTCACGGTTGAAGTAGTGGACCAATCGGGTGTTCATCATGTTCACCAGTTTGGTAGAGACCGTCCCTAAGTTCCCATTCTGCTGGCATGCATCATATGCTCGTAAGCGTAGAAAGCGGTTGACCTTCATCCTGGAGAGAATGTAACTGACAAGGATGAATTGTGTTGCAGTTGATTTAGGTGAGACCTAAAAAATTGAACAGCTTTGGGGAGAGTATCAATACCGTAAGGATACCACGGAGTTGGGGTCACTGTTTAATGATAGAAACTGGATGTAAAACTGGGATGAACAAGTGAGGGGAATACTTATCGATTGGTCGATGCTATGAGCACTCAGGGAAGCAGCATGTATGAAATTTATCTTGTTACCTTGGAGCGTATTGTATGCTGATCAGATCATTGGCGTCCAACAAGATATATTCCTCTATTATTGGATGCAGAGTAAACATTAGTTCGAGTTCCTATATCTAATAATGCTCTGTGTACCTACAGAGGGATTTCAGATCACCTGACGTCAAACAAAGGCGGTGTCAAACAGAGCATGGATGCAGGTAATAGACAGAAAGTATAATATTCATTTTGAAAAGAATGGGAAACTCGTTCTTATCTTTTATGTGCCTCGCATGGAACATAGAAACAATGATAGTGTAAATACTGTATTTAGTACATTATTAATCCAAACCACAATGTAGGCCTAGAGAAGATCTCCATTTTGGCATCCCAAGAGCCGTTCAAACAAAAAGTGGTATGTGCGAGCCCAACAGCATTGATTTGAGGTAAGGAAGTTCATGCCCGTATTAGACATGACCACTTGTTGGATGTGTATGTAGGGAATATGCACCTGAAATTTGTACAAAACGTGGGTTGTATTTGAAATAATTTTTAATCATGTTCCAAGTAAGTTAAGCTCTTAAAAGCTCAAGAGCATTAATGCATTATGATTTAATTCTTTGAGTAATTATTGGGATTGACAGTGCATGAATTTTTAAAACGTGCAATGTACGTCACCAGTCACCACAAGAAAAACAATGTCCAATTTGACACATTCGAATTGACTAAAATTTTCCCAATTGACAAAGAAATGTTTTAATTGACAAAAAAACGTTCAAATTGACTTGTCCAAATCTATAGTGGTTCTCTATAGGAGTCACTAAAGGGTTAGCAAGAATAAATGCAAAATTTGTAAGAAACTGATTATTCCATGAGTAATTGAGTTCATGTTTAATAACTAATAAAAGAATATGTCATTTGTAATTATTGTATTATACCTTAATGATAAATTGGAGTGTGTGGCAATGTGATATTTGTAAAACAAGGACTATTTAAATATTTCAAAGCAAACTTGTAGACTTTATATTCTTAAAACAAAATCTTCTTGCTTGTTTTCCTTTTGTATCTCTGCACATATTGATGTTTGATCAAGTACTTTCCAACATCTCAAAAAAATTAAAGCATCATCAGTGCAAATTTTGTCCAATCCAAGAGGCATATTGACAACCAAAGTAGGATTCAACCCTTAATTAGAACATTTATATAAAATTTAAGGATTTTTTGTTCATTGGATTCTAAACTTTCAGCCACAATCATAAGTTTTTGAGCATCTGTTTTTATCCTTGAACGCATAAGAGGCCACAAAGTGGCACTTGGATGATTTCATATGCAAAATGTTGGATGAAGTAGTGCAATGTTTCATCCAACTCTATTTTGAGAGTTTTCGAATGTATTTACAGAAAATAGCAGTGGGAATCTTTTGATTGACGTCTTGTTGATTTTTCATAATATAAGATGCTAAAAAAACAGATCTTAAACGATGAATTTGTAGTGTTTTTTGAAATTATGTACTTTCTTGCTCTAAAACTAAATTTTAACCATAAAAAGGTCTTTGTTGAATTTGAGTTCAACTACAAAATGAAGCTAACTAAGTTTGATTTATACCCCACTTTAAAAATTTGAAAACTTCCATACTTGGAATGCTATATTGCAATTTGAACATTAGGCCAATAACCAAGGACTACTGATTCATTAATTAGAGGAGTAACCAAAATTTTGATTTAAACCATGATATTCTAACACTATATCTTACATCTATTGTGATTTTCAAATACTTCAAATCATTTTGTATCTAGTATGAGTTTTTTTACTTTTTCTTAAATAATTTACAATGATTTTAGATTTCATAATTGATATCATACAACAAAAATCACAATGACTTTTATTATATCACATCTCCACTTTTTGTGATATTATCACAAAGATATAATTTGAAGACTTACTAAAAAAATTACTTTGCATTCAATCTACTATGAAAATCCTAATTAAATTCTAGGGTTAATGTGTAGCATAGCAAGTGCCAACACTAGTCATATCCCAAAATAATAGTATACTTATTTTTACATTAGAAAAAATAACGTGTCCTACACAACTAGTTCACAATGATTGTAACTGAGTCATTGTATAGTTTTTTAGGACATTTGCAATTGTTGTGAACTATTTGTCTAAGACACATTTTTCTTCTAGTGTTAGTAGAGAGGTAAGAGGTTGGGGTGGAATATTTGAGGAAAGAATGGTGCAATTGATTACATAATCTTCTAGTTAATACTTTATAAGTTAAGTTGGAGAATGTCTTCTTTATCAAGAAATGTCAAAATAAATCTATCCTAATTGAGCTTAATTTCTAAAATTTGTCCCTTGTCAAGAAATTTTCTCTTATAAAAAAAGCCTTCAATGTATTTAAACGTAGAGTATGGTAGAAAATAGAATAATGTTGAAGTATTTCATGAAACTTCTAACCAAATTGCAACTTAAAATTGGATAGCACCTTAATTTCAAATAAATAAAAAAGGTCATTAGATGTGTTGCTATTACAAAAACAAACATTGAAATGACCATAAATGTGTTAGTAATTAGTGTTAAGATAATTAACTTAACCCTTAAATGTCTTGAGTGTGCCACTACGACCAATACAATACTAGGTGTTTTTCTTATATTTGGAATAGATTCACATGTTTACTACATTTGAGATTAACAAAGAAGTTGGAGAATAAATCAAAGTGGCTCTAGTGAGCTACTTGAAATCCAAATTAAAACTTCTTATTGGTAGCAAATGTCAATTCTACGACAACGTATATACTATGCCCTATGGCCATTTAAGGGTTAAGATAAGTCCAAGTTAAGCTAAATTTTCATACACAAGATCACAATCATTTGTCTCAATGTACCTTCATTCAAGTGAAGTTGAAACTATGATAGACCAAAGTTTTTGGAGCAATTCCTCCAATAAAAGGCCATAATTGATTCCAAGAGTAGTCTTGCCAATGTGGCGTAATATATGGGATTAGTTATGAGCAGACTGACTATTTTGTGATAATCAGAGGGATAGAATCAATTCTGAGAGTTGCCCACGTGTTAATGTGTGATGTGTCTGCTAGTCTCAACACACTAAGTACAATTTGAATTAGCATCCAATGACGTCAACATTCATCCAGAATTCAAATATTTTCATCCAAACACAAAGGGATGAAGTTTCTCAATAACATCCACTGTTAACCAGAAGACACATAGCATTTGACAAATCATTTGATAAAACACATGGCTTGTGTGGCATCCAACAATTGAAATATTAAAAAAACAAAAACAAAATATGTTGCAAAATGAAGTTCAATGATCAAAGTTTTACAAAATGAAGTTGAAATACCAAAGTTTCCAAATATAAGCTTTTATGCACACAATGCTCTAGCACAAGTTTTTTTCAAGTTGTAAACTTTTTCCAACTAATTGTTTTACCTAGAATTGTTCAAGTATCAACTAACATCAAAAGATTGAGGGTTAAAAATATTGTTTCCATATACAAGACCAATGGATGAAAATGAATTGAGTCTGATTGGAACAATTAAATTACTAGTCCCATCAAAATGAGAACCTCCACTTGTGTTTTCTAATCCAGAACCTTCAGAAAACGTGAAAGGAAGTGATTGTTGAGTTGAACTCTGAAACTATGGCACATTTGGTTGTTGAAATGTAAACATAAATGCCAATTGAGTTTTAACTATGAAATTGCAGCACATTTGATTGTTGTAGCATATCACGTGCATGAAGAAATGGATGTTGTCCTTGAACAAAAGGAAATGCAAGCTGATGAAAGTGAGCTTGAGGTTGTAGGACAGGACTTTGGGGTTGCATTAATGGACTTCGTTTGGTAGTACCTGATGTGGTGTAGAAGCTTGATCTTTCTTCTGATGAAATTCTTTGAGTTGTTGTTGTAGAGATGATATTGCAACAGCTTGAGATTGTTGTTCATGAATAACTTGGAATAGCTAGTTTCTTAAAATTGCATTTTCTCTACGTAAATGCAACACTTCCTGCATAGCAAACCTTGTACCTTGTGGAGCTTCATCAACCTTTGGAAGAGGTATTGACACATCTTCTGAGTCAATATTAAATTTTGACCAAAATCTCATCTCTTCATCTACTAAAGTAGCATTTGACGATGAAGTAACAATTGGAGCGCTTGCAACTTGTGAGACAACAAGAGTGTTTTCAACAACTAATACCACTATTTCTGTAAATTTAACAACATAAAATTGCCTTTACTACAAGCTCAAAAGAAAAAAAAATTAATACATGGTAACTTGAAAAAACGGTCTAAGAAAAATTACAAACTTACAATTCACAAGAATTTTCCACATCCCAAGATTAGGGCCTAAGGTAATTACAACATGACAAATTACAACGTGAAAATTCACAACATGACGATTCACAAGAATATTCTAAATCCTATGGGATTAGGGTCTAAGTAAAACTACAACTTGAAGATTCACAAAAACAAGAGTATATTTTTGGTACTTGATACTTGTGGTTGAGGAACTTGGCTTTGAATGATCTATTGATCAATTTCTTCTTGATTGCTGTTATTATTGGTAATTTAATTGAAGGCAACTGAAGGTTTGAGACGGTTTGCATTTTGCCACTGAGATACTTCAAATTCATATTGACTCTCAAAATTACAAGGCTCCTTACCACTTCGAGGTCTTGCAATTTGTTGAGTTGCCCGAGCCTAAAGGCAGCTAGTTTGGTTATAACATTGAATGCTACCAAAGTTAGATGACTAGTATATGCAGCAATTCCTTCTAAAGGGGCACCGCCAATGCACATTTTGGTAATAGATGTAACTCTACTAGATTTGTTTGTGAAATTGCCATCAATGCCAACAGCAGCAACCATGTCACACACAAAGTGTCTCAATGTTGACTCTCCCAAGTTTGCTTTTGCTTTGAACAGTCATACAATGTATTTTGGATGATGAATCGGTGTGAGAAACAAGTCTGATGTTCTTGAATTTGGTAGCATATGCGCTAGAAGCACTTTAAAATTGTTAAAAAGAATAGTGACATAAGTGATCCTCAAGCACTAGTTCACTACTTAGCCTTGTAGTAACTTATGTCATAGAAAATGCCGCCCACAGGTTATTAGCTTGCATGATGAGTCTGTTAAGATTGTTAGCTCATCAGTATTCTTGAGACTTTAAATACCACTCTTGGTATGTGTGATGTATCTGCTTGAAGTAATATGAATACAAAACTCCTATTTGTAGCAAATCATGTGTACGAGTTAGTGTGTTTGCAAACTTGCTATTTTTGCATGTTTTCATCAAAAATTGTATGCAATGTCTTTGTCTCTGGAATAAATAGGATTTCAAAAATGCTCTTGTTAATATTTCTTTAAAGTTTTGTAATTTTTAGAGATTGTTTTGTCATACTTGCAAAATACAATACACAAAAGTAATTAGTGAGGCAAGTGTTGATGATTCAAATGTACTGGTCTTTTACAATAGTAATTTGATTAAACCTTCAAAATTAATGCTCAAAATTCAATTATCAAATGCACAAACATTTCATACCTTAATATCTCATGCCCTTGCTCATCAATGCCTAAAGTTCAAAACTATCAAATGTTAATTGTAAAGTTCATTATTCTCTCATATAAAACACTAAGAAGTGCAAAAGTCATGCAAACTGTTTTTGGACACCAAAAAAATTTGGTTTATGATCCAGATGAGCAAGGAGTTTAATTTCATCCTCATCAATGAAGTAGTCTACTTTCCTACAATTTTTGTTAACCCCTGCCATAATTGATTTCTTCATGGCAAGAGTAACAATTTTATTGACTTTTCCAAAAAAAACATGCTCATGCATAATAATGGATTGCTCTTCATTGACACCACTTGTGTCAATACGGTCTTTCAAAACCTGGTAGAAAATCCAGTTAAAACCTTTATACATTTGCATGATAAATTGACTATGATAGTGATTGCCACTTTATTTCCTTACAACAAAAAAAAATTTACACAACAATTCAAAAAGTTCCTTCAAAAGAATATCTTGTAAAAGAATAGAACAATCTCTTTTGGTTGAAATTCTCCAAGCATTAAACCTATTTCTAACCTAGCTATTGCTTTTTGTAGTCCCGTTTTTCAATAGTGTTCATTACTTGATAAAATCAAATTCATCAAAAGATGCAAAGCCAAAATTGTCTAAATTAATTCTTGGAGTATTCTCACAAACGTCCTTGTTTGCACTCAAAATTAGGGAAGAAGGTGGAACACTCAAAGAAAGTGAACTACTCTCACAATCTAGATTTGGTTCCTCTATCACCACAAGGTTTGTTCTCATAAAAATTTGACATTCCCTCTAGATCTGTAATGTCTGAAATAACAAAACTGTTCACAACTTTGAGTGTCAATTAATTGTGATTTCACCTCACAATTACTAGCAAGATACTTGACATTGCTAATTGGCACATATCTTATAAACGTGGAGGAACTTAAATTTGGACTTCCTCTCTCACAAAACTTTGCTAGACCAAGCAAACTAGTGTAAATCTGTGAAGACAAATCACACGGCTTTCCACCATCTACAACACCGATCCGACTTGCAAGAACATGTTTCCCGTTCTTGCCTTCCTAAAAACCTTTGGCATTGACATTAGTAATCCACCCTCTTCAGAGGTGGACATTTGGTCATCAAATTCCAAACCAATTTCAAAAGAAGGAACGTAGGTTTGTAGAGCCGATTCTAAAATTTATAACAATTTCTAACTAACAGAACCAAGAGAACTAGAATGCAAACAGCTGTTACACGACAACATACTTCCCTCCATAGTCCTTTCCAGTTCACATGATTCATAACTAAACAAAGACAATGATACAACTAAAATTTACAAGATTATGTCTCACAAATCAGGCACCAACAGTTTGAACACAAGCGCCACACCCAAAGATCTCATGGCATTAGCCCCAAGGGCTAAAGTTTGTTTGGGGGCTAAACTCAGTGTACAATGTTCATCCAAGATTTTCTGAGTGATGTGTAAGAGGGGGCTAAAGTGGGGGCTCACCTTTGAAGGATATATTAGCCCCAACTAACGCCTCCAAAACTTATTATATATTTCAAACTCACACACAAGCGCCACATTTCAAACTCAAACACAAGTGCCAACAGAAGAGAACACATGTGCCAAAAAACAAAAATGACAGTTCCCTTGAGCTTTACAAACTTAGGATAGTGACCGGATGGACCGGTAATCTGCCACATCATCACACTTGTCACGTCAACTAATCATTGAAGCCATGCCGGCCACTGAAAACTGATATCATCAAAACGATCATATCAATTGGTAATCTCCCACGTCAACTAATCATTTCAACGATGCATGTCACTGAGAACTCATGTCATCAAAACAATCAAGCTCTCTGCCATGTCACAATTGTTCAATCACACTTGTCACCTATCATCAAGTATATAAGGTAATCGTTTGGATGACGCGGGTCATCAACGGAGAACCGACAACCTCAAAACAATCGAGGCCTGACGGCCTCAATCTCTTTGACGATGCCGGTTCACCATCGATAACCCACATCGTCCAAACAATTACCTTATACATAATATTAGTCGATATTGGAGACAAAAAAAACCATGAAAAAACACCCAAAAAATATCCAAAACCCTCTCAAAAACCACCCAAAAACCTCCCTTGTTAGGAAATCTTTCTACCTTCAGTTTGACCCCTTTCATCCAAATATGGATGAAATTGGAGGCATGAATGTGTTTTTATCCAAAATTCTCCATTGCTCTTATGCTAGTTAACCAAGACTTGAACGCTTTTGCAACCATTTCTTCACCAATATTCAATAAATTGCACTTGCGTTTGCTGAGCAAGAAGATTAGAAGTTTGTCAAAGTCGAATAGTATGTCTCCTTGTACTCCAGAGAATAACTTTGTAATCAAGCATCATGATAATCATAAAGACTTAGCCCAACCAAGGAGGGATTTCTTTCCTCACTGTTGACAATTTCAGAGTAAAATTATACTCAATGGACTTGTAATTGTAAAACCCAAAATACAATTATGTTTATTAGATAGATGATGTTGACATCAATAAGGCAAAATATCAAATTTCCTCACAACACAAAGTACATGGCAATCCTTCCAAGAGGGAGGATCTTTCAGAGCAGGAGAAACCAAGGATCTAAAGAGACCCTGCAAAGGATCTATCTCGGTATAGATCACTGGCAAAGATGATTGACATAAAGGTCTTCATAAACCTTCACCAAGAGGTTAAAATACAGAGTACTTATAACAACAGCACGGACACTTGCAACATCCGATTCTCAACTTTGGTAAACACGACTACACACATACGTGCTAATACAATTACATACATATATACAAAGTGATATCACCAACTAACACTTCTATCATAATGATGCCATCGCTCACCTTTCAAGTTGGATAAGGTGCTAACTTACACTTCGACTGTGGGGAACTCTTCGCCTAAAAAGCTCCTCTCCTTTCTGAGATACATGGACGCTCCTGAAGGACCCCCCTTGGGATGGAAGGCAAGCCAAACAGACGTATCAGTTACATACATATGTACACAGTGATATCACCCACTAATAATTCTAGGAAAATTTCATGGATACCCCTGAAGTTTGCAATATTTTCATAGATACCCCTGCTTTTTCAGAAATATCACAAATATCTTTGGACCAAAAAAATTAGGCGTTTGTTTTGTTATAAATGTCACTTCCTCCTTCCTTTGTGCGCACACTTCTTCTTTATTGTTAAGCATGCGCACAAAGGAAGAAAGGAAGTGGCATGCACAACAAATCAAACGTCTCAAATTTTTGGTCCAAGGGTATTTGTGATATTTCTGAAAAAGCAGGGGTTATGAAAATATTGCAAACTTCAGGGGTATCCATAAAATTTTCCCATAATTCTATCATAATGATGCCATTGCTCACCTTTCAAGTCGGACAAGGTGCTACACTTCGACTGTGGGGAACTTTTCCCCTACAAAGCTCCTCTCCTTTCTGAGATACATGAACGCTCCTGAAGGACCCCCCTTGGGATGGAGGGCAAGCCAAACCGACGTATCAGCACCTTGGTCGACTGGAATGCCAGGCCCGAACGCCGGATCATAGCTATCTGTCATAACGACCCCGGGGTCTGCGCAATTCACATAAATTTTCTCTCCCTCTGGTCTGCTGGCTACTCGCTTGGTAAGTAACCGCGAGTATGCGGTGATCAGTATCTTCGACAACTGATAGGCCAGTGCCGTGAACTTCTCGGCTTCTTTCTGTCCGGCTTCACAGGCTGCGTAGTAACGCTCAGCGATCTCATCAAGCGTGGCTTCAGTGAACTTGTTGGGGTCATTGAGCTGCTCCCTCAATGCTTCGTCTTCGAGATACTGCGGTTCAAGAGGAAACAGAATTCAGACGGAGCATATAACGGTGTCCACCTCAACGGGTAAATAATTGGTGGAGGTTACAAGAGTCTTTGAACAACAATGATTGGTATAATCTTTAGGGTCTCGGTACTGCCACCCCCTATTTGATATTGCCATCCCCTATTTCAAAATCATTCTTCAATTCTTAGTCGTTTTTGGGGACAATTTTTTTAAAATTAAACTTAAATATGTATCAAACCAAGTGATTTTTTGTTGGTATTTTTCAAAATGATAAATTGCGATCAAAATTTGGATAAGAAAAGACCACACTGTATTATCTTTTCTTATCAAAAATTTGGATGGCAGTTTATCATTTTGAAAAATACCAACAAAAAATTGCTTGGTTTGATACATATTTAAGTCTAATTATTTTTTAATTTGTCACCAAAAACGACTAGTAATTGAAGAATGATGTCATACAGAGGGGTGGCAGCATCAAAAAGGGGGGCGGCAAAATCAAGACCCACTCTTTATACTACTTTTTGAGTCGCTGGATATATCAAGTTACATCAGGCTGTGATTTTTTCCTAGAAACATATAATGTCTTCACCTGTTGACGGAGCGCCAGTCGTATCAAAGGACTTATACGGGCTTAGCCAAGAAAAAACAGCACTCCAGTAAAATCAAAGCTTAACTTAACATTTTTTTGCGAGCGACAGTAAATGGAATAAAACGGTGTAGACGATGAAGATTACTATCATTGAAAACCTGCTGGGGATATTGAGATCGGGTAATGTATACTTACACAAAGCTGCCCGTGCAACGAGGTCAGAATCACAATCCGTGCCCCCGCATCCGAGTGCTTCAGCAGCGGCAGCAGTGTCTCCGTCAGATTCTTGGTACCCTCGTAGTTGACCTTGACATCCCTTATTGAAAGGTCTTTATTGAATGGTCCGAAGCTTGCCACTGCGGCATTGTTTACCTGCAGCCCCGTCAATTCCAGAAATGAGACAGTGCTCAGAAACCAGAAATGAGACAGTGTTGAAATAGCACAACTTGAAGCTGGCTCTCAGAAATCCAGATAAACTCTGAATCAAACACATCTCTGGCTACAAACCCCTCGATAACACCATATTAGGTGAATTTGTAAAAATAGAGGGACCATTTTCTATTCCACCCTAATCTTACATACAATAAATGTAGGCATAGCTATAGCTCAAAGTTGTAATTATTTGGAATTTTAGGAGGTAATCGTTGATATTTCACTATTGTACAAGAAAGTGCAAGCTTATTTTTTTTTGTAATATGCTAAATTGTACATAACGACAAAAATAGAAAAAGTCCCAATATGTACTATTTTACCCAATTTACTGAATATGGTGTTCCGATGCTATGAGTCTATGACCCATCTAGAGGCTCCCTGTTAATTAAACCCACTGTTCCAGAATTGCAGCCACACGGAATAGGACTTCAGGTTCAAAGGGGGAACTTACCAAGATGTCAAGACCACCATATGTGCTCTTCAGCCACTTTGCGAACCCTGTCACGGACTCAGGAGCTCCGATATCCAGTGCATGAAAATGCACATTCTTTAGGCCTTGGCTATGGAGCCCTTCTACAGCAGCACGGCCACGCTTTTCGTCACGAGCAGCCAGGACAACTGTCATGCCTTTGCTTGCCAGCTGCCGCACGATTTCATGGCCGATGCCCCTGTTGGCGCCAGTTACCACCGCAACTGTCTCTGCTGACCACCATCTGCATCCAACAAGACAATCTGTAAAGAACTCTAATGCACCAACTACTGTGAACTAGATTGCTTGTTGAGGAGTTATCTCAACTTATCCACTAATAGTGGACAATATTAGGTAAATTGGGAAGAACGGAGGGACTATTTTGTACTCCACCTTAATCTTACATACAGTAAATGTAGCTCAAAGTTGTACTTATTTGAAATTCTTGGAGGGAATCACCAAGACTTCACTATTGTACAAGAAAGTGCATGCATGTTTTTTTGTGATGTGCTAAATTATACATAATGATACAAATAGTAAAAGTCTCAGAATGTACTGTTTTTCCCAATTTACCTAATATGGTGTTCTATTCTCTGGCCTTCTATTAGAACGCTCTGTGTTCCTTTAGCGATCGAGTAACAGAAAGCAAGTACCACGAAACACGTCCTGCATTGTGATTAAAATCATGAAAATTTGCGTACTCGCTACGCTGAAATACCAACGAATCCTTCTGTCCTTCCATTGTCTCTTTAGCTTTTGAGAACAGCTACAAACCTCGACCTGAAGCTCCGATATTTCTCAAAGAAAGCATTCTACCAACATGTAGTTACCAAAACAAATTCTTTGCTGCACAAAATCATCTACATTATGAAAGCTGCATGCTAATAAGCTCACTCGGCATACATCAAAAAGATGCTCAATAACAATATCATCCTTGCAAGAGGTTGTTGAGGTCTGCTTACTGGGAAGATGCCATGGCAAATTCAATCACGTCCAGCAGCAAGCCGCCAAATGGTTTCCCTTGAACCTTAAGATCACAAACCACAAGGAAGTCACCCTCAGGAAGAAGATACGACTCTACCTTCTATGGACCTTCCCACCCAAATCATTACGACAATGAGGTAAACATGTTGAATCTATGGCACCTTAGAAGGTAAACCGATGGCAGAACATCATCTGAGAACGTGAATAGGTAGCACAACACAACTAAAGTATATTAATATCGTGTAGCAAGCTAAGCGCCTCTCTACGACTTACCTCAATGTCGAGACAAATCGCCAACTACTCATGACGCGAATCTTAAAACAGACAAGACAAATGTAATAGACGGAGCACATTGCCGCCGGCCTAACTAACTCGAGAAAACAAGAAACAAGGAATTAGAAACTAGAAACTAGAAACAAAATTATCTCGGACAGAGAAGCACAAAACTCCGTCAAAAGTCGTAGCAACTCGAAATTTAGAGCACAATTGATAAAATTTATACCAAATGGCGCATGAGTACGCCACGTTAGGCCAGATGAGAGTCGTCACTAACATAGAAAATCTTCCGAAAAATAGCGAAGCTATGTTGCAGCAGAAGCCTTGCATAAAATATAGAAGCAAAAAAAGTTATAAAAACGGCATTAACACTAGCATTAGAAAAACAGTACTTAACACGATACCAGCAGACACGATCAGCGATGGCACGGATCTTCCCCGGCAATCATGTCCGTGAAACTCTGATTACCATAGCCGCTAACCAGCTCTTTCTCCTAAAACACTCTCCCTACATTCAAATTCGAAAGAAAAATCCTAAAGAGCACTCACTAATAATCGAAACGCCCCGCACTCCAACCAAACACATACAAGCCAGGGCATTATGTATCGCATGGCTCCTCATCGCGTAAAACCTGAACAGCAACTCCAAATTTCGCGTGGCTCTCGACGCAAAATCCAAATCAAAATATAGAAACACTGCCAAATTTGAGCTCGGCTAATCACTTCCATTCACAAAGCAGCCACCGGAATTCCAAAGACATAAATACAAGACGACTAAAATGCTTAAATCCGCACTTACAAGATTTTCTCTATAAATGGATGAGTTCGAGTTCAATCTCATGGATTTGCATCGGATAAACACTGAGCCCTAACTCCAAATTTCACGTGGCTCTAGACGCAAAAGCTAAAACTAAACAATACAAGGCGAAAAATGAGCTCAAACACAATCATCTTCGTTCTCAAAAAGCAGCCAAAGAAGTTACTAATACATAGACTCAGGACGATACAGACATTTATATCCGTATTTGCAAGATTCTCGCTACCGACGAACAAGTATGGGTACAATCGCATAGCTTTTCATCGCATAAATACTGAACCGTAACTCCAATTTTTGAAATGGCTCTAGCCTTAAAGCTAAAACTATACAGAGAAAAATGAGCTCAGACAATCATCTCCGTTCTTAAAAAGCAGCCAAAGAAGTTACTAATACATAAATACAGGACGATGAAGACGTTTATATCCGCCCTTGCAAGATTCTTACTACCGACAAACAAGTATGAGTTCAATCGCATGAACACTCAACCGTAACTCCAATCTTTGAAATAGCTCTAGCCTTAAAGCTAAAACTTAACAATACAGAGTAAAAAATGAGCTCAGATAATCATCTCCGTTCTCAAAAAGCAGCCAAAGAAGTTACTAATACATAAATACAGGACGAGACAGACATTTATATCCGTATTTGCAAGATTCTCACTACCGACGAACAAGTATGAGGTCAGCCGCAGGGCTTTTCATCATATGAACACTGAACTGTAACTCCAATTTTTGAAATGGCTCTGGCCGCACAAGCTAAAACTATACAGAGAAAAATGAGCTCAGAAAAATCACCTACATCCTCAAAAAGCAGCTAAAGAAAGGAATTACTGATACATAAATAGAAGACGAATTTGATGTTTGTGTCCGCGCTTACCAGATCGTCTCTACCGAATGAAAAAGGACAAACTCGGGCGCAATTTGTCCGTGACTTGAAGGCTCTTCCGGCACCGTCTCTCTAAAACGGAGCTACTTTAGCAAAGATCACAATGCTGAGAGTTAAGAGAAGCAATAAGAAGGAGTTGCTGATACATAAATAGAAGACGAATTTGATGTTTGTGTCCGCGCTTACCAGGTCGTCTCTACCGAATGAAAAAGGGCGAATTCGGGCGCAATTTGTCCGTGAATTGGAGGCTCTTCCGGCACTGTTTCTCTAAAACGGAGCTGCTCAGCAAAGATCACATTGCTGAGAGTTAAGAGAAGCAATAAAAAGGAATTACTGATACACAAATTGAAGACAAAAGCTATGTTTGTGTTCGGGCTTACCAGATCGTCTCTACCGAATGAAAAAGGACGAGTTCGGGCGCAATTTGTCCGTGGTTTGGAGGCTCTTCCGGCACCGTCTCTTTAAAACGGAGCTGCTTTGCAAAGATCACAATGCCGAGAGTTTAAGGGAAGCAATAAAAATACACTGCAGCGTAGGTTTCTCTCTCGTGAGCCTGTCTCTCTGCTTTGTAGGAGAGTTGATGTTTCCACTCTAGAGTGTTCTACTCGGTCATAGGTTAGGGAGTTTTTAATTAAATAGAATGGGCAGGGTTTTAGTGAGAACTGGCATTTAGTGTATTGTCAAGCAGTTGAAATTGATAAAAACTGGAGAAGGAAAATTCGGGAGAAGCTTCAAAGGCGTCAGGACATGGGTCGTGGCCCTATCGTGACGTCAGTGTGACGTCCCCATGAGGTGCCCGTCTCCTACTTTTGGGGCCTTGGGGAGGGGGATTGTTTTTGAAGCTTCACTAGAAGCAGCGTTTTTTTCCCTACCAAAATTTTGCCAGATCTGACAGATTTCATGTTTCATGCAGTGAGGTCTCTTCCCTCCATAAATCCACAAATCTAAGGAGGATAGCATAGTGGTCTCTGTCACTTAGAAAAAACACCGACTAGGAATTTTCCTCATATTGTTTTTTGTAATGAGCAGTGTCCGGGGCGAGGTCCGGGGAGAACTGGCATATAATGTAGCAGCATTTGTAACCGTCAAACTAAGGTTTTGAACATGATGATTATTAATAAACATCTAGCAAATTATAAGATCCGATTAGCAAGAGAAAAATAATGAGTTTGCACTTTTGAATGTATTATTTGGATGTTATGAAAATAAGGTGTGAATTTTGAAAGAGCCGAATACAATTGCACCTAATACCAACACTAAGGTTTCATGTCCACATGTTGTACATCCTTGTAATTACATCTGTTCACTTCCACAAATTTTCCAAGATTTTAAAGATGATGATTATGGGTACAATGATGGTTATGGGTGTTGCTACCTTACAATATTCTCAGCTGGTTTAAATTGCAAAAAATTGGTTGAATTTGACACTATTGGCTAAAAAAATCCGTCCAAATTTTATCAATAAAAATTAGTTATAGCACATTATAGTACAATTGTAGAAAATATCTAGAGCAATTTAGTGAAAAACTAATGAAGAATGGGAAATGTTGGATTTTTATTAGTGAGGTCAAAATTTCTCCCCAAATGTTGGTCTGCGGAACTTTTGAGCTTCCTCAAGGTTAGGCCAAACAAACTAGCGTTTCAAAATGGCGTTTTTTGAAAAACAAGTGGTGGAATTTACTTCTTTTTGTAAAAGTAGGTTCCTTGAGTCCTCAAGTAACAACTTGGTAATAGAAACTCTATGATGCAACATCCTTCACACACTTTCCAATTAAACTAAATATTTGCAAAACTACCTTGGAATTTTGGCCACTTGAGTTGTGCTATTTGTTATAGTATTTAACTCTTAAACGTCAAAGTAGCCATTTTGTGGCTTCTAGATGACTGAAAAGTGCTTTAACAATGGAATAACATTGTTTTTCATCCAAGATTTCATTGGGATACAAAGAATGCAATCTAAAGCATGTAGATAGATTGCTTTTGCATGCACAATGTTCACAAAAGGGTCCCACTTGCCAATTGAGTAGTAAAGATGCACCACCGTGTAGTGTATTTTGAATTTTGAGGATCTTTTACCAAAACTCAATATGAGTTATTAAAATCATGTGTTTTTAGTTTGAGCATAACTAGCATTAGAAAGTTTACCAAATATAGTTTCTTCTTGTACTTTAAGATTTTGAAATTTTTTAAGTTTTGAAATTTTTATTATTGTCACAAGTTGAGTACCTATTATCATGGAATGGTTACTTTTTCTAATTTTACCAACATAGGAAGAAGAATTCCATAATGATGATCTTCATCATGATTCACATACACAATAAAAAAAAATTGGCATAATTGAATACATTTTATAATTAATATGAATTTCTTTAACATTTGCTTCAAAAAATTACAATAGTTTCAAATTTTCCCCAAAATTTATGAACATTTTTTCTACATATGTATGCACATATCTTCTACTAAAATTATAATATTAAATTTTGATGTTGATTACATTGCCAAAAGTACTCCTACAAGATGATTGCAATTCCATAGAAAATTCATGGGTGTAGGCCCGTCCTTAAGGGTTAAACTTAAATTACCGTATGCCGCAGTGATAGAAAAAATTGCCTCCACACTTGTGCACCCAGCCCACTTCTCCCCCTTCACCAAGTTCGTTATAAAAAATTCCAATGTCATTCTACTATTGTTGGTGTCCAGTACCAGCAGTTTTCCTACAGATTTCCGTCCTTTCCTTTCAAAGTTCTAGTACATAATACACTACTCAGATAATAAATAAAATCCTTCATCTCCGTAGTATACTAATTTGGTGTTACGTTAATGACAGATGACGCAATAAAATTATCGGTGTAATCCATGACGTCGCCCCTGCATACATTAGTCTGGATTGTTCTAAAACCATGCCACGGATGTCAAAACAAGCTGACGAAACACAAAGAACAAAACCATCGAGGCCTGAAGCATACTACCACGTCTGCACAAAAAACGGCAACAGAGACTACCTTTAAAACAAGCTGCAAGCTCAGATCCAACGACATGAAGAAACTGTTATAAAATACATGTGTTTTATTTACAAGAAACAGCAGCTGGTATGGTAAATTAACCAACTGAAAAAAAACCTCCCCTCCAATCAGGGGCCAAAGAATTCGGCAATAGCCGTTCAACCCAACAGCAGCGCACAGCATGCTTTTCTTTTTAACTGCGCCCTCGCTAGATGGGGTCTTGCTCTAACTACTCACCCCGGAAGGAAAGCAGCAGCTTCAAAGTGGATCTCATGTAATTCATTCATTGGACGGAAACGGAGCTTCGAGAGCTGGACTGGTTCCCAGGCTCTGCTCCAGAATGATCCTCAATGCTATCATACCACTTAGAAACTGAAAAAATCCTGAAACATTAGTGAGTACGAAAGAGAAGTGTTCGTCTTACACTCGCACCTCTGAAACCGCCGTGGCAGAAAGAAATCACGACGACCTTCAAGAGATTCCGTAGAAGCGTGCGAAGCAGAAATATAAACAGACTTTGAGGTCTGCATTGTCCTCCTCATGCCGCAGTGATCAGCTCCCCGCGCCGACAGGTACCCACGTGGATATGCAGCACATGGTCTTTTACTTCCAAAATCTTTGCACACTGTCTCCTCGGTCGCTGCCATGATCGAATTATGCAAACATGGAGGTTAGAAAACTTATCACAACAGAGAATATCAAAGCTCAGTTTGTTAGTCAATGCGTAATTGCGTTGTACAGTAGTGCTTGAATAAGGTCAACATTTTGGGCTAGAAAAATGTGTTGACCTTATCCACGCATTGATCATAAACAAACACTCTATTTGCATTACTTTCCCGAGTTCCGGTGGAAGCACCTTCCTCACCCATGTTTTTGGTACACTAACCGCCTTTCTAACGGATGAGTCAAAATGGGCATTGATGAAAAGCAAACGTTGACCATATGCAAGCACTTGACCTTAACCAAGCTCATAAGGGGAGTGGGGCTGTGATCTTATGCGTTCCAATGGTTGACGTTGACCAAGCACCACTGTGTATGATACTTTAACTAGTTATGGACTATTCATGTGATTATGGACTTTCTAAGTTCATGAATGTTAAAAAAATCTGATTTTTGCGTATTCTTTCCCACAGTCTTGCATATCTTCTAATTTGGACACAATTCAAAGTTTAGCAAACCAAACCAACATTTAGTTCATACTTCTGGACTTTGGATAGTCTGTGGCATATTATTCAGTTTTAGTTTTAGGAAATGTATATAGCGTCGAATGCATTGCGAGTACATACTGAAACTCTGGGAAAGAAACTAGGAGCTAGGAATTCAACAAAAGGTCAAGCTAGAATATGAGAAAACAGCACTTACCGAGAAAATTGTATCGGACACTCGTTCGCTCACAACGCGAATGCGCTGCACTTTCGAGGGAGCAAATCCCTTTGGCCAGCAGTATTTATTCCCCTTCTCCTCGTCCACACTCGCAAGTCTCTTGTACACTGTTACTATCTTGGAACTGCTCACATCGGGCTGCATCTCTTCCATGTAAAACAAGTAAGGCCGACTGCACACTGACTCTGCGCTTGCTCTCGTGTCGAATGCAAACTCTAAAGGTTTCTTGTCGTTGCTCCATGCTGTAAAGGTGGTCTCCACCCGAGTCAACAACCGTGGCAAAATGACTTCAGGGAATACCTGCACAAACCGGTGCACTGCCTTAGATTCATAATCGTTCCACTATGACGCAGCGGCCATAAATTTATATCACTTCAACTTCTCTACAACCACGCACTCGACAATTCCACTACCTCCACATCTCACTCCAACCATACCTGGACGACGTAGCCTGTTGCAATTGAGAAAGACAGCCCGCGCTTCATGTCGTAAGCAACCGACTGCTGCAAGAAGCTCTTGGGCTCCGTTCGCATGGCTTTCGTCAGCAATCTCAGTCCATCTAGATGTGACATTTCGGGAAACACCGGATCCAGCAGCTCCAGGTGATGCATGGAGAGGAACGGCGTCACCGGGTGAGACGCAAGTAAACCATAGGCGTCGCCGAGCACATCAAACTGCGCACACCAAAAGCAAGGAAACAAGGTGACAACGCTGCAGCGATAGTAGTAACCATACAAGAGGATTTAGAAAACTATCACAGCAAACTTTTGTTAATTTCCCTGTCAGTTTCAGGAATTCTTCACATTTTCCCTGTGAGCAGTTAAACATTTCTGACTATTACTTCAGTGATTTTTCCCTGTCACATTTCCCTATTAGTACACAAAGGATTTATATGCAAATCCCCACATGAAAATTGACGAGAGTTTGCTGTTAGTTAGTACACAGGGAATTCATATGCAAATCCCTACATGAAAATTGACAAAGTTTGCTGTCAGTACTGTAAATTGACGAGAGTATGCTGTATACTGAAAATTGACGAGAGTTTGCTGTGTACTGAAAATTGACGAGAGTTTGCTGTGTACTGAAAATTGACGAGAGTTTGTTGTACATAAAATTGACGAGAGTTTGCTGTGTACTGAAAATTGACGAGAGTTTGCTGTGTACTGAAAATTGACGAGAGTTTGCTGTGTACTGAAAATTGACGAGAGTTTGCTGTGTACTGAAAATTGACGAGAGTTTGCTGTGTACTGAAAATTTACGAGAGTATGCTGTGTATATGTCCGGGCATCTCACCTGGTGAAACCCGCCTTCTCGTGTCAATGGAACTCCCAGCTCCGTGATGCAAGCGTGCAGACGATCGTCGCTCCCGAACAGCGACGGGTACCGCTCCAGGCACTCGTCCTGCATCACCGCCAGCGCCTCCGCCAGCGGGTAGCTGATGGCGAACCCCCCGCCCCCGAACGCCATGCTGTGGCTGAAGTACTCATTCTGCCGGTGGCTCTCCGAGCTGCTCCCGATGTACCACATCTCCGACGCGTCGTACTTGCTCAGCACCCGCACCAGATTCTCCGTGTTGAACAGCGTGTCGTCGTCCCCCATCACGAACCACCGCGCCCCCGGCAGCCCCAGCCGGAACGTCTCGCACACGATCCGCGACAGCCGAATTCCCGACGGATGCCCCAGCGGATGCGTGTACGAGAACGTGCTCGTGTCCTCCGACACCCGCACCGGCGGCACGTTCTCCCCCTCCCGCACCTTCACGCCCTCCTCCAGCCACACGAACCCCCGCATTTCCTCGCGCCGCCACCACAGCTTCATGAACTCCTTCCGCCTCTCCCACAATTGCGCCGACCCTGCTATCCCGAACACGATGTCGTTGATGGCCAGCCCGTTGTTCGGCTGGCTCGGGTGAGCATACGGGGGCGCCGAGATTGCTACTTCGCTCGACACACCGCCGCTACCAAAAGGTGGCGACCAGAAAAACGAAGGAGGTGCCAAATTACCGTGATTGTCCGCGATGCAGGGAGACCTGTGCGACGAGAACACCAGAGAGAGCCACACCGTAGTACCAATCCCGAGGAAAACAGCGAGCACGAGAATAGTACTCCAAATGGCTTTCCGTGCCGGACCCCGTGTCAACTGCTGCCTCGTAAACATATTGACTACCATACAAATTCAAGTCGATTTGAACATATGAACTGCAATTGTCGGTGTTCCTACGTTCAACAAAGAAATGGCCAGCAGGTCGCCTTCACCCTGGGCCAAATCCACCTTCTAAATTCTCAAAATCTCCACACCTTTCCTCCCACGCTACCACAAAATTGTCAGAACCCTAAGCTATGAAGGCAAACCTTCGTTTCTTTCGATTACGCAGTCGAATAGCGATTAATTCTACAAGAGCATCGGTGTTGCAGTTGCAGAATTCTTCAGAGAAAAAGCACTGCAAAATCGTTCCCGCTCCAAACCAAAGCCTGGCAGCTCTTCGAATATAGAACTCCACTTCGATAGCCGAAATCACTATGGCCACGCATTTCCAGTAAACCAGAGACACCGTGTTCTGTTGACAGTACTACAGCGACGATGCTATCAAAATATGGCCCGCGCAAACGCAATTCAGTAACAAAAGAAGCTTCAAGTCTCCTAGAAAACCACTGCCGTCGTCGTCGTCGTCATGCACTAAAAAGCAGCTAAAATCCTGTTCCACGAGCGTAGAATCCAAAGCACCTGAAAGTTGCTTACGAAATGACTGCAGCAGCCTCCAAAGTGTAGCAATACCACATTTCAAGCCACAAAGATCCAAGAAAGACAATCAGTGTGCAAACAAACAAAAAGCTACCGAAATCCCGGTTTAACCTACATTCCAACCAACGTCAAGTCTACGACGAGTTGCCAATCGGTCTTTCGAACGAGGTAAGCTGAATAATCCCTGCGACTTCCACCACATCGTGTGGCGTCCACCACTACGACCGAGTTCTTTAAGAAAGTCAAAAAGAAAAAAGAGATCGAGTGTCTAGATCCGCATAACTCCTCCTGGTCCAAGTAGTGTCTCTTCGCGCTCTCTTTGGCTGTAAAAAAACCAGACCGTTCGAGTGAGGTTTCACTTTTCAGCGCTTGCCGGTTCCGAAATTACTTAAGAAATCCTTCGGCCGCAGATGCTTCATAGCTTATCTGGAAGGTACATCTGCGGGACCTCGTGTGCCACTGACCGTTCTCATGGAAACATCCGGGTCAAGCACGTCCTCTATAACATTTAGTTCTAGTAGCTAAACCGCGTGGCCTTGTGCAAGTGGAAGCTCAATACGTAGCAAAAGAAAAGCACTGCGATCTCGTCAAGTGCACTGTTACGAGAAGAAAGGCTATGAGAGTTGAATCTGGGAAAGGTATCTATGGCTTCGTGGAAACAGGTCGTGAAGACACTGTTCGGCGAGAATGGGAGAGGTTTGAAAGGGTTTGGTGCTTCCGCGTTGAACCCTACGTCTTCGGCGTTTCGTTCGGCGTCAGTCGCGTCGCTGCCGAATGACGTCGGTTGGGCGTCGACGCGCGTCGCCGTCTGTTCTCGTTACTGTCTGTATCGATTAAAGCGGCGGTTCACACTATGTGCCACGTCCCATCTCTACAAGTCCTACACTAAATATTGCATTTAGGTTGCCTTGACAAATAGTAGGTTGCTTTACCTTGGTAAGTTACCTAATGACTCATGATTTTGCCACTTTGAGACACATGCAACTCTCTAAATATTTAGATTTCACATGGTTTATGACTTGGAAGCCACTAATTTGTCTTTTTGAAGCTTAGTTGTTGTTGATAGGCCCTCTAAAAATGGTTTTTTGTAGTAATTTTTGATGAAAAATACCGTAACAATAGTAATTATTTATATAGTGTGAAATGTCAAGAAATTAGTGTGGGGCAACCTAAATGCAATATTCTGTGTACTTCTCCCATCTTGGTTGGGGAAATGCTATTTGTGAGTTGGGATCCGTGAATTGTAAGTTGTGAGCCTCAATTTTTTATCGAAATAATCAATTTCACAAGTAACCGTGTATATAGGATCCTGAAGTTGTACATTTTAAACTTTAATCTTTTGAAAGACTTGCTTCATTTTTAGTTTTTCAATTAATTTCGAGCTCAAAATTGATTCTTGCTCACCAAATCTTAACTCTTTAGAGACCACTAAACCATATTTTGGTTCAAGAGAATAGTTTTTGGCCTATACAACAAAATTGCTCAACAATTTGGAAAATGATCTTGAAGAACGCTTGTGATCATAAAAAATTTGCATCCAATTCAAGAAACAACAATGGAATCAGATATGTGAGTTGATAAATTGTGGTCTTCATACATCATGGCCTCAAAATATGTATTCATGTTTGGTCAAAGATGGATTAAAGCAACAACACAATACATCAAACATGCAAGAAGAATGCCACATTTCAAATGTGCAATCTTAAAAAACTTCAAAATACTCAAGAAATACACTTGTATTGTTTCTCTATATGGTAATAATACAATTGTAGTGTTTGAGAATCCATTGAATGATACTATCATTTTATTTTATTTTAAAATCATCCTACATTTAAGGCCAATTTTTGATTGCTTTCACCAATTGGATTTTCCATGACAATTATCAAATTTCTTGTAGAATCGTTTTAGGGTAGCAAAGAAAAAGGGATTTTTGACCCTTTTTGTCCACTTAGCTACACCTTATGATTGCTATTTTTGTCTACTTTGTGTGAAACTAGTACTGTTGGAAAGGTGGAAAACCCTACTTTCCAGAAATGTAAGGCTCTTCTTAACCAAAGCTTGCATGAAGCGTTAACATTCAAAACCACACAAGCATGAAAAACTAGAGATTTTCCATATTCAGCTCACTCAATCATTATAATATTTCACCTCCAATGGTAGATCTAGCTGAAATTTTGACACATTACAACAAACGAGGTGTGCTTCACATTTATAAGGTTGGATTATTTAAATTGGGTCCATATTTGATTCAAATGCACATTTAATCTTATTGCCCCAATTTCTAATGGATTTTAGGAAAATGTGTGTGGTCTTTAAAGGGTTAACTCACCGTTCACATTCTCACCATTTTATGCTCACAAAATACTATTGTCCATCTTGGTTGGGCAAAAAACGAGTACTAGAAAAAAGTTATGAACATTTTATACAAAAGTATTGGTGGAACTTGGGCAAAAACTTGGGTTGAGCAAAATGATCCGTTCAAATCTTGAGAGAAGTCCCATCTTCTTGGCGCCAAAACTTTCAAATGTGTATTTATGTAAGAAAAATGTAGTGAACCAAGACAAAGGGACTTAAAATATAATGTAAATTATCAATGTCTTAATTTTGGTTTACAACCAACCAAATTCTAAGGTTTTAGTGGGACTTGGGACATGGGAAGTAGTGTGAATTGCCCTTATTCCACTTAACTCCTAAAGGACTGTTGTCCTTTTAGGGATAGGTGGGAGTTTGGGCATGTACTTTTGGATAAGCTACTTTGTGTGATTTTCTGAAACTTTTATGAAAGGTGGGGAATTCAAAGATCTACGTGGGCATCTAATTTTTTCCTCATTTCAACAATTATTGAAGAAGTCACGCAAGAATTTCTGAAAATTTGGAGAGGACTGCCCGCCTGGGCAACCCAAAAACTTTTTTAAAAATTAATTTTTTTAAGATTAAATTTTGAAATTTGTTCTTTGGATTTTTTTTATAGGTGAGAAGCTTTGAATCATTCAATTTCAATCAATGAGATCAAAGTTATGAGGAGTTTTTGTTTACGAGCAGTTATGGATTCTCTACTCTAAAAAAAACTTTGAAGTCCTTTATTTTACTCAATTTTCATTATTTTGGAAAAAATATTAAACCAAAGGAAGTAGATTGTTTATCACAACATTTTGACCATTAGGATTTGCAATTTTCATTTTAATAATTAAATTCTTAACAATTTGGTGATTTGACTCATTCTCTACTTCTTTTTACTTACTGATTTTTCCCATGTGTTGTGTAGTTCCAACTTGGGGGGTCAGTGTGTAAAAAAATAAGGGGATAGGTGCAAATACCAAGTATTTTTTAGGGGGGTATTAATTTTTTTTATTTACAAAAAAACACCCTATCATTATATAATTTTCTACTTTGCATTATTAAAGAAGGGGCTTGCATTACTTATAATTTTGAATTGATATGAATAAATGATATGGTAAATCAAATAAAACAAAAAATTCTACTACAATTTTTGTTAGACATTAAACTTCTTTCAAACCTTTTTTCCCCTACTAATGACTATAATCAAGTTTCAACTATACCTTAACAAAAAAGTGCACTCAATACTACTATTGTATTTACCATAAAAATTGTCAATGACACTCATTTATTAGGAAGGTATCATATTATTGAATGCTATATAAATTGAACTTTAGGTTTAGGTCATTTTTACATGATTAATATGAATGATATAGAGATCATTTTTTGATATTAACTTTACTTTAACCTACATTGTTTGATTCAATGTATTGTACATGTCTTTACAATATGCAAAATAATATGCTTCACTAAATTGTGGTGCACAACAAGAAATTGTCAAATATAAATTATATTATGCAAACTCTTTGATTGGCAAAAACATGCGGTATGTATGTTTGCTTCAAGGTGTTGTACATGTCTTCAGCATATACCAAATAATATGTAAGAAACAATTTTTGAATAACAGCCAAAAAATGGAGACAGTCAAAAAGACAGATTGAGCAATTCCCAAATCCCAAGTTGGACCTTGAACCTTGAACAACAAACAACAAATAGAGGGCTTGGAGCAGGAACTGCCAATTTCCAAAATTAAATGACAACCACCTAAAGCCATCCAATGTCTATTGTAGAAATTAGTAAAGTCTATAAAATTTTTAAACACTTTGAATATGCCACTCACAAGGCAACAGGATTTATGTCTTTTAGCCAAAAAAAAGAATAAAAAGGGGGGTATCCTAGGTCAATTTTTTTTTTATTGGACATATTTTTCTATGCCCTATAGTAGTTTGAACACATCTCATGATATTTTTGTAACCTATAGTATAAAAAATCAAATTGTAATTTTTATCTCAAATGTTTTTTAGGCACCTTGTCATTTGTTTGCACGTAGTTTCTATTGCTTCCTCTCACTGCACCCTCCAAGAGTTTCAATTGATTTGAGAATTCTCCTACACATAGCTAACTTGATCTCTTACATGGGAAAAATAAAGCGCAAAGTTGCATAAAGCAATTATTTTCATGTAAGAATGGTAAAAAGGCTTCTGAAATTTTGGGGCAACATAAAAAAAACTTATCTTGTCACTTTAGATGTAAATATCTCACTCATGTCTATCTAGAATGACCTGATTTTTTTCCACCAGTACCTGATCCAATTTAGGGTAAGATCTTATAGCTAGATTTCCCAAATTTTCAAAAAAATCACCTTCATACTAACCCCCCCCCCCAAAGTGGCAATTTTGAGTGATTTTCAGTGAAAAAATGGCTCAGTTCTTTAGGGGTTAAATTTGAGAATTTAATTGGTGTAAAATTGAAAGTTGGAACTTGGCGCTTCACATTACATCCCAAGTCCCTCTATCTTTATTTGCTACATTTTATTTACATGGCAGCATTTTTTGGAAGTTTTGGCACCAAAGAATTTGGGACTTTGCTCAAAGTTTGGGTGGACCATTTTGTTAGACCTAAATTTTTGCCCAAATTCCACCATTGTTTTTGTATGAAATATTCAAGACTTTTTTATACTTGTTTTTTCCTCAAATAATCCAACAAAGATAGAATCTACATTGAGGTGGGAGTGAGTAACCAATAACACAAACTTGAAATTGCATGTGCTTGAAGGTAGTAGCTTGCGTAAATGTTGCTTGAAACTAGTATTATCATGTCTCTTTTTTGTTAACAAGAATAACATTACATAACATGACACCACTCCACAATTCTCATTTTTATATTCACAAGTATAAGGACAACCAAAAATGCAAAGAATTTTGCTCAAGCGACTTTTACAAAGCCAAACATGACATTGTTTACAACGTCTCATCTCTTGGTTTTTTTATAGAAATTATTGTACATATTATTGTAAGAAAAGGAATATATTCATTGACAGGTGGCATGAAGCCGATTCTGTAAAAATGGAACAAAAAGGAAACCAAGTTGCAAAGAAATGACAACAGTGCGCCAGAACTGGACAAGAGTAGCTTATTTTTCTGGGGAAGGGGGATTTTTCATAGATTCTTACTGCATGTGGACAGCCGCTAAAAACTTTTGGATAAAAAGATGGATGGAATTGCGAAGTCCCTGTGAAAGAAGCACCAGTTGGATTGAATGTTGTGGGAAGGCATTAAGTGACACTCCAATTATCGGAAAAAGTAAAAGTTTTTGCCACATTGAAATCTCATCTTTCTATTGCTCAACCTGCAATAAGCTTAACACTTGGCACTTCGCCACTCCCATGTTCTTCATTTTTTTTTGGTAGTCAAACCGCCTATGACGAGTTAGGGCCTCTAACCCGTGACCCTAATATGGCCTCATGGGGCCTTCAAAGAAAACTAACCACTATGTTCACGACAATTTGAATGAAATACATCAATATAAAGTGGCGTTTATGAAATAACATGTACACATGAATTATTTTCTTCTTTCATTTTGGAAAATATTGAAAAACATTTTTGAATTTTGCCTTATCTTGAAAAATAATCTTGTAATTCTCGAAATTGCAAAATCACCCTCGTGGGGATTTATAAAGCACTTACACTGCAAAGATATATTGAGCCACACACATGCTCAAGGCAATGCTTCCACGTCCATTGTGTTCATCAAGGGCTAATCTTTAAAACATGAGAATGAGAATGAATATGAAAATATGCAAATATGTTAAGCTACTAGCTTAGCGCTAAGCTGCTTGTCTTATGGTGATTGAGGAGAGATATTTTGGGGAGGGGCCGGAAATAGAGGGGGGTTGGATACTTTTTGCTTGCCATAATAAAATTGCACCATTGTATTGTAGAACCCCTTAGAGCATCTCCAATGTTGTCCTACAAGGGTTTGATATACTTCAAACATGGGTGATAAATGCTTTGGGCCCCTCAAAATACTTCATGGAACATGTTTGACGTGTAAGGGTAGGGAAAAATAGTTTTGAGAGCTTTTCAAAAATAAATGCAATATCTTGAAGTGTCAAGTTTGCAATGCAACGCTAGAGATGCTCTTAAGTCATCATCAATTTAGAGATAGTGGATGAGATTGCAAACTTGCCGTTACTGCTTCTTATCTTATCCTAATATTTTCTAGTCCCAATAAGAAGTTGATTTTTTCCACTATTGTTGTAATTTCAAGCATTTGTAAAACTAACAAACTCAATGCATTTGTGCCATAGTGGCCTCTATTCAAAACTTTGTTTAGAGCAAGAGGGCTAGGAGTTGATGCAAAAAAACGACACGATGTTTGAGCTCATAAGGTAAGAGGTTCTAATTGCGAGCAGGCTCTAATTGCAATAAGCTCTAGGAACATTTGACATTTTACAAGAAATATTTATGATTATCATTGAAGAGTTAGGTAAGCTTAGCTATATGCTAAGCCTACCTAACTCTTCAATGACAGTCATAAATATTTCTTATAAAATGTCAAATATTCCTAAAACTTATTGCAATTAGAACCTGCTTGCAATTAGAACCTCTTACCTTACTACAAGAAAAGTCTGAGGACTGTGGAAAACAAGCAGATTTGCAGTGCAGGAAGGTTGTTTTGACAAGATCTTGTATTGGTTTTGTGTTGCCGTAGTTCGTAACCCTAGAAAGTACCTCCTACTTCCACATACCTGGCCACCACCAATTTAAATGACGTTACAGTCTTGTCCACTATCTTGGTTGATGATGCTCTTACAAGATATTTTTACAATTTCAAATTTTACATGATTATTTTTCAGAATACAACAAAACATACGGAATTTTTTCTATTTATCAAAATTTTCTCGTATCTCTTTACCTGCATGGATTTGGCATCCGTGTCGCTTGGCCAATGGAAAAAGCCAAAAAGAAACGCTGGAGAAAGATTCCTCATAAGTTGGAACGTCCGTCGGTGATAGGACCACCTGATGGAGTGGTGGGCGAATCTTTCTTTCAATTTTTTAGTATTTTTTTGAGATTCCAAAATATCTTGTTTTTTAAAGAACTAAAAAGAGGATGCATTTAGAAATTTGTAAGGGCCTCTACCAAAGAGCTAATTTTGTCCAGGATCCAATACTTTCCAGCCAGATATATGAAGAATTATAGAAAGATTCCAGGGAAAACTCTTTATTTAGCCATATCAATAGCACAAAGCTGAGCCTCTTACCGTGGAAATACATGATTGTAGGGGCTCGGTTTACTGCACATACGTCGATCTGGGCCTGCCCCTGTCAGGGCTCGAAATAGGAAAGCTCTCCGGCTGCCCCTCTCAACTAGTTGCTCAGCGTGAACCCAAAAGAACTTGTCTAACTGCTTGGTTTCCAAAAAAATTTGCCATATGCATGGACGAGGCATGGGACCTCATCTGAAATCTCAGCGCTCATGACCTTGTATAGAGAGCTGCAAGATGTCGGATGCTGACTTCAACCAAGCTGACAGACACTGAGGCAGGGTATTGGAGTTCGGGCAGTGATGCTGGTCTGCTGGGGTCTTCGTTCTGCCGATGCGGCAAATCTATTCCAGCATTATCAAGACTTAGCTTATGCACATTAGAGCGGAGGGGTGCTAGAGTTCTCATTAAAAACTATCTTCATTTTGCTGATGCGGCTATACTATTCCAGCAAGCAAATCTGAGCTTGTGCACATTGGAGGAGAGTACAAGTTCGTTGTTTCTTTTTTTATTGAGAAATCAATAATGTTAAACTTTTCAAGTTACTTGGTATCAAGGTAGCAGTACCCATGCTCACAAGGGTCTCCATGGGGGTTGCTTACTCTTGTGTCAGACCATGAGTGACTCACAAGTACAAAAAAATTGGTTATAGGTGACTAAGTAATGGTTTTGGTTGATTGTCATGACAGTTTTTACTATCTCATCTCACTATTTAAGAACTCTTCAAGTTAGTATTATGAGCACATGACCACATTGAAGACATCTTGTACACACAACTATACCTTTTCATTAATTTAGGACTTTAAGAAATCTTTGTGAACAAATGCTTGCAATTGGAACTTTGAAACTGAAGTCAATATTTATGGTTTCCTCTTGCTAGCTTCACAATATTTTCTTCAATGTTCATCAATTGATTTTCCTACTCCAAAAATCCTTAATTTCACTCTTATGGGTGTTGCTACCTTAGTGTTGTATTTGCAAACTTATAGTGATTATAGCTGTTAAAAAAAACAATGAAAATATTACTTAGCATCAACATTCACATGCAATATGAATCCCTACAAAAATCAAACTTTGTATAGTGGTTTTAACCCCTAAAGGACCAAGCCCTTTTTTCTTTGAAAATTATTGAAAATTGTCACTTTTAAGGGAATGAGTAGAAAGGTAAACAAAAAAGATTTTTTGAAAATTCAATCATAAGATCTTGCCCTAGATTATGGGAGGTATTTGTGTGAAAAATTTCAACTCATTCTAGATGTAGAGGAGTGAAATATTGACATCTGAAGTATAAAAATAAAAAATAAAAAAATTCCTTGCTGCCCAAAATTTTAGAAGCCTTTGATGATTCCTTAACCAAAAAAATTGCTCTACGCAAAGTTGAGGTTTTTTTCTCCATGTAGAAGACCAAATTAGGTAAATGTGGGAGAATTTTTAAATGCATTGGAGGTTTAAATCATATGTTGTAAAATCCTGCAATGCTATATGGCCATGAAATTTGCATATACACTAGGCAAAATTGGAGGATTTATGTAAAATTGAGAAATCTAAATTACTTTGATTCAAATGGGAAAATCCAAGGAATCTTAGTTACTATAACATGAAAAAAAGTCAAAAAAAAAAACACAAAGAGTTCAAAAAAATAAAGTAACAAATTTTATAAGAGGCAAAGAATACGGAGGTTTGGGAATCCCATACCTACTTGCAAACTAAAACTTCTCATGACTTTCATCTCATCAATCAAAACTAAATGATTCAAAGATTTCCACATTTGTATAAATCTAAAGAACCAATTTCAGATTTTTGTTTTTAAAAATGCAATTTTGACTTCTTTTTTTGAGCTACCCGCCCTCCTCATTTTTCAGAAATTCATTTTTAACTTCTTCAATAAATGTCAAAATGAAGAAAAAGTTAGATGTCCACATAGATTTTTGAATTCCCCACCTCCAATAAAAGTTTCAATTTTTTTTTAAAGTAGATTAGCCGTAGGTACATGCCCAAAATCCATTTGTCCCTCGAGGGGACAATTAGTCCCTTAAGGGTTAAAGAAAGCATAAGTTCTAAAATACTAGGGATTTGATTTGCAAAAAGTATGAAGGTCTTGAAAATGCTGGAATAGATTTGCCACATCAACAGAACAAAGACCCGAGTGTGAGTGCTCAAACCTCCCCCTCAAGAAGTAAGTGCAAGCACAACCAGGTTTTAACAAAACTGGAAAATGAGTTATAATAGTAAGATGGTGGGTTTGGTTGTAGATTTCTAACTAAAGATGCCTTCCAAGCAATGGATCTTTACTAATGGTTATCCAACATACAATGATGAGCAAACGGAGTAACTTCCTAAAAGAGTCAAGTATCAATTCTATACGGACTAATGGGAATGAGGAGCAAAAATAATCATACCTCATTGTGGGGGCCCACGTACCCTAGAGCCTCATCGTTGATAGCCTCCATCTTCTGGGTGATTGGGGTGGAGGTGGCTGCTTCTCAATATTGACAAACAACCACAACATTTTTGACGGGTTGTTGAATAAAACCCCACCACTGGGTTGGTTTACGCAGTGTGGTTGTGACAAATAATCACAACACATGCACGCTTGGAAGAGAGCTAGAAGCAACTTCCAGCCCCTTTCAATGGTTGCAATAGTCTCTCAAATGATGCAATTTGACCTATGGTGGAATTTATCCCCAATGTATGACGCATTTGCTATTCTAAATGGCAAGCTTATGACGCAAAACAGAAATGCCTAATTTATCAAAGTGACCCGTGAACCAAGGAAGTTGGAAATATTTGTATAATTCCCTTATTTCCAAGTTCTTGTTATCTTAGGCAAAAACAAAGAGGGTTGGTAGGGGGGTGTTTTAAGGCTCCTACTTAGTTTCGAATCCAAGGCTAATGAAGGCCTCGGGACTGGGGCCTGGCCAGAACTCGGCAGGGGAAGGGCCGCCCCTGGGAAGGTCCGGCAGATGGCTCTGGAGGGCCGGGTATCGGGCGTCGAGTATCAGAGCACCAGGTATCGGGCTCTGGGTACCGGGCCGGAAGTCAGAGGGCCAGCTTCGGGAGGCAGGCGTCGGCGACGGCTACGCTTGGCTGGGAGAGGGACCGCCATGAGCTCCACTAGGGCTGCGGACTCGGCAGAATTTGGCTAAGAGCTAGGGGTGGCACTAGGAAATGTGAGCTCGATCGAAAGGTTGCGGTCTCGGTAGAATTCAGCTGGGAGAGGGGGTGACACTAGGAAATGTGAGCTCGATTGAGAGGCTGCGGACTCAGCAGAATTCGGCTGAGAGTTGAGGGGGTGATACTAGGAAATGTGAGCTCAGACCGAGAGGCTGCGGACTCGGCAGAATTCGGCTGAGAGCTGAGGGGATGATACTAGGAAATGTGAGCTCGATCGAGAGGCTGTAGTCTTGACAGAGTTCGGCGGAAAGATAGGGGTAATACTAGAAGAATGTGAGCTAAAACAAGGGCCACAGTCTAGGTAGAATTCGGCTGAGAGAGGATGACACTAGAGAATGTGAGCTCAAACAAGGGCCACAGTCTCGACAGAGTTCGGCTGAGAGCTGAGACTAGGAAAATGTGAACTCGAACGAGAGCTGTAGACTCGACAGAATTCGGCCGAGAGGGCTAGGGGTGATACTGGGGAATGTGAGCTCATGCAAGGGCCATAGTCTCGACAGAGTTCGGCTGAGAGCTGAGACTAGGAGAGTGTGAGCTCAACAAGGGCCACAGTTTGGACAGAAGTCGGCTGAGGGCCAGGGGTGATACTAGGAAAATGTGAGTTCGAACGAGAGCTACAGGACAGTCAAGTGTGAGCTTCAGCGAGATGCTAGAGGCTTAGCAGAGTGATCTCGAGAGGACAGGGACGGCAGAATGTGAGCTCAAACGGCCAGTGGCTAGCAGAGTGTAAGCTCGAGAGGCCAGTGGCTAGCAGAGTGTGAGCTTCAACTGAGAAGCTGGCGGCTGGTAGAGGTCGGTGTTGCCACTAGCTAACAAAATCTGTGAGCAAGGCAAGGCCTCAAGCTGAGAGAATTCTAGGAGCAGGATGGCTTCTCATAGAGTTGCCTGGGGAATTGAATTAGCTGTCCAAAGCTGAGCTAAAATGATTCTTCAAGAGCTGCTAGGAGGGCTTATTCTGCTGCTGGAGTTCTGATAGCAACCAGTAAGCCAAGGTTATGGTTAGGGTTCCTATTCTAACTACTAATCAACTCGAATGCAAATGGGACTTTTAAGAAGTGTGGAAGAGCAGCATTGCCAATCGTAATCCAACTTCCTAGGGGTTAGTATGACCAATACAAAGAAGGGCTATGTTCTACTAAGTGAAAGGGAGAGGGCTCCACCAAAAGCAAGGGATAAGGGGGCTAGGGACTTGGCAAGACACAAGTGATGGCCAAGAGAGAGATCTAAACAAGGAGAAGTGCTCTAAGACATAAGGAAAATAATTACAAGTGCTAGGAGGCCCAAGAACTATGAAGAAAATGATCTAACATGAGAAAAGTGGTCGTGACAAGTGACAAGAGAGTGTTTTTGGGAGGAGGTGGGCCTCCCTTTATACCTTTGAGGGAGGACACCTCAGCCCTCTATCTAGGAGATCCATAGATCCCTTGAATTCTACCTAAAATCTAAGAAAAACTCAAAATGGATGAAATCTGGATGAATTTGCCGTAACTTTTGGAGTGTAGCTCCAAACAACAAATGGATGGTGGCATTGGATTCCTTGGACCCAAAATAGCCGGTTTTGGTTATTCACGCTCCCAATTCCAAGCTACAAGGCGTCGGGAAACTTAAATGAAGGGTTAGGGGTGGATGGATGAAAAATTCAGAATTGGGAATTCATCCAAAAATCAGAAATTGACTTCCCAAGGTCTTCCAACGTTGTTAGGGGAGTCGGAAAACACTCCTTGCTTCCGTCAATTGGGCTTCAAATGGATACAATCTTGAAATTGGATGTCATGCGAATTTTTTAAATAAGCTGGATGTGGCCGTTTGAGGCTTTGCCGCTATCAAAACAACTTATAACTAAGGAGATTGTTGTAAATCCTTGAGAAACTCTTCCATGAATTTTGGTGGCATTTTACTGCCATTTGTCAACCTCCTTTGACCGGGGTCGATTAGTAGCATAGTAGAGTTGACTGCTTGGAATCACGCTCTCTGAAAAGCGGAAGGTCTTGAGAACCTTGGGTATAGACGCACCAAGTGTTGTTGTTGATAGTTGTGGATAGTTGTCCGGTTGTAATTGATGATGTGACATTTGACTATGGCATAACTTGAGCAATTCTAAACTAACCCTCTCTAATTAGGTTAGTGGGGACTTTTGGAGGGGATCCCAAGCCTCAAGTAGTGTGTCTCTCAAACTAACTAAAAACTATTAAATCTCACTAACTCTCTTCTAATGACTTACCAAATGGAGTAGAGTAAATTGCGTACTGCTAACCATTTGATTTAACTAATCTAAATCAATATAATTGGCTATTTCACTTATATTAATGCAATATCAAAGCAAAATAAAAGAAAAAAGTAATTCATGACTTCTGGTGCTAAATCTGGGACACACCCAACAAACCAGCACTCTTATTTAAACTCCAATATCCTACTTCAGTGTCTGACAGCTTGCTCGAAATCAACATAAGATGTTCCACAGCTCTCTGAGCAATGTCATGAGCGCTGGGATTTTAGATGCGGTTCCATGTCTCGTCCACACATGTAGATGCAAGTTTTTGGAAACCAAGCAGTTAGACAAGATTTTCTAGGCTCACGCTGAGCAGCTCGTCGAGAGGGATAGCCAAAGAACTTCTCTATATCAAGTCCAGGCCCTAGATCAACGTACAACAACCTTAACAAATAAGTCAATGCCGTGTGACAGTTCAGGCTTTCATAGATAGCTTTTCCAACTAATTTCATATTAAAATAATTTTTTTAATATTAAATTTCATGCACTCCTATATTTAGTCCACATGAAGCTTTATTCTCTTAGTATCTATTTTGTGAGTGAGGATTACAGATGAGTGTGTATTCTTATAGATTCATTTTTTGAGGTGGCGTTTCTAGCAATTTCATATGAAAGTAGAACTCTAGACAACTTGTGTTTTTTGGTGAATTTTTTTATGGTTTCTCTACTCTTCTCTCTTATGGAATATATTGTGTTCTTTAAAAGCTAAGATTGACATAGTGAAGCCAATTTCAAGAGAGAAAATAAAAGATATTGTTGCTCTTTTTATAAAAGGTAAAAGTACAAAAGAGATTGTCAAATCTCTTGGTTTTTCACATAGCACAATTAATAGAGTGAGGAAAGAACATTATAGTGGTTTAGAATTGCCAAAACAATATGCTTTAAAGATTCTTATCACTTTGGAAAAACAACGCGCAGTGTGTTTGGTCACTGTTAGAGGGTTGGAAACGGCATCCCACGCAGCAAAAGTGTTGAGAGAAAATAGAGAAGTAGAGTTTTTGATAACACACTACGATATGCTATTATAATAGAAATGTCTCTATCATATAGATACATGTTATTTATCTATGTTTGTATTGATTTCAATAAATCAACAGTCAAAGCAAATATGGTGGTTGTGGTGAGAACTAAATTTTCATGACAACGCAGCGGTTATAAATTCTAAAGCGCTGCAACGTCTTATCACATGCACAACTCAGGGAGGTAGGTAGTGGATTGGCTAGACCAATTTCCTATCTCATTAGCATGCCAAGCCGTGTATCGACATCACCGCTCGATGAGTCCGATTGGATTTAAATATGAATAAAAAGACGACCAAAAACGACCGCTTCTCTAGCCAATCAAGTCTACAACTTGGCGACTAAAGACAAGCGTTTTACGCTATAATATGCTCGTAAGGGCATTTGACCACTTTACGGTGATGTTTATCTAGTATTTATTCATTTTATGTGTTTACCTAGATGTTTTGAAGGGCTCATATATTTTGCCTTTATTTGAATAAAAATACTAAAGATTCAAAAGTGATTTAAAAAAGTGTAGAAAGAAAAAGGGTTTAGCATCTATAGTGGGATTAGGATGGAAAAGAATGTGGGCTGATGTGCCGCACCTCCCAATTTTGGATATGATCAAAATGTAATAGAGATGATTCTTTAGTATGTTGCAGTTTAGTATATGAATGTTGGTTGGAGGAGTAGGAAAAATCCGAAACTTTGATGTGACACAAATTTCTGTGTTTATAATTTTTTGAAATGAAATTTGAAAAAGTGGTTTCTTATATCATTACATTTTTCAAAATAAATTTGCAAATTTAATTTGGAGTTGAGATGCAAAAGTTATAGGTGTTTGAATTTGGAAATTAAAAAGTCAAATTATGAAAAAAAGCTGAGATTTTGATAAATTATAGTTTATGATTTATATGTCAATGTGCAACAAGATTTGGATTGAGTATTTATCTTAGTCTTATTTTTCTAAAAAATCATTAAACTCATGGTTTGGAGCTTGAAAGAGAAAGTTATGAATGTGTAAAGAATTAGAGATGGTTGCCTTTTTGTTGAGAGATGGTTGAAACTTTGAGGAGCTACAACTTTTGAATAGTTGTAAATTTTTTTTTCAAAATTTTAAAAGTAATAGTTTATTATTATAGCTTTTCAAATTGTCATCAGTCATTCTATTTGGAATTTTATTGAGAAAGTTATAATATATATAGAAGTTGGAGGTTTAGATGCTCTCTAAAAAATTGAAACCCAAACTTTGATTCATTAAAAATTTTAAGTAGAGTTTCAGTTTGTAATAAAAAATTTATAGATTGTAATTGATTGTGTTTTCTTTTCAAATTGATATTGTACTTGTTTGTAAAAATTATAGAATAAAAAGTTATAAAGATTTGAAGAAGCAATGATTAGTTTGCAAAAAAGGAGGAGAGCCTCCATTTTGAATTTGCATAACTTTTGGACAATAGTTTAGAAAGAGCTAAGATTTGGAGAAAAATTAGATGATTAGAAGGGCTTTCTAAAATATTATTTCACTTTGCATTTGGATATTTAAGCTGTTTATGACACTAGATAGAAGGTCACAACATTTATAAGTTTTTGTTGATTGTGATTTTTTGCATTGTTTTTATTAAAATATGAAAACTTGAAAACATGAAGACTTGAAGATTTGAAAATATGAAGATTTGAAGATTTGAAGAAGAATGTTTTGAGATTTATGTATATGTAGAATGTGGCTTTATTATTCCTAGCCAATTTTGTAAGCTTGTTTGTCAATTTATTTTCATTCTGTTTTGTAAACCTTATTGCGAGCAGTTTGGAATAAACCAAACTTCACCATATTTATTATCGTGGTGACAAAGTAGAATTGATCACCCACATGGTTGAGATTTGTTATGTTTTCTTGATCTATAATTCTTGCTAGCAAATCGTAAATTTAATTTTAGGGTCCTATCATTTGGACAGCAACTCGTGTCTGTTATCCCGTTCTACCTGTTCCGTATCCTATGAGCTCTTATTCCTACTTTGATCTTTATATCCCTAGAGCCAATCATAAAATAAATCAACGGAAGACAAAAGATTGAAGATTGAAAAGTGAATGTCGATGACTGACAATGATTTCTAATTAGCAATGCACAATCGCAACTAGACACCATATATATTTCTAAGGAGCGCTCCTCTCTATCTAATAATGCATAAAAGATGCCGGATTGAGCGCTTGTTAGAAGATGTCAGAATCTTATTTGTCATAAAAAAACATATGAGAGAGGTTTTGTTTTGCAACAATTCATAAAGATTGGACAGTAGAGGATTAGAAAAAAGTTATTTTTAGTAATGAGACAAAGATAAATTGTTTCAATGCAGATATGAAGACTTGGTATTGGGTTAATGACAATGAAAGCTTACTTGATTGTGCTATGAGGTAAATAGTGAAACATGGTAGAGGATCTGTGATGTTGTTGTCATGGGCTAAGCTCAGTTAGAAGCTCAGATGTACACTCGCTAGTCTAAGATAACTTCAGTTCAAAGATAAAATTTAAAGTAAAAGAATTTTTACTTTTAGTTAGTTAAAATAAAAGCTAGACAGAGATTAATATATAAGTAAACACTTATTCATTGTAAACTTAATTTCTGGATCAATATTATATTTTACTTAGTAGTATATGTTTGTTTTGACATCTATACTCTTACATAATCCAGAAATTCGCTCTCTGAAGGGGCTTAATCCACCTTTGCTTTTCAAACGGCAAAACTTGGACGAGTTGATTGAGGACTTTATCCACCCTCGTAGTAACGATAGGAGATGACTACAGAACTGGGACGCAAAAAAAAACTTTGCGAAGCTTGAAGACGTTGGTTGAGGCGTGTCTACTTTTTGGAGATGGGGGACAATGCGCTTTCTAACGAGGAGATCTTGCAGCAGTAGCAGCAAAAAAAATATATGGAGGAGGACTATTGACGGGAGATTATGAGGTTGCGTTCAGAACTTGCTGCTTCACAACAAGCTAAAAAGCAATTGGGAGGTCCATCTTCGTCACAGATGATGCCACAATCTTTGCAACAACAGCAGTATGAAGTTACTGCTCCTGTGTTACGTAAACGATTGCCGGACATCTCGAATTTCGATGGTAGTCGGAAGAGCTATCCGATGTGGAAGGTCGAAGTTGATAACAAGCTTTGAATTAATGGGGCAGTACTCGGGACACCCCAAGACTAAGCGGCGTATTTGTTCACTAGGATGGAGGCAAAAGCGCAATTAATGGTAGTATTATTCTACCAAAACCAACCGGGCTATGATGCAAGAACTTTTGTTCAGCATCTTGACAGCGTTTTTATCGACCCAAATGCAACGGCGCGGGCGTTGAATAGGCTTCAGGCAATGAAGCAAGGCAGAGAATCGTTTGCAACGTTTTTGCCCAAGTTTGAGAAAGAGCTTGGTGAAAGTCAGCTTACCATGGTTCTTGACATGGTGAAAATTAGATATCTTCGAGGAGCTCTCAATGTGGAGATGCAACGCGCGATGATCGGGCCCGTCACGTATGTTCATTACGGCATTTTTGTGCAGGCTTTGTTGGTAGTTGGTTCTCAACTCGATTGCCTTCAATATCAGAAAGGCTGTGCATCTCTGATGACAACAACAAATCACGTGTGGCTTGGTGGAGATGAGATGGATTGGACGCCTACCATTCAAGTGGGAAAGCTTCGAAGACGCCTGATGCCGGATGAATAAAAAAAGTGCCGACAGGAAGGTCGATGCTTTTTATGTTTGAAGCATGGCCACCGCGCGAACGATTGTTCGTCAAAGAAGGGTGATGCTGAAGAAAAGATTAAAAAAAAAGACGTGGAGAAGACCACGAAGGTGCGCATAGTCAAAAAGAAGAGTAATGTTGTCATAAAAGAGGTCAAAGAGGTGGAGACTTCTGACTTTGAAAAGGAGTCGGAAAACGAGTAGCTTCCGGCAAAAGACTCAGTTGGAAGCGTGTAGGCAAGTTGTTGAAGTTGAAAAGTTGTCGTTCACATAAGAATCTTGACATGAATGGTATGTACATTGATATTTTGATCAATTCAATTTTATCCACTCGTACTTTATGCGACTCTGGATGCCAATGCTTTGCAACTGTGTCTGAGCAATTTGTTAAAAAAAACGGATTAGATTCTTCACCAATCGAACCAAGACCCCTCGAACAAGTTACAATCATAAAGGAGCAACCTATGATTCAACGCATAGCAACATTTAAAGTTGATATCAACGGTATAGAAGAAAGGATTGTTGCATATGTTATTCCCGGACAAATTGGTGATGTCATCTTTGGAAAAGGCTGGATGGAGCGACATGACGCTAGCATTCGACCTGCTAAAGAAGAGGTTTGCATTCGGAAGCCTTTCAAGATGATCGTCAAGATTCGACCCATTATATCGGAACCAATTCGGGAAATACAGGCAGCAACAATCCGGACTTTGCAAGCTAGCGATGAACCTGTACAGATTTTTACTGCTAGCTTGATTGACATTCAGAAGGCGCTCCAACAGAAGGTGTACAAGGATCCTGCGCAACATGCTCCAAACTGGTTGATGCCAGTTACTGATGCCTTCGATCGGCAAGACGCGAAATCGTTGTCGCCACACAGGAAAGGGGTCGATCACGAAATCAATCTTGTTGAAGGGAAGACCAACGACGACATCCCTGCAATGCCATTATACCAAATGTCCAAGGATCAGCTATTAGTACCACGCAAAACTCTTACGGAATTATTGGACAACGGCTTTATTTGTGTAAGCAATTCGCCTGCAGTAGCCCCAATGATATTTGTTAAGAAACCTAATGGAGGATTACAATTTTGTGTTGATTATCGTCGATTGAACAAGATAAGTCGAAAGGACAGCTATCCGATCCCGCGCATTGACGAGACATTGAGGACTATTGCTACAGCCAAGTACATCTCGAAGGTTGATGTCATCTCTACATTTCATTGAATTCGAGTCAAAGAAAGTGATGAGTGGAAGACGGCGTTCAACACACGTTTTGGTCTATACAAATGGCTAGTCACGCCATTTGGGCACACTGGTGCACCCGCAACATTTCAGCGATACATCAACTGGGTACTTCGAGACGAACTAGATGTATGTAGTTCTGCATATATAAATGACGTGGTCATTTATAGTGATACACAAAAAGAACACCGCGACGCTGTGCTTAGGATCATTCGTAAATTTGCTAACGCAGGGCTTCAACTTGATTTTGATAAAAGTGGGTTTGAAGCTAGTAGCATTAAGTATCTTAGATATCTGGTAGAAACTGGTAAGGGATTGCGGGCTGACCCGGAGAAACTTGAAGCCATTCAGAAATGGGAGCCGCCAAAGAAGGTGAAAGGAGTCCGTGATTTTTTGGGCTTTTGCAATTATTATCGACAATTTATAGATGGATACGCGCATATTGCAGAACCACTTACTTGATTAATGTGAAAAGACCAACCTTTCAATTGGACATCGGATTGTCAACTTGCATTTGATCGGTTAAAGGAAGCTTTGGTAAATGCACCAGTATTAGCAAAATGGACCCCAGGATTAGAAATGGCAATTGAATGTGATTCCTCTGGATATGCGGTTGGTGGCACTTTGATGCAGAAGGTGGATGGACTTTGGCACGCGGTTGCTTATTTTTCAAAGAAACACAGTTCAGCCGAATCTAACTATCCAATTCATGACAAAGAGATGTTAGCAGTTGTTCGTTGCATTCGTGAATGGCGTATGGAGCTTGCTGGACAACATTTTGAGGTATGGTTGGACCATCGTAATTTGGCTTATTTCTAAAAGAAGCAACATTTGGGAGAGCGATAAATGCGTTGGGCTTATGAGTTGAATAACTTTAGCTTTGAAATAGTGCATAAACCTGGAAGAGAGCAAGCTCAATCAGACGCACTTTTCCATCGCGAACAAGACACTCCCAACGATATGAATGATGATTGGATCATGAACCGACATCATCAACTATTCGAAGGAGATGGTAACGCTTTGAAAGTGGTTGCAAAATCCGCATGGATAAAAGATGGCGATGCGGATTCGAAAAAAGAAATTGCGACTACGGAGTCAATGATGACACCACGTCCCATATGTCTATTTGCAGACGCAGAGATGATTGCATTATGGAATGCAGGACTCAAAACGAATCATCGATATTGGAAGATGCGGAAGGCTGTTATGGATGGCGAACGCCGACTATCAAAAGAATGGGGCCTATCAATCACAATTAGTGAATGCTTTGTAGATGGAGCCCATCGACTACGTTGGCGTGGACGAATATGGATACCGGCATACAAACCACTTCGAACGCGATTGATTCAGTCTATTCATGACTCACCATTGGCTGGACATATAGGTCGTGAAGGAACACGAGACTTGCTCGCACGCGAATATACATGGCCTGGAATGACTCAAGATGTTCGAAGATTTGTACAAAATTGTAATGTCTGTGGAAAATCTAAGATTTGGCGTGAACAAAAGCAAGGTTTATTAAAACCTTTACCAATTCCCGCACGGATATGGACGGAACTTTCTATCGACTTTATTACCGGCTTGGCACCAAGTAACACTTATACAAATATCTTAGTTGTAACGGACCTTTTGTCTAAATCCATCACTGCTGTGCCAATGAAGGAAATTTGTGCTATTGATGTGGCTCAAAAACTCTTAGAGCAAGTTTTTCAACATCACGGACTACCGACCGCAATCATTTCCGACCGCGGAAGTCAATTTGTGAGTATGATGTGGGGAGAAGTGTGCCGATTGCTGAGGATCACACGGAGATTGTTGACAGCCTTTCATCCAGAGATGGACGGTGCAACGGAGCGTGCCAATCAAGAGCTTGAGACATACCTTCGCATCTTCACTGCATTTGAACAAGACGATTGGGCTCTTCAGTTGCCAATAGCAATGATGGCATTGAATAATCGGGTGACGCAGTCCACAGGTATGTCAGCATTTTTTATGATTCACGGCTTTCATTAATCTCTCATGGATTTTACCATACCTGAGGAGCAAGGATCTTCCTTATCACCGGCGGAGAAGGGACGTAAGCTTGTTGAGCAATAGAGTCATAGTGCTGATATGGCAAAAACAGCAATGGCGATTGCCCAAGAAAATCAAGAACATCAATCTAACGTACGACGTTTCGTGGCCGAAGTCTTCCGTCCAGGTGACTGTGTCTGGTTGAAATTGAAAAACATCAATACAACACGGTCGATCAAGAAGCTCGATTGGATTGCCCTTCCTTATCGCATGCTTGAATGTGTTGGTACACATGCGGTTTGTTTGAATATTCCTCCCGGTATTCATCATGTTTTCCATGTGAATTTGGTTAAGAAGGGAGGAGCAAATCCTTTGCCTTCTCAATTAGCACATGATAATGAGCCTGGTATTGTTTTGCACAATCCACTACATCCTTCAGATGCCTCAACTGATAATGAGGGCGAGTACGCAGTTGAACGGGTATTGTGACATCGGCGCCAAGGACGTAGTTAGCAATTACTTGTGAAATGGGTTGGCTGGCCTGAGCCCACTTGGGAACCATTACGTCATTTGCAAGATGCAGTGGCCTTGGATGATTATGAGCGCTCCTTGCGCAATGCAGGTTTAGTTGTTCCTTAGGCAGATCTTCTCTTCCATTCTTAGTTACGGAGGAGGAGGAGGAGGCATATGTCATGGGCTAAGCCCAGTTAGAAGCTCAGATGTACACTTGCTAGTCTAAAATAACTTCAGTTCAAAGATAGAACTTAAAGTAAAAGAACTTTTACTTTTAGTTAGTTAAAGTAAAAGCTAGACAGAGATTAATATATAAGTAAACACTTATTCATTGTAAACTTAATTTCTGGATCAATATTATATTTTACTCAGTAGTATATGTTTGTTTTGACATCTATACTCTTACAGTTGTGGAGTTGCATGACTTCAAGGGGTTTATGCAATTTATAAAAGGTGAGTAGTCGTTTAAATGCAAAAGACTATATTTCAATTTTACATGGAGAAGTACTTGAGTTTGGAAATATTAGATTTTTCAACCTTGATGGAGTTATTTTTGAATATGACAATGCTCCTATTTGTAAAACAAAGATTGTTCAAAAATGATTTTTGGAACAACCGTTTTTTATTTTAGAGTGGCCAAGTTAGTCTCCATACCTAAAGCCTATAGAATATATTTGGACAATTCTCAAATACCGTTTGAATTCCTATCCACCTCCTCTTATAGGTCTTCTACAATTATGGGAATGTATGCAAGAAACTTTTAGAGCTATTACTAGATAGCAGTGTGAGAGATTATATGCTAGTATGCTAGATTGAATTGCAGCTATTTTGGCTGCTTGTGGCAACTGGACAAGATTTTGACCACATTGTATATACCGCCTCAAAAAATGAGTCTATGTACATAGTCAACTTTGGCATTATGTATTTTTCAATCCTAATGACAATTTATTTTCAAAATTTTTAGACGTATGTTTTACTTCATGCTCTCAAACTTTCATTTTAAAATTTTTTTGCTTTGATTTGTCATATTCTTTACATTGTCATTTTTCTGAATTAGATACACGCATTGACTCATTTATTAAGGTCATTGTATGTGCAGTAAACCAAGCCAATTCTAGGTTGTTCACCTGATTGTACTTTTGATTTGAAGGTATTTTTGAAGTCTTTTTGGTAATTTTCCTCTAATTACAAAAGTGGCCCAAAATTTTCTAGTGTTACCGTTCACTGTTACCTCATAGGGTGTTTACACAAGCATGAGTAGAAGCGAGAGTAGGGAAAAACAATTCTAAATCAAGCATCCTATAACTCTGGAGCAAGAGTAGGAGTGAATCATGGGTGTGCGGTCTTGTTACTACTTTTATGTGTGTGCGGTAGCAAGAAAGGTGTGCTACACAATTTTAGAAGATGGTCTTGAAGTGCCACATGTCCTTGGGTAACTTTTTGAAGTGGCTCCACCACCCAATTTACCCCTACATGTTTCTACTTAGCTCCTAAATGCCCAAGCCTCCCCCCAATTTGGATGTTTAGAAAATTTAGAAGATGAGTAATACCTTATTAAATCACTATTTTCACCAGAAGAAAACTACCAAAAAATTGCGTTCCACTTAACAAAAAATGTGAAGTTGATTGTGTTGCGTTCTCCATTTCCAACGCAAAATTGCATTAGAAATGGAGAACGCAACACAATCAACTTCACATTTTTTGTTAAGTGGAATGTGATTTTCTGGCAATTTTCTACTAGTGTTTTTAGTAATTCTTTTTTAATAAAAGTTTTTTTAAAGTCTATTTTCAACGTTAAAATTTTGATTTTGAAAATGAATGTCAATGATTTTTATACGCAAGATTTTGTACAAGGGTGTGCACTACAATTTTGGGTTTTACCATGCTAGAAAAATCTTGAAAATGAGCCTCAATTACAATAGAGCTTGGAGAAAAATCCATATTAGAAATTCATTTAAAAAATATAAAGGAGTAGATTTTGAAAGCCATAAATTGATTAAAGTTAGACATGTAATGACCTTAAACCTCATATATTTTTGGTGACCAACTTTTTGGATTAGACATTTGAAATGAGGACTAGAAGACTTCAAGTCACTTTTGCAAATGTAACACCCTCCTATTCAGACATCTTAATCTTTCAAACTATAAATGATAATGGTTAGTTTCTTCTTCCATGCAATTGCTAACATGATTAGTATAAGTGTGTATGGTAACAATAAAAAAAAACTTGATGAATTTATGAAAATGTTGGTTGAGTGTTCAATGTCATGAAAAATTTCAAGAACCTCAAAAAGGCCTTGGAAGTTTAGAGGTCAATTTAAATATGGTGACTTGTGACCTTGAGAATGTGGTTTTTTTTATATTATAATTATATCAAAAAACAAAAGTACAAGGTAAAGGAGTATGGGTTCTGTTATCTTTGGAAAAAAGCATTGGTAGCTATAACTGATATTGAGTGCTTACCTTGTTATTTTAGTTAATTTATCATTTAACAAAAACAAAAACGCAAAACCATATTGTATTTATGATTTTCTTTAAGTTTATGTTTATGAACATATCATTGCATTTATGTTTATTTTCATGTTCTTATTGGTATTTTTATTCATGTATGTATTAACTCTTTGAGTCCTCACCCTTGTGTAGGTTGCGCATGTTTGAAAAATTGCAATACAAGATTCCATTAAAAGGGATCTTTCAAATTTATTGTTTGCATAAAAATCTTAATAGTTTGGATTTATGTTTTTTTCCATATGATACAATCAATCATTACTATCACCAATATTTTTGTATAAATTTGTAACTTCAAATTCTAAAACTTTTTGTAATTTCATTACAAACAAAATATTGACAACTCAAACATGAATTGATAGAAAAGTAAGGTTTTAAATGTAATAAGCTATAGACATTATTGTGATAAAAAAGTAATGTTTCAAATGTAACAAGCCATAGACATATTTGTGAAACTGGTTACCTAAAAAATACATGTTAAGGTGAAAATGTTATCACATGGTGATCTTCAATGTAAGTTGCACACATGGTTAGAATTTTTACATCATATATATTTATATATATATATACTAGTTTACGTACCTATTGTACCAATAGAGGTAACAAAAATATCCTTGCAATAAACAAAATGTACAATAGCAATCTTTTCCCTACGCCCCCTATCCTCGTGCCTCCCTATCTCCGTGCCCCTATCTCCGTGCCCTCCTATCCTCATGTTTTCCTATCCTTGTGCTCCCTATTATTGTGCCCACCTATCTCCATGCCCTTATCCTTGTGCCTTCTATTCTTGTGCCCCCCTATCCTCATGCCCTCCTATCCCCCTGCTCCCCTATCCTTGTGCCCCCCTATCTTTATGCCTACCTATCCCCATGCCCTCATATCTCCGTGCCCCCTTTCTTCGTGCCCCCTTTCTTCGTGCCCCCTTTCTTCGTGCCCCCTTTCTTCGTGCCCCCTTTCTTCGTGCCCCCTTTTTTCGTGCCCCCTATTCCTGTGCCTCCCAATCTCATGCCTTCTTATCCCCGTGCCCCCCTATCCTTGTGCCTCCAATTCTTGTGCCTCTCAATCTCATGCCTTCTTTTCCTCGTGCCCCCCTATCCTTGTGCCTACCTATCCTCATGCCCTCCTATCCCTATGCCTCCTATTCTCGTGCGTAAAAGGTGCAACTTGTTAAATAAAGAAAGTTAATGAGCCTAAATAAAATAATTTTTTCATATTTAAAGACTTATAGAAGAAAAAAAGTAATGAGAGTAGAGATAACATGTTTTTCTTCTTTTTTATGTTATGTATATAGCTTTTATACATACTATATATCTCATTCATAAGTATTATTTACCAAATAGACAAATGTGGATGGATTGATGACAAAAAAAAATTGGGCAAAAATTTGTATAGGTCAACAGTTAAGTGAACTTGAACTGTTAGAGAATTGATGGCTTGAAGAATTTAGAATGACATGTACATAATTTCATAAATTGGTTGCTATGTTAACTTCTTTTGTACAAAAGCAAGATACCAACATGAGACAAACAATTTCTATGGACAAGAAGGTGGCAATTGTATTAAAAAAGGTTAGGATGGGGAGGTGTTCTTTGTGAAAGTGGAAATTGCTTGGAAGTATCAGTTGTGGTTTCATCAAAATTCACAAATGACATGTGCAAAGTTTTAGTGATCCATTTCTATGACAAATATATTCAAATACCAGAAAGAGATTCATTGCAAGACATTATGGCTGGGTTTGAAAATCTCACAAGAATACCTTACATGTGGGGAGTAATTGACAAATGTCATATTAGATTAAGAAGGAAACCAAATGCTAACCAAGTACTAGCAAATTATTTCAACCAATTGATATTCCATTTCATTACTTCTACAAGGTGTATGTGATACAAAAGAAGATTTCTCAACGTATGTGTCAAAGCATCTGGAGGGAGTCATAACAGTGCCCATCTTTGAGGTTCAACATTGTGGCAGAGACTACAAAGTGGTGAATTATCCCATCATAATTTCTTATGCAATAGGTGGTAAAATGTACACTCGGGTACAACAATGTTACAAATAGCTCATTTGAGCCATTCAATTTTTTTGGTGAAATGTAGAGTATAATTGGTATATTTTTGTCCAATAATTTATCATTGCATTCTCACATAATCCAAATTAAGCATACCAAAAACCAATTTTAAGAAAGCAAAATTTCATTTGTGGTGAAATTTTAAAGCAAAAGTTCATGGTTCTACATGGTATTTTATTAAAAACAATTGGTAATGAGTATCTAAGATTTGATTTCATGGGTATGTAGGAAACATCCATATGCACATCTTCCATGCTAAAAAATACCCCCTTAAGTGACAAGAATTTGAGCTACAAAAGATTCAAAGAAACTTGTGATAGGCCCAAATTTTGTAAAATATATAATTTATTATGAAAATCAAATTTTGTTGTTTGACTCAAAAATTGTGACTTAATTTGTATATGTGAACATGATATCTTATTTACTTCATGAAAAGCTCGTTAAAAAATAATAATATGTATTTTACAAAATTTGGGGCCTATCACATGTTTCATTGAATCTTTTGTAGCTCAAATTTTTGTCACTTAACATTTTAGAGACCACCAAACCATATTTTGGTTCAAGAGAGTAATTTTTGGCCTATACAACAAAATCGCTCAACAATTTGAAAAATGATCTTGAAGAACGCTTGTGATCATAAGAAATTTGCATCCAATCCAAGAAATGACAATGGAATCAGATATGTGAGTTGCTAAATAATGGTGTTTATACATCATGGCCTCAAAATATGTATTCATGTTTGGTCAAAGGTGGATTAAAGCAACAACACAATACATCAAACATGCAAGAAGAATGCCACATTTCAAATGTGCAATCTTAAAAAACTTCAAAATACTCAAGAAATACACTTGTATTGTTTCTCTATATGGTAATAATACAATTGTAGTGTTTGAGAATCCATTGAATGATACTATCATTTTATTTTATTTTAAAATCATCCTACATTTAAGGCCAATTTTTGATTGCTTTCACCAATTGGATTTTCCATGACAATTATCAAATTTCTTGTAGAATCGTTTTAGGGTAGCAAAGAAAAAGGGATTTTTGACCCTTTTTGTCCACTTAGCTACACCTTATGATTGCTATTTTTGTCTACTTTGTGTGAAACTAGTACTGTTGGAAAGGTGGAAAACCCTACTTTCCAGAAATGTAAGGCTCTTCTTAACCAAAGCTTGCATGAAGCGTTAACATTCAAAACCACACAAGCATGAAAAACTAGAGATTTTCCATATTCAGCTCACTCAATCATTATAATATTTCACCTCCAATAGTAGATCTAGCTGAAATTTTGACACATTACAACAAATGAGGTGTGCTTCACATTTATAAGGTTGGATTATTTAAATTGGATCCTTGTTTGATTCAAATGCACATCTAATCTTATTGCCCCGTTTTCTAGTGGATTTTAGGAAAATGTGTGTGGTTTTTAAATGGTTAAGGGGGTATTTTTAGCATGAAAGATGTGCATATGGATGTTCCTATGTACCCATGAAATCAAATCTCAAATACTCATCACCAATTGTTTTTAATAAAATACCATGTAGAACCATGAACTTTTGCTTTAAAGTTTCACCACAAATGAAGTTTTGCTTTCTTGAAATTGGTTTTTGGTATGCTTGATTGGGATTATGTGAGAATGCAATGATAAATTATTGGACAAAAATACACCAATTATACTCTATATTTCAACACAAAGATTGAATGGCTCAAATGAGCTATTTGTAACATTTACGCGACTGTACAACCTTATTATTAGGAGATTCAATATACCCTTTACGTGCAAGTCTCATGAAATGCTTCATTGCAAAAAGAAGTGGTACGCCTCAAACAAATCTATTTGATAGAAGGTAGAGAGCTGGACAAGTGACAATTGAGAATTCTTTTTGAATTTTGACAAACAAATTTCAAATTCTTCAAAATGTAAATGCATGGTTGAAGTATGCACCTACAATAATCACTGCATGTTGTATCCTCCACAGCTTCTTAATTGAAGAAGGGGCTATTGGTAGAGATGAAGGGGATGAGGATCTAATTCCATGAAGCCTCTGCATATCAATTTCCAAACTATAGAAGAGAAGATTTCTGAGAAGGTTTCCTAGAATGTTGCAAAAGAGCAAAGGGACGTTTTATTCAACAACAGGGTGGAAAAGAAATATAAAAAAGAAAAAAAAAACTTGATCTATTCGATAAAAGAAATAAATATGACTATGTAATATAAGTTTCTAGTGACCAATACAAAACAGCTTCTATTTTTTATAATGTGTATTCAAACTGCTACGTTTTTATAAACATTGAATGTACTAATACATTTCATTTCATTAAAACGATTTTTTGTACTAAATTATTGTTATACATGATATAGTAATTTTGCTCTTGCCTAAGTAGTGTGCATACATAATTGTTTTGCACAAACATATGCAATTTGTGGAAAAATAATTTGACTTTTTCACAATTTTTGCTAATTATAGAATTCATAATATTTTTGTCTTTGCGGCCCCTGACTACCATAAGAAAATACATGTATTAACTTTTCATTGGTTTTTCCTTTCCAACTACACGTGGATTGATATGCATTAAAAATCCAATTGCAATCTAACCTAATTGTAAGTGTCGCTGAAGGACACAATTTAAGGGTTCTCCTAAATTATGGATTTCAAAACAGTCAAGTTTTTCTAAGCATGGACAGCATTGACAAGCAAAATTTTTAGTGTATATTATAAATCATTAAAGAGGGAGAAGTCAAATTTGGTGACACGTAGTGTTAGTCACAAACATGGTTATATTATGCAAAATTTTATCCAAACCTATGTTGCTAGTACTTGTAAATTATTACATTACCTAGTTTGAAATTTACACATATTTAGTTATGTTTATATGGCATTGAAATGTAATTAATTATGGAAGGTATCACAACCTTGCCATTTTTTTTATTCACCCTGTTTTACAAATTCAAAAATGTTGACATTTTATAAAATAAGAGTAGCATTTTGGTATCTTGATTGCTAATCTTCAATTTTTACTCAACTTTAATCAAGCATACTAGTTTTTGAGTTTCAAAAAATCAAAAGCCTATTTTTGGTGAATTATTTTACATGATATTTATGGTTTTACTTAATAATTGGTTAAAAAAAATTGATGATAGATTTTTGAGATTTGATTGCACGAATACATAGGAAACATCCATACACTCATCTTTTCTTTTAACAAGCATCTCCAAAAAGTTGTAAAATTCTTTCTATGTAGCTTTTAATGTTGAAGTGAACATGATCGGATCTTGTAAAATAGATATGTCTAATTTTTTAACCATTTTTTTAATATAATAACAATACTATTATGTTCAAAGATTCAAACCTTGAGTAGTTGCAAGAATGAACTGCCAATTTTGTCTCAAACACCCTTAATACTATGTAGTACTATGAAGTATTATGAGCTTTTGAAATAAGTTTTTTCAAATAAAATAAAATATGAAAAATTTGTAAAGCACTTAAAATAGCATACTTGTGAAAATTCAGACCTAGAAACTTTTTATTCCAAAAGTTATGCACAAAACAAAATCACCAACAAAAAGCCAATTTCTTTTTTGCTTTTAAAAAATAGTAAAATAATTCAAAAAAATAAAATAAAAATTGGCCATTCAAGAACCCATTAAACTCATTCACATGGTACAATTGTTTTGCTGAGAAATTTCTTTGTAATTTGCCAATGCAGGGAGATAGGATGCCCGCTTTGAGACAATGTAGATGCCATGGAATTTATAATTTTGCAAAACCCTTCTAGAAATGCATGTAAGCATGCTCCATAAACAACAATCCTGATTTATAGCCGTAGAAAAGCTTTTTTGGACCCAAAATAATACTAAAAACCCCTAAAATGGCCAAAGTAGATACCTATTTGGGGGCTGCTTAAAAATAGCAAAATAATTTCAAAAAACACCAAAAAATCACCAAACGTCAATAACTTGCATGTTCATGTTGCTCTATAAGGACAAGTCAATATGACTTCTTTTGCAAAAGTTACAAGCAAAAAACAAGCCGCAGAAGGTGAGGGGGACAGAATGTAGTACATGTCACTCTTGCAATCACCCCCTTATCATATTTTATAAGTCAAATAGCAAAATCTAATTATCATAATGAAATATCTAATTTTCTAAGATTTGGTTGTGGTTACCCAACATTAAAATCTATATAGAATGAGTTTTAAAACTTTTTGAAGATGCTTATTAAAAGAAAAGATGAGTGTATGGATGTTTCCTATGTATCCATGCAATTGAATCTCAAAAATCTATCATCAATTTTTTTTAACCAATTATTAAGTAAAACCATAAATATCATGTAAAATAATTCACCAAAAATAGGCTTTTGGTTTTTTGAAACTCAAAAACTAGTATGCTTGATTAAGGTTGAGTAAAAATTGAAGATTAGCAATCAAGATATCAAAATGCTGCTTTTATTTTATAAAATGTCAATGTTTTTGAATCTGAGAACAGGGTGAACAAAAATAATGGCAAAGGCGCGGTACATATGAAACAGCTAGCAAAGTTGTTTTGCCTTTAATTTGGTTGTAGAGTTTAAGAAAAACACCAAGAATACCCCTTAACTCTTTCAACATATTCAGTACATCCCTTGAAGATGTGAAATACAGATAAGGATACAACAATCCATTCCTCAATCACGCCCCTCCCGCGCAATCGATTTTTCATTAAATCTAAAATTTAAAATTACATACACTGAAAGCTCTAATGATAAATTCAAAATGTATTGGTTTTAGATTGATAGTGAACTTGTTGTGATTTTCTTGGAAAGAAGTAACATATTGGCCATAATTCCTTACTTGAAATTCTAGATATCATGAAATTTAGTGCATGTGAGAGATATCCCTTATCCCCACCTTCTATCATAATTTTAGCTTAAAATATAGAAATCCCCAATCACAAGTACATGCCCATAATTGTTATGTTGCCAAAAATGAAATTTGGTCCTGTAGGGGTTAACTTCTGATTAGCATTTTAGCTATTAAAATTAGGAAGAAATTATAAATAGCTCAATATTTCAAACCAAGTATGAGTTAGCTATCTATACACATTCAATTTTATAAGAGCATAAGTAGTTCACGTGTATCATTGAATTCTTGCATTATTTTTATTGTTGATTTTTATTTTATTTTTAGGCATTACTTTATTATTACATTTTTCTTTGTCTTTGCATTTTTATATTATATTATTTTACCTTGTTATTTCATTTTTAGTTGTTGATACATTTTACTTTCATTTCTAAGGACATATGTACATTATTTTCTACATACATTAAATCATTATTCTTTATGTTCATATAACATTCTTGCTATGTAAACTTTCCGTACATGCCCGTTATTTAATTTTGAGTATAGAAGCATTATCACTAAACATGGGTCATGGAAAGAATCAATCCAATGAACCATTAGGTTCTATTGACAATAATGCAAAGTGGTCAAATGAAGAGGAAGAGGAATTACTAAAAGCGTAAAAAGATGAACAAAATGAAATAAAACAAGGAAATTTAGGAAGAAGGCATTCGTTTGAAATTTTGGACAAGTTAAATGCAAAGAAGAAAGGAAAGGACCAAATTGAAAAAACCAATAAACAATGCAAGTCAAAATGGTTTTCATTGAAGAGGAGATATACAGAGGAGAAGGCAAAAGAGAACAAAACATGAGGACAAAGATCATTGTGGCCTTTATTTGAAACTATTGATCAAATCATAAGATCATCTTCAAAAGTGCAAGGTACTCTTGGAGCAATAGATAGAGGTAAATTTTGTATAAAGAAAAAGTCAGAGCAGTACCAAAGAATTGGTTTGAGTATCAATTCTATAAAAGTCTTAAGGAAGACCAGAATAGTGAATAAGAAGAGGAAGAAGAGGATATTATTGGAAAGAAGCGCCCTGGTGTCACATGTAAAAATATTTGAGAGTCTAAAAGATACAAGAGGGAAAATATCTACAGCCTACTTTGTGAAGTTGTTTTGAGATTCACCACATCATTTGAAACTTTATAAAAAATAAGAGAAGATAGGGAGGACAAAAGATTCAATACACTTATAAAAGCATTAATAGTTACATCAAATAATGCAGATTTGAAGATAGTGCTAGTGAAGAAGATATTCAAATCATTGAAAATCTATCTGACAAAGGCAAACAATCCCTCAAGTTTAAAGAAGGTCAACAAAAAAATTATTATGGGTTTGAAAAGAGATATGAGAAGAACAAACCTAAATTTTGGCTACAACAACTGATGTTGACAATAGAAGATGAAAAGGTTTTATTGAAGGAAGATGGTTGGCTAAATGAAGGACATATAGATGCTACATTTACTATTTTGTAGGAAGATATTCTACGGCACAAAAAATTTCAACAACATTTAGCTTGTCCAGACCATGGAGGAAAAGATTTGCCACGTCTTGGAAAGCCATGTTTGCAATTCTTGCTTGTTGATAATCATTGGGTACTTCTACATTTATATCTCAAAAGTACATACAAATGCTGAGTATATGATACTTTGGGGATTCATAATTTAGATTTTGAACTATTAAGTAATATTTGTATTGCTTATACAATTTTAGTTGATTGTTGTCCAGTAATGCAACAAGTTGATAACTCATCATGTGGACCACTTGTTGTGCCAGTTGTGGCTATAGCTATGGATTTTGCATATGAATTGAATATGGAGTTGTCAAAGTATAGTATACCACAAAATGCGACGTCATTTATGACATTGTTTGAGTACACAAAAAATGATGATATTTCCCAAAATATGGTCATTGAAGTGATTAATAAAGAGATTTAATATATATTATTTATAAAAATGTGGGTTCATTGGAATTTTTGTTTGTTTTTTTGCAATTCTAAAGCTTATTTGTTTATCCATTTGTCCATTAGCGTTGGTACTTGCTATGCTACGCATTAATACATTAGAGTTTTATTAGGACATTCTTTTGTTTGATAGAATGCATAGTAAAAAGTTGAGTAAGTTTTCAAATTATATCTTTGTGATAACATCACAAAAATTGTGTATGTGATATTAAAGAGGGGCAAATGTGATATTACATGGATCCTTATGATTTTGGTAGTATGATTTTTAAGGTACCCAATCATTCCATTTTTGGATTGCTATTGTATACCCCATTTGTGAAGATATTTTAACCCTATTAATACTTTGTAATCATTAAAAAAAATCTTTTAGATTTTCTTCAAATTTTTTTGTTCTTTTCTCCAAGTCAAATTTGACGTCTAAATTTTCAATACATCTTTAAAATTTTACCTATTTATTGGTTTTGTTTGCCAAATCATAGTATGCTATATATTACAATGCATATCAAATATTTAACATCCGATATGAATTGTACAAGTAAACAATCATACATGGAAACTTCATTTAAGTCACAAAAACTAAGTTGAAACTCATTGTGAATTAACCCCTAAATCTCTAAGTGTCCTCTCAGAGGACAAATGAGATTTTGGGCAGGTACCTATGGCCTCAAATTTTGTCCTACTTTTTTGAAACTTTTTTTGAAGATAGAAAAACTTATTAGCTTTTGGGGAATATAATTTTTATTTCAGTTGATGTCCAAAAGCAAAAATTATGCCTAGATAAGCAAAATTTTATAGAGATTGAGCAAAAATTATTTTTTTACATTATTATTATTATTATTATTATTATTATTATTATTATTATTATTATTATTATTATTATTATTATTATTATTATTCCTTCTCATATGTTATAGTTTTTTTTACATCTAAAGCTTTGATTCATTCCATTTGGACTAGTTATGAGAAAGTTATGGACAATCTTTGATTTTTGGGCACCTCAAGCATCTTCTTGAAAAAATAAGTTATAAACTTCATTTTTGAATGCGACTTTAACATTTTTTCAAAAACAATTGTCGGAAAGGGTGAAGTTTGCTTTCTAGAACAATCTCACCATTGGGATTATTACATTTCAATTCCATTGCAAGGTTATTAACAATTTGAGTTTTTGTTTAGTCTCGTACCTTCTTCTACCTAGTGTTTTTTATAAGAATGAAAATTAAGTATTTTTTTATTTGATTTTTTTCCAAAGATTCTCAATTTAATTTTCCACTATTGAAAAATAAACCCCAAAACTCTGTAGTGCAAAAATTTTAAGTTAAAAAAGTTCAAAGTCAAATGATCTACTCATGCAAGGTGCAAAAATGTTTGTTTTTTACACTATAACCCAAATATCTTGCAATTTGTACAATCAAAGTTTTTGAAATTTTGTTTCCACAATTTTATACTAGTTTAGCACAAGATCCTATGGTTAGATATGCAAAAAGACAAATTTTCAAACCTTTTTACTCTTTGCAATAGAAATGGCAGCTTTGAGAGTCTTTTGACAAAATAAAGGCCATAGAGATTTAGGGGTTCAGAGTTTTTATTTTCAAAATTTATAGGCATTGAAAGTAAAAGAAACTCTTGACATGCATCCAATGAATTTACAAAATGGAATTACCCTACTACTTACCCATGTGTGTGCAACAAGTGAAAACAAAAATGGGTGTGCATGAGTGTGCAGCCTAGGGTCATTTGCTTTTGCACACGCTTTTGCATACGGTAGTGCAAATAGCCCTTCAAGCTCCATTTATTGCACATACATAGATACATGGTAACGGTGGAAAAGCTCAAGATTTTTTATATAGGAAAATTTTATGAATATCCCTGAAATTTGCAATATTTGTGTAAATATCTCTGGTTTTTTAGAAGTTGCACAAATGGCTTTGGACCATAATTTTTAGGGGTTTGTTCTATTGTGCACATGTCACTTGTTTTTCCATTTATGCCCACATTGCTTCTTTTTGTTCTATTGCACTCCTTGCTTTGACATTGGTCACTACAAAAGTAACACGCACAACAAAACAAACGCTTGAAATTTATGGTCCAAGAGTATTTGTGCAATTTGTGGAAAATCAAGGGTATCTATACAATTATGACAAACTTCAGTGGTATCTATAAAATTTTCCCTTCTTATAAACAACAGAAAAAGTAATAATTTGTCCCCTATTATGACATTGTTAAGGGGCATACTCCTCCATGGTCCTAAACAAAAACAAGGTCTTTGAATCCAAATGTAAGATCAAAATCCCCTAATTCAACCTTCAAATGTTAAATATCTCTCTTATATTTCCGTATTGAGTAAGAAAGCAAAACTTTTTCTCCCTGGCTTCACATTGACATATGTGCAATAAATTGAGCTTACAGAAGGGAATTTTTGTTGGTTTTATGTCGGTCAAGCAACATACACCCAAGTATATAAGCAAGTAAGGAAAAGTTGCATAGAATCATCCATGTGGGCATGTTTGTCCCTAAAATTTACCAAAATTAGTAGTTTTTATCCAAATTTTGGCAAAATTGGTGTTTTGTTCTAGAGAGATATGGTGATTTTGTCATTTTTTTCACCTAACTTTTTATAATGTTACGGTAGCCAATGTCAAATTGTGGCAAATACTTGTCTAAATAAATCAAGAAATTTTTTTAGCTAGGTTACATCATGTGCCTTCCAAGATCCCCACTGTTTTTTCTCTTGTAGGAGTAAGGTACATCTATATTGGATGAAAGAAGCAAGTGTTGAAATAGATGACTCGTTTGACTGATTCTTGTCTTTGCAACTTCAAAATTATTATCCATAAGTAAAACATTAAAATATCTTTCAATGTTTTGCATGTTTCATGTGCAAAATATGGAAAGACCTATGCAAAACATTTGGAGATCTATACACAGTATTGGGAGATATACATAAAACATTCAAAGACCTATGACCCTCATCATTAAGAGATCTCTTTATGTTCTCTAAACAAAATCCAAAACTAAATGAATATTCTAGATTTAGTTAGGTGTGACATAAGGACATGACCATCCAACATATAAAGGAATCAAACTAGATAATGAAAAATAAAAATAAACAAATGACTTAAGAAAGAAACAAATTCCATTTAAGCCTTATGACTTTGCACAATGCTTTTTAACTCTCAAACGCCAATGCAAACATTTTTGGTCCAATGAATGACAAAATATAGTTTTTGGATATAAAAAAACTATTATTCTTTTTTTCTTTTTTAATAAGTGATTATGGAGACATGGTCATCATGAAAGGCAAAAATCAAACTCAATGAATGCACTCATATTTTCAAGTATCCCAAATTGTGAGAAGATTTACAAAAATGATGTTAGGCCTAATGTTGTCCTTGCAATTAACATGAGGCGGGTACTATATGCGGACTTATGCAACTTTTGAGAGTAATATTAAATTATGTGAAGACCAGTGACTACTCAGCAACTGTGACTGGCCCATCGTTTTAACCCCTAAAGGTCAAAGAAGACGATTATTGTCCTTTGGGTGCACAAAAAACAATCTAGGGTTGGAAAAAAAGTTTTTTTATTCAATTTTTAAAAAAAAGTGGTCATTGCAAGGTTCTTCACCACAGAGTGCCAAAATTGGATTGATTGAAAGTCCTCATGTTTTTCAAAATTGAAATTTGTGAGAACATTCACAACCATGGTTGATAAGTCCTCTCTTGCCCTCTTACAAATTTCATGTGGTCAGCATGCACTATTGACTTTTTCCACTTTTTGCAGCAATACTACAGGCTGGGCACAGCCTAAGCACTATAGCTATACACTACAGGGCAGGGCATAGCTATGGGCCCAGGCGTTTAAAGGTTAAGATTATTGAATGTATTTTCAAAACATGACAAAAATGTTTGGAATTATGGAAACATACAAAAATGTTTTTGATACTTTTTCTTCAATTCAACAGGCGTCATGTATTGTGTCCCGGTGCTTGAGAAGGAAACTAAGGTGACAATTTTAATTGGTGTTTGGAGATGTAACTAAGTTTTTTTTTTTTTTTTAAATTATTCAACTATATTTACAGGTATTTATAAATGTGAACACCGCAACGTTGGTTAACCTCTAAAGGACTTGATCCATTTTGAAATGGTCCAATTGCATGTCTAAGCTCAATTTTGTCTTTTAATCCCTAAAGGATCAAGTCCTTTCTTGTGTCAAATCACACAAAATTGCTACTTCTGGAAGATGGGTAAGAAGATGGGTAAGAAGGTATATATGTATGTATGTATGTATGTATGTATGTGTGTATGTATATATATATATATATATATTGGAAATCCAACCGTAGGATCTTGTTTTAGACTAGAAGAGGTACCTATGGGGAAAAAAATAGGTCATTTCAAAAGCCTTTGACCAGTCGGAGCTGTGCAACACATGGGAAAAAAATAGCAAATAGCAAAAAGTAGAGAATGAGTCAAATCACTAAATTGTTAAGAATTTGGTTATTGAAATGAAAAATGCAAACCCAATGGTTATAATGTTGTAATAAATAATCTAATTCTAGGTTTAGTTTCTTTTCCAAAATATTAAAAATTATGGAAAATAACGGACTTCAAAGTTTATTTTAGAATAGAGGATCAGTAACTGCCCACAAACTAAAACATCTCATAACTTTCATCTCATTGACTGAAATTGAATGATTCAAAGCTTTCCACATATAAAAAGAACTAATTAAGCATATTTTAATATACGTCATCCAATTTTAATAGCTTCTAGTATAATCTTTTGAAAACATTCTTTGTCCACTCAATGGACATTGGCTCTTGTCTTCTTTCTATAATAGAACTAGGTGTCCGTATGTATGTATTAGTTAAGAGGGGGCTGCATGATAAAATTGCTCATGGGCCATGGGAGAGCATGCATGGGGCCATGGGGGGTTGATAAAAATTAAGAGGGGGCTCCATGATAAAACGTCCATATGTATGTATGGGTTGGGGCATGCATGGGTGTTACGAACTAGTTCGTAATGACGGTTACGTTGGTTAGAGGTTGGTTACCCTTCCTCTTTCCTTCTTAAACCAAGTGAGGAGGTTTGTTCCTCACTTGACATTTTGCTTAATACAATGGAATACTTTCAATATCACCTTTGCGTCTCTTAGTGTTTGTTTCTACATTAGGTTATGATCTCAAAATAGAAAAGGAATGTCGACTCTTGATCTTGTATCGTAACATAATGTCAAGTCCTTAAGAGTTCACATTCGGATGAAGAGGCAACCGGGTAGGGATGTATTTGGTTTTGACAAATGTGGGATGTTACCTTTCAAAAAATTATTGGGAAGTAAATAGGCTCGAGAGTTCTTGCAAATTTTCTATGGTGGTAGGAGTAGCAAACAATTTGTGCGGTTTTTTTTTCCAAAATTTTGGCATGTTCTACTCAACGTTTCAATGCGTTCTTGGAGTTGTTTGTTGGTTCTATCGAGGAGGTGATTTTAGGTTTTGATGCATTCACCGTGGTTGGTAAGTAGGATAACGGCCAACTAATTGGTAGTGATTAGGAAGGAAAGAAGAGTAGAGGCATAAATGAAATAAGGTTAGGGTTAGGAAATACTTGCATCAATAAAATCGTATTACAAATTTTAACAATGCTTGTCTATAATAGCAAGATTGTGGTGGATGAAGAAGGTTGGAGAAGTCATGTTGTGAAGTTAGGTTGAGCTACCATGGATCGTGAGCATGTAGCTGGAGATCCGCGAGGACTTACAATGCCGGAAGGGGTGGGATCGGAGTTGGCTTCATTCATACAACAACAAATTCAAAATGTGTTTCAAGCGGCGATCCCTCACTTGGTGCAAAAACTTTCAGAGTGTGCGACGTTGGGGCCAGGACTAGTAGCGTCATCCACATCTGGGGAAGAAGGGCAAGCACCAAAAAGAATGGAAGAGCCTCGAGGTAATGGATTTCATATCAAGAAATCAAAGGTAGCGGAACCGGATAAGTTTTCTGGAAAGAAGGGTAACAAGATATATCGGTAGCTTGCACAATTGCGTTTGGTATTCCAAAGTAAGCCACGCACTTATAATTCTGATGCCGATAAAGTCGCTTATGCTCTTTCATATATGACAGGGGCTGCACAAAATTGGGCGATGCTACTTTTGCAAGTCTTTGATGAAAGACATGATCATGAGTTGTTGACGGACTATGATGCTTTCCGGAAATCCATTATTGGGGTTTACGGTGACTTGGATAGACAAGGTAACGTAGAAGACCGTTTAGGTCGGCTTAGGCAAACTGATTCGGCAGCATTATATATTTCTACGTTTAATGAATATGCCGCTCAAGTCGAATGAAATGAAGCTAGCTTGGTGGCTTGATTTCGAGGAGGACTCAAAGATGAGATCTTGGATTCCATAGCCATCGTAGAGACCCAATCACAAAGACTTCAAGATTGGATGGCAATGGTGTCCTGGATTGATGAGAGGCTATGGGGCCGACGACAAAATCGGCGGATACAATCCGATTTCCAAAATGTTAGAGTTTCAACCGCTTCTTTCTGTGATCCAAGTGCGAGGTTTCAAGCAAATTTGGGCCCAGTGCCTATGGAGCTTGGCGCGACTCAAGCCATGCAAGCTTTGGCAAAAACGGCAGTGGAACGGCTAGAATATCAACGCCGGGGGCGATGTTGGAGTTGCGGCGAATTAGGACATATCAGAGCTAAGTGCCTCACAAACCCCTCTAGGCCACTTTCAATTTTGACTATCATGAAGATGAAAGAAACAGCCTCGAGAAAAGAGGAAGCTCGAGACTAAGTGGGAGGATTCAGTACCCGGACATTGTCTAGACGACGGCAGCTACAATCCCGGAGCAAAGCACGAGCACAAAACGGGGGGTGATGAGCTTGATCATGAGCAAGGTTTGCAATGGAAAGAACCTCTGGTGATCCACAAGAATCCAAAAAATGTATTGACTCCATTGTCTCTATGAGCTACTTTAGATCCGGAGGCCCATGTAACGTTGGATGCCACAATCAATTCCATGGCGACCTCCACCCTAGTGGACTCAGGAGCCACATGAATCTTTATGCATCCTAGATTTGCAGAGGAGTGCAATACAATCCTAAAATTCAAGGAAGCACCAAGAGAAGTTCGGGTGATTGATGGCTGAATGATTAATTCCGAACTTATTACACACGAAGCGGTGGTTGAACTCATAATTGGAAATCATTATGAGAAGTTGGTGGCGGATATCACCAACACATGAAGATACCTATTTATTTTGGACATCCCTTGGTTGATTCGTCACAACCCAATTATTTGTTGCTCACAAAGGAGTGTAATGTTCAACTCAATATATTGTGGAGCAAATTATACAATGCTTGAAATAATGAGCCTCTATTCCGAATTTGGGAATGATGCTTGGCAATGGTCAATGGATGGTGGGATTACCGCGAGTGCACTGCATTCACAAAGCAAAGTTCACGAAAGAAGAATCGAAAAAGAAATTAGTGAAGGAGGAGGCGCCGCGGGCCTTGCAGGCGCTGCGAGCTCGTCAAGGCCCACAGACAGCCTGCGCGTCGGCGCTGCGGGCCCTTTGAGGCATGTAGGCAGCCCGAACGCTGGTGTTGCGGTTCTGCTG
>OY987251.1:5834433-5983457 GCA_963920765.1 Ulota crispa | reverse complement strand
AGTACAAAGAATTCTTCAATTCCAGAGGAATACCGCGACTTGAGTGGAGCTTTTAGTGAGCAGGCGTCAAATGAGTTGCCAAAATACGGCGTGATAGACATGAGGATTGAATTCAAGCAGAACCAGGAGCCACGAAATACTGGTCTCCAACCTATGTCACCGGCGGAATTAGAAGAGCTTCGCAAGTATTTAGAAGAAAATTTGGGGAAATGATGGATTCAACAGTCCAAATCCCCGGTATCGGCACCAATTGTATTTGCCAAGAAGAAGATGGTTCCACTAGAGTTTGCGTGGATTATTGAAATTTGAATAAAATCATAATCCGAAATCGCTATCCGTTACCCCTTATTCCGGAGCTCACAGACCGGTTGGAGGGAGCAAATATTTTCACTAAGCTGGATATAAGACAGGCGTATCACCGAGTGCGGATAGCATTGGGACATAAATTCAAAACGGCATTCGAAACACGGTATGGGTTGTTTAAGTATTTACTGATGCCTTTTGGATTAACCAATGCGCTTGCCTAATTTCAATCTTACATGCAAGAGATCTTTGGAGATCTATTAGACATTTCCGTAGTAATATATTTGGACGACATCCTCATTTTTTCAAAAGATCTGGAAGAACATGTACAAGTCGTGCAAGAAGTTCTTCAACGATTGGAAAAACATGGACTTTATGCCAAGGAATCAAAGTGTCAATTTCATTGTCAATCCGTTGAGTTTTTAGGAATGGTGGTGTCTATTAAAAAGTTGGAAATGTGCCAAGACAAGGTTCAAACCATTAAAGATTGGCCCACACCAAAAACCGTGAAAGAAGTGCAAGCATTCCTTAGCTTTGCCAATTTTTATCGACATTTTATATGTGATTATTCTAGGATTGCCGTTCCCCTTATCATGCTGACAAAAAATGATAAAAAATTTGAATGGACCATAGAAGTGAACCGGATTTTCATGGAACTTTGATCAAGATTTCTCCAAGCACCGGTATTGCTCCACCCTAATTTTAAATGACCCTTTATTGTAGAGGAGGACGCATCTGATGTGGCAATAGGAGCTATTCTTTTGCAGCACGGGGATAATGAGCATCTCCACCCTTATGTGTTCCGTAGTTCAAAGATGTTTCCAACAAAATAAAACTATGATATCTATGATAAAGAGCTCTTAAGCATAATTTTGGCATTTCAAAACTGGCGGATATATTTAGAAGGATCACCGCATCAAACCTGGGTATTCTCAGACCACAAAAATTTGGAGTATTTTCTTACTACGAAACAGTTAAACCAATGCCAAGCTCGATGGTCTGAATTCATATCTACTTTTAACTTTGAAATTCACCACCGGGCGGGATTGCTAAATGGAAGGGCAGACGCTCTTTCTAGACAAGTAGATGTTACCGAAAGATAAAATAAAGAGAATCAACCCTTACTGCAATTGGCTGCGCTTGAGTCTCATGAACCGGTATGGGCGGATGTATAGATTATAGAACGACTTAAGACAGCGTTGCAAGAGGATGCCACACTACAACTATTATTGTCATTTTTCAAAGACAATTCCAAGCAATCTCTCCGAGATATACGCCGAGGACTTCAAGGATACACGTTGCATGATGGAATCCTTTGCTTTAAGGATTTGATATATGTACCAAACAATGAGGAACTCAAACGGCAAATTTTGCGATCTTGGCATGATGCACTAGCCGCGGAACACCAAGGGAGAGCTAAAACTTTGGATTTGGTTAGCGGAATTTTTTATTAGTCCACATTACGCCACTATGTTCACCGGTATGTTGAGAGATGTGACTTATGTCAACAGTCGAAATCAACTCACCATCCTAAATATGGACTAATGTAACCCATTCCGGCCGGTCATGCACCGTGGAAAAAAATTTCTACCGATTTCATAGTAAAATTACCAAATAGCAGTGGACATGATTCTATCATGGTAGTGGTCGATAAAAACACAAAACTATGCCACTTTATTCCTACAAAGGAAACGGTTATCTCCAACGAAATTGATTTATTATATCTACATAATATTTGGAAGCTTCATGGCATATCGGAGGAGGAAATTTTGGATTGCGGGCCAGTTTTTGTCTCTAAATTCATGAGAAGACTTTGCGAACTCCTTAGGATTTGGCCATCTCCAACCACGGCTTTTCATCCTTAGGCGGACGGACAAACCGAAAGGGTAAATCAAATGCTTGAGCAATATCTTTGAACTTTTACTACAACCCGGCAAAATGATTGAACTGATCTCCTTTCAATAGCGGAATTTGCGTATAACAACGCAAGTCATTCTGCAACAAGGTTCTCTCCTTTCTATGCCACTTATGGTTATCATCCGGCATTTTCGGTTTCTACACCAATTACATCTACAGTGCTTGCGGCGGAAGACCGAGTGCAACACTTACAACAAGTCCACATAGAATTTAAAATCATGATAAAAATTGCAGGGGAGAACGCCAAACGCAACTATGATCGCAGGATACAATTACAACCAACATTTCAAGTAGGCAACAAGGTTCTTTTTCGGCACGATAATATAACAATAACGGAGCCATCTCGAAAACTGGCCCCAAAGTTTTTAGGACCATTTACAGTAATTGCTAAACTCTCCAATGTTGTTTATCGTTTACAATTACCAAAAACATTGCAGATTCATGATGTGTTCCATGTTTCTTTGTTTGAAAGATATCGTCATGATTCCATTCCAAGACAACGCCAATTACCACCTCCACCAATTACCACTCTTGATGGAGATGTTGAATGGGAAGTCCACAAAGTTCTTAATTCATGGATTTTTTGTCGGGGAAGAAGATTGCAATATCTAGTCTCTTGGGAGGGCTACGGACTAGAAAAGAATTCTTGGGAGCCGGCGGCAAATTTAGAAAATGCACCACTAGCGGTGGCAAAGTTTCATAAGAAACACCCTGGGGCGCCGGCACTGAACCGTAAAAAAACTCTACCTAAGAAGGAAGATAATGTTACGAACTAGTTTGTAATGACGTGTACGTTGGTTAGAGGTTGGTTACCCTTCCTCTTTCCTTCTTAAACCAAATGAGGAGGTTTGTTCCTCACTTGACATTTTGCTTAATACAATGGAATATTTTCAATATCACCTTTGCGTCTCTTAATGTTTGTTTCTACATTAGGTTATGATTTCAAAATAAAAAAAGAATGTCGACTCTTGATCTTGTATCATAACAATGGGGCCATGGGGGGTGATAAAAGTAATCATAAAAAGTTTTGGGATTGATATCTCACCTATCGCAAATTAAAAAAATGATTAAAATAAGCCTCACTTGTCACACATTAAAAAAACGATTAAAAAATGGAATTGATATGTGCACATTGGAGTTGATACTTGCACCCCCCTTGGGAGGTAAGTTGTAGATTTCTACCATCAAAAATCTGAATTTGAGAATTTTGAATTTAGATTTGGACTTAGAGACCATGGCTTACTTCAAAACCATAGAAAAGTTTGCAATTGAAGAATACCCAATGAAAAAGCTTATCTTTTTTTACAAACAAAAGTAAAAGTACCACTTTTTCTCATAGCAAAGCTTTTTCACTGAGTGTTGTTTGATTGCAACTTTTTTTATGGTTCTAGAGTAAACCATAATCTCTAACTCCAAATCTGAATTCAAGATGGTCAAATTCAGCTTTTTGAAGGTAAAAATCTATAATCTACCTCCCAGGGGGATGTGCAAATATCAACCCCCGGTGTGCACATATCAATTCCCTTAAAAATTGATTAGCCTCACCTATCACAAAAACTATTAAAATAAGCAAAAAATGATTAAAATAAGCGACAACATGACGTGATTAAGCAAGCAAGAAACAATTAAAATAAACAAAATGATAAGCAATATTAGAATAAACAATTAAAATAAACAACAAACAAATCATGATTAAAGCCTTCACCCTTAATGTATGTGTTTGAAGTGAGTCCAAAGGGTGCATGGGTCCACTAGTTTGGGTTAATATATAGTGAAAGTATTGATACAAACAATGTTATGGATCTGATTTGACCTTTAAACAAAGGGCTGGTCATTGTAACAAAAAGCGGGCAATATTTGTAAACATGGGCATTGCCTTTATAATAATGTGGCAAAGTGCCCACACATTTTATTACAATTGTCAAAAGTTTCATAAGTTAGCATGGCATGTTGTCCTCATGAAAATTGCAAAAAGGATAAAATGGTACTTAACACCATTTGTGAGAATCTTTCTCACAATTTAGGATACCTAAAGATATGAGTGTAGTCAATGAAGTAAATTTTTACCATCCATGATGAACCATATCTTTGTGATTACTTTAAAAAAGGACTAGATGAAACATGCCTTTTTTACATCCAATAAACTAATTTTTTTGTCATTCATCAAACAAACAATGTCCACACTATCATTTAGGGGTCAAAGTTTGAAAACTACAATCTTTAAGGCCACTTCACACTATGGCTAACCAAGTCAAGAGGTTGTAGAATTGAGTGGCCAAACTTTGTTGAGAGGCCAAATAAATGGGTTGAAAATAAGCAATAATATATTGTTTTTGAAACCTTTGGCCACCTTTAGTGTGAAGCCTCCAAAGGCCAAGTTCAAATTCCAAATTCATAACATTATTGGACCCTCCAAATCTAACGGCCAAGATCTTGTCGGTTTTTGATTACTTTGTGAAAAAAATTTGACAGCTTCTCAATCTTAGTCTAGGTCTCCATTTATGCTTGACCCATACTTTTTCTGAGAGACCATTCTTTTGAATGAGAGAGTGATGTCATGTACACACTAAATATTGCGTTTAGGTTGCTCCACACTAATTTCTTGACATTTTGCACTATTTAAATATTTACTGCCACTATAGTAATCTTCATCAATTATTACTGAAACAAGCAATTTTTATAAGGTTTAGCAACAACAACAAAGCTACAATACAACAAAAATAGCAGCTTCCAATTTGTAAACCATGTGAAATCCAAGTTTTTAGAGAGTTGCATGCGTCCAAATGGCCAAGTGATATGTCATGAGGTGATTTTTTAAGGTAAGACAACCTAATTGTCAAGGCAACCTAAATGCAATATTCAATGGAAGTAATTTGAATGATGAGGCACTTTGAACTTTGGACTTTGGGCTCTAGTGTGTAGGATTGAGAGACCAAAATCTAAGTTTCTTACAGTCTAATTGGTGGAAATTGATGGCCCTCTCAACCTTTGGTCATAGTGTGAAGCGGTCCTTAGTTGCACATCTCCTCCCAAAATATTTCTTCATGTTGTAATTTAAATGAAACTTTCTAAAAGGGTCCCTGAGTGGTTAAAATTAGAAATTTCAGCATATATATAGCAGGTTTTTAGCCCCAAGAAAATACTCATGCATATCATAAATTGGGATCCTTGAGTTTTTTGACCGGTGGAGGCGCTTTCTAACAGAATGTGGTTTTAAATTGCCATTCGAGAGTTGCTTTCAATGAAGCAGAGCGTTTGTAATTGCAGACGGGTCACCTTTTTGGAATCTTTTCAATGATTGACCGTAACTTTAAGGGGGCAGTTCACACTATGTTCCACGTCTCATGTCCCACTGAAATCTGAGAATCTGATTGGTGTAGAGCCAAAAGTTTTGATTTGATACTTCAAACTAATCCTCAAATTTTACATATAGATTGCTTACGTGGCAATATTTTTTGGAAGTTTTGATGTCAAAAATTTTGGGAATTCTCTCAAGGTTTGAGTCAACCATTTTATTTGACCCAACTTTTTGCTTAACTCCTAAGGACCATTGTCCCTTTGGGAGACAAATGGGATTTTGGGCAGGTACCTACCGCTTCAATATTTGTTCTAATTTTTTGAATTTTTTTTGGAAGATGGAAAAACACATCAGCTTTTGGGGAATATAATTTTTATTCCAATTGATGCCAGGGAGCAAAAGTTATGCCCAAATAAGCACAAATTTGGGGACTCCGGGCAGCAAAAAAAATTCTTATAGAAACTTGAAAAAAAAATTTAACTTTTTTTCCTCATAGATTATATCTTTATCTACTTTTGAAGCTTTGATTCATTCCATTTGGACTAGTTATGAGAAATTTATGGACAATCTTGTTTTTTGGGCAACTCAAGCATCTTCTTGAAAAAATAACTTATAAACTTCATTTTTGAATGCAGATTTAACATTTTTCCAAAAAAAATTGTTGGAGAGGGTGAAGTTTGCTTTCTAGAACAATGTCACCATTGGGACTATTGCGTTTCAATTCCATTGTAGGGTTATTAGCAATTTGAGTTTTTCTTCAATCTCATACCTTCTTCTACCTAATGTTTTTTCAAAGAATGAAAATGAAGTATTCTTTTTTGAAATTTTTTCCCAAGATTCCCAACTCAACTTCCCACCATGCAAAAATAGAATTCCAAACTCTATGGTGCAAAAATTTTAAATTAAAAATGTTCAAAGTTAAAAAATATAGTCAAACAAGGTGCAAAAAAAGTTGTATTTTACTTTTTAAATGCAAATATCTTGCAATTTGTGTGGTCAAAGTTCTTGAGTTTTGTATGACACATTTTTATAATAGTCTAGCACAAGATCGTATGGTCAGATATGCAAAATGCCTGATTTTCAAACTTTTTTACTCTTTGCCATAGAGGTGGTAGTTTTGAGTGTCTTTTGACAAAATAAAGGCCATGGTCCTTTAGGGGTTAAGTCCCACCAATATTTTTGTAGAATTCATGAATTTTTGTGGAACTCCATTTGCCTTGAACAATCCAACTAAGTTGGTACATTAGAGGAAAAATGAGCTCAAGAGAAAGCCCCTACACTTTGACAGATCACTCTATTTATTAAGGTAGGAGAAGCATAGTAAGGTACCTACACAAGGGTCTCTACCTTGTGTGAAGTACTCAAATGTACCATGGTACATAACAAAAGGATTGATGATGGAAAACAATATTATAACATGACAATGACAAATGCAAGGACCTTTAGTGGGACACAAGAATAAACTAGGACTAGAATTCTCAATTAAATAAAGACAATCATCAAACAAAAAACATATGATATTGTAAAAAGAAATTACTCTCATGAAGTACTTGTAAACGGGTATATAGTATTAATCACTTTTTATTTGAAAAAGGACATTACATTTAAATGCTTTTAACCCCTCCAACCACTTCCTATAGAGACCTTCTCTTGAGCTCATTTTTCCTTTAATATCTCTAATTGAGGTGGAACTTGCACACATGGGACGTAGGTTGTAGTGTGAACCGCCTCCAAGGGACAATTTACACTATGCCTGAAGTCCCAATGAAATACGGGAATTTGATTGGTCAAGAGTTGAAAGTTGGGACAGAGTAATTCACACTAAATCTCAAGTTTCACATCCATCTAGGTTTACTAAATTTGATTTTAATTTTAGATCAACAATTTTTAAAGGTTTTTGCACCAAGGAATTGGGACTTTGTTCAAGAGTTGGGTCAAGTATTTTACTCGAGTCCACTTTGAGTCCAAGTCACACAATTTATTTTTGCACATATGTATACTAAATGCCTTTAAAACTCTTCCTCAAAATTTGGGATCATGCAGTTCTATGGATCTTAACCCTTAAACGTGGGGCTCATCCTAGTGACTAGCCCGTTGCACTTCTACAATGTTTTTTAAAGATTTTAGAACTATGAATACTGTAACAAGTGCACAGCTAGCTGTAAGAGTGAATACTACAGGCTAATCTCACAAAAATTGTAGGAAGGGCAATATGGATATTCTCACAGTTTGGATTGTTTAAAAATATAAGTGTATTTGATGAAGTTATTTTTTGCCTTCCATGATGGAGCATGTGTTTATGATCACTTCTGGGAAAAAATTAGATGAAAATCTGCTTTCTTCTACCATACATAATGTTTTTTATAGGCAAAGGACAAAAATTGTCCTTCTAGACGTTTAGGGGTTAAAGACATGGAAGATGATTGTGTGTGTGAAATCTCTTCCAATTTAAAAACTCAAATTGTTCATCTCAAAATGTCCTTTTCACTCATGGCACAAAGCAACAGTGTGAAGTAAGTTGTTTAACCCCTAAAGGACCAAGCACATTTTTTTCTCAAAAAACACTCAAAACTGTCATTTCTAGTGATTTGATCCAAAAAAATCTTTTTCAAGAAAGATAAAATCTAACCTTAGGATCTTGTAGTAGAATCATTCAAGAACATACCATGAAAATTTTGTGAAGTTTGACCATACAGATCGAGAGATATGATCATCTAAAGGTAGTACATAAAGTTCTTTTACCCTTGCCCAAAATTTTTAGGTGCCTTTGATCACATGTGGTGAACAATTAATGCATTATAGGTGATGAAGAGATTTGTCTAACATGCTCTAAATCATGTTAGGCATATCTCTCCAAGTTTTTGTGATCAACCAAGACATGGAACACACCCTCCATGGCCCTACATTGCAAGCACGTGTTTGAAATTCACACTACATTGAGGTTTTTGCCAACCAAGTTTTCTAAAATATATTGAAGAATATAAAAATTCAAGTTATAAATTGGAAGAGTTTAGCTTCATTGACAATCTCAAGAAAGAAAATTGGAAAAAAAACTAAATCTCTAGTAGCTATTGCAGTTCAAAGGTTAATGTATTTATCAAATAGAATAATCTATTTATTTAGTACACTATTGCTTTGGATAGATTCCATTGAGGGGCATCCCTTCATTGGTTCCCCTTGGGAGAAGTCAACAAAAGATGGCATGCCCAAGCTACCCCTCCAACTAAAATTCACATGTTTACCCTTATAACTTTTGAACCGTAAATTGGAATTTAGTAAAAATTGTTCTCCCACATAACTCTTGCAAAACTCTACCTTTGGAGAAAAGATTATAGAATTTAGTCATAAATTGTAGTAGCATGACCTTGCCCAAAATCCCATTTGTCCCTTGTAGGGACAAGTGGTCCTTTAGGGGTTAAGCCATGCCCTAGCAAAGCCTAAACATGCTATGATTTTTTTTGGAGCTTACTCTAAAAGCAAGTCTATATGGTTGCTTTTAGCATGTAGAAGTAATCTCTTCAAAAAGTGTAACTTTTTACAACCCAAATTAACAAAGTGTATATCTTGGAACAACTCTTGAGTGACATTTATTTTTCATAGGTTTGCTCTCTTCTTGCAAACTTGAATGATATGGAACTCATTTTTCCAAAAAAACTGTAATTTTATCTATAAATCTCCAAAATGATTCTCTAAAAACAAAAAAAGTGGGAGCCAAGAGCATTCGAAACACAACCTAAAACCACCTCATAAAAGCCTCAAACCAACTCCTTTGAATCCTATAACCATGCAAAGTATGTCATAAAAATGATTCCTTTAAACACTATGTCATAAAAATGGTTCCTTTAAACACTATTTTAATGAATGAAGCTTTTCAATGTAAAGCATCAATGTCATGTCACAGTTTGAAACTTTTAAATACCATTAATTATACTTTACTACCATTCATTGAGGAGTAAGTTGCTTTAATTGCTTCTTGTTTGCTCTAATTGCTTTTTGATTGTACTAATCAGTTAACCACCTTATTGCATTTCATTCTAACTTAGATGGATTTCAAAATTGAACAAATGTGAAGCTATGATAGTTTTGTTTGAATCGTTCATGGATTAAATTGATTTAACTTAGATAGGAATGCTCATTGTACGTTACTTTTGGAAGCAATTCATTCCAAGATGAAAAGTCCTATACCTAATACTATTCCATTGCAATGCTACTTTCCTACACTAGGCTACTTTTGGAGCATTTGCATTTATATACCACGAGGATCTAACACACATCCAAGATGGATGAAAGTCTTGTGGGCCCTTTCAAATATTTTTCAAACCTCAATTTTATCATGTCAAGTAACCTCCTTTCAAATCCAAGTTTGCTCATTTTTATCCTACATTCTACATGTGATTGGTGCATGAACTATTAAGGCCCAAGCCCTTTTTTTTTGTGAAAGTCACTCAAAACTGCCACTTTTGGAGGAATGAGTAGAAAGGTAAGAAAAAATGTTTTTTTTGGAAATCCAACTATAGGATCTTGCCCTAGACTATGGGAGGTACTTGTGTGAAAAAAAATCAGCTCATTCTAGATGTAGAGGAATGAGATATTGACATCTAAAGTGAAAAAAGAAAAAAGAAAAATCCATGTTGCCCAAAAATTCCAAAAGCCTTTGACAACTCCTATATCAAAAAAAATTGCTCTACGCAAAGTTGAACTTTTTTTTACCATGTGGAAGACCAAATTAAGTAAGTGTGGGAGAATTTTCAAATGAATTGGAGGTGTGAATCATACTTTGTAAAATCTTGCAATGCCATAAGGTCATGAAATTTGCATATGCACTAGGCAAAATTGGAGGATATATATAAAATTTAGAAATTTAAATTATTAGGATTACTACAAGGAAACCATGGTCAAATTTACAAAAAGTTGACAAAGAGTGTGACCTAATCTATAGTATACTGTAGATTAGGTCACAATCTTTGTTAACTTTTTGTAGATTTGACCATGGTTTCCTTGTAGTGGATCCAAATGGTGAAAGCAAGGAATCTTAGTCTTCTACAACCTGGAAAAAAATTCAAAAAACAAATACACAAAGAGCTCAAAAAAGTAAAGCACCAAATTTTGCAAGGGCCAAAAGCAATGGAGGTTTCAAGTTTGGGAGTCCCATGCCTACCTGCAAACTAAAACTTCCCATAACTTTCATCTCATCAATTAGAATTGAATGATTCAAAGCTTCTCACATACACATAAATCCAAAGAACCAATTTTAGATTTTTATTTTAAAAAAATGCAGATTTTTTTGAGCTACCCGATTCTCCCTCATTTTTCAATAATTCATGCATAACTTCTTCAATAAATGTTGGAATGAAGAAAAAATTAGATGCCCACACAAATCTTTGAATTCCCCATTTTCTATAAAAGTTCCAAAAAATCACACAAAGTAGTTTAGCTATAAGTACATGCCCAAAACCCCACTTGGCCCCCAAGGGACCACTTGGGCCTTTAGGGGTTAATGAGACATATTAGGTACATAGGTGTGTGAAGCTTTGAGTTTGGAGGACTCTTAATCCATAAGAGAGCCAATGTCCACTTGGTGATCAATGAATCTTTTCAATGTTTTCAAAAGCTTAAAACTTCAAGAGAGCCAGTACACACTCAATGGACAAATGTTTTCAACATTTTCAAAAGCTTACAACAGGAGTGTTTTAAATGTTTTCAAAAGCAAGAGCTATATGACATGGATGGAGTACATCTAAATATGCTTGATAAGCAAGTTTTGTGTATGCCCATAATGCAAGTTTTGGTGTACTCTTCAATCATATATGGGTAGTAGCTTGACTATGATCATGATCATTGGGTGCTTTGTGCAAGGTTCAAAATAAGAGCATATAGAGAGGGGAGAAAAGAGAACTTACAAAAATGATCATCTTATTTCTAGAACCCTTAACCCCTAAGCACCCCAGGAGCAGGATCCTGGCGCTGGGAATCAAAAAACTAGGCTCAGTTTAGGTGGATTTAGATGTACTTCGTCCTTGAATATACCATTATTAGGAGGATAGGGTTGACAGTTGCATGGAGTGGGCTTACAGGGAATGCACGGTTAGGGTTAGTGGGAAATTCGGCTTGATTGGGGGGTGTAGTTCAATTTGTTTGCCCCTTTGCCAGTTTGTGGACCGGCTGACTGGTGACCGCCGGTTTCACACCGGCGGGGTGCTTTCGCGCCACAACGATGTGGCCGCGCTCAGGGTGTTTGAGGATTCTTTTCCCGCAATGGAAGCGTGTGAGGGCTCCGTTTTTTTCTGGTATCAGTTGTTTAGATTTCTCTTGTAAGCTTGACGTCGTGCTTCTGTCGCAATGCACCGACGCTTTCTTGAACGTGACTGAGTCCCGTATGATACCAAGGAACTTCGAGGGCAGCAGTCTAGGAGTCGCGCTTGCGAAAGTGCGGCTCCCGATCTGAGGTCCCTCGAATTGTGAGGAGGATGCAAACTGATCTAATCCAACACGACTCTCAGCAACGGATATCTTGGCTCTTGCGACGATGAAGAACGCAACGTACTGCAATACGTAGTGTGAATTGCAGAATTCCGCGAATCATCGAGTCTTTGAATGCAAGTTCGTTTTCTTGTATTACACTTCCCTTGAATGTATAGTGTTTTCTATTGCAACACTGAAATTGTTGCTTTGATATTACACTTTCCTAGAAGCTACCCACAACCAAAAAAACAAAACAAAAAAACCTGCCAACCCTTACCGAGAGCAATGTGTACTTTGAACAGAATTCACAGAGAGTGACGTTCTTGGGTGACGTTCCTGGGAGCCGGCGCTTTGCCCCCAGTGAATCCTCCCAGCTCAAAAAGTAGTTTGAGAAGGCCGAGCAGGAAGGGCCCTGCTGGCACAAACCAACGCTGCGTACAGGACCAGAGTCCGACACCGTGTTAGTCATGGTTAGTACAACTCCGGTCAGAGCTCCTGCGACAAAACCAGGAACCGCGTGGTCTACGATTTTTTTGGAAATCATCCACTATTCGGGTGAACCCAAAAATTTGTGTGTGTGCCCTTACCTCTACAACCGAGTCCTCAAAAAATATTCACCCCAAAATACCCAGCCCTACATATCCTAATACCCTGCTAAACACCGAAACACCCCAGAAATCCCCGTAACTACTCACGGTCAAAGTCGCTTTGACTGCTATAATCTGAGCTCCCACACGGTCGACCCCTCGAAAAATTGGAAGCACGGGCAGAGGACCCAGTGAAGTGCCGATTTCAGCGGTCAATCTTGATGGATCGAAGGTCGAACTCTGTTGCAAATGCGAGCAGTTGAAAAATAAAGAGCCTTGTCTCCTGGACACCGGAAAAACTCTGGGCGCTCAAGGGTTAATAGGTCATGATTCAAGCTCTTGACCTGCAGATGCTCTTATTCATCACCTTGAGGCCCAAGTGTGACAGCTCATGGTCTCGAAGCGTCCGAGCATGACAACTCATAATTAGTCTCCAAATCATTGCCGATCATACGAAAGTTCAAATTTGCACAGCGACGCCATTCATTCCTCTTTTGCGACACTTTTATCGTTACTTCAACGGGTTCTCGTAGGAAAAATAGTTCAATATGTAGCAAAAATACTCAGCCAATTTTCTTGAAAAAATTACCCAAATCTGATGACACCTTTTACCATAACCGTCGATGCCCTTACGCTCAATTCTAGAAAACGAGGGCACATACCCGTAAAGGATGTTGCCTACCAAAATTGTTGGTTGTATTCATACAAAGGACTATTTAGTATGTGAAGAAATGGCTTCATGACATATGTGAAAAATTCCTCAAAAAATCCTGGTTGATTGGTAGTATGTTCATGACTTGGCTTAAAATTTACAGCTCCAATGGAATCCGTGTGCTACCCAAGTACTTCATCTGTATACAACACAAGAGAGCGTATACAATACACCCAACATCCTTTAGGGTTTAGCAATAACCACCAAAGATTAAGTAGACCTGCCAACAGGGCATCGTCGTTTATCGCAACCCAACGATTGAAAGGTGGGTTGGATATCACCATGACCGGTAACTAATGTGAAACGAAGAAGAGATTTACGGCCCTAACGAACTTCAACAAAAAGCTATACCTGTAGACTGTAGAGACACTCTTAAACAAGAGCTGCAAGGAAAAGTTCGAAGTGTTGTAAAATACAAGTTTTTCAATTACAAGAATCACCAGCTGAATCGCTAGACGGTCTCTTCCCCCCTCTACAGAAATTGTCCAAGTGCAAAAAACTCCCCTCCAATCGGGGGCCAAAGAATTCGGCAATAGCCGTTCAACCCATCAACAGCGCACAGAATGTTATCACCTGTGCACTCGACAGATGAGGTCTTGCTCCAACTCCTCGCCGCGGACCGCTTCAATGTGGTTGTCACGTAATTCATTCATTCTACGAAAACAAAGCTTTGAGAGCCGGATTGGTCCCATTGCGGGAGAAAATAGCCAGCTCTACTACCCCGTTCTGTTTTCCGTGCTGTCATGCCACTCGAAAGGTCCTGAAGCTCTGGTGAGAAGGATGAGGGCTCGTTCACACTGGCACGTCTGAGGCCGACGTGGAATGCAGAACGACCACCTCGGACTGGAAGCGCATTGGTTATAAGCAGGACTTCAGATCTAAATTGTCCTCATTTTGCGGCAGTGATCAGCTCTCCGCTCCTACAAGTGCCAACGTGAATGTGTAACACTTGGTGTTTGATTCCCAAAACCTTGGCGCATTGTCTCCTTGGTAACTGCCAAAGAAAATTATGTTAGAAATGCACTGAAAACTATTCAGCAGCACATCCAAATCAATCATTTGCACATAAAATGACTAAACAAAAGGAAAATCAACGTAAGGGTGCAATACATTGTACTCAATGAATGGAATTGATATACCGAGCATTCATTAAAATTAACGCACAAATGATAACAAGCTGTTCACACCACACCTTGCATATTGCAGACTGAAGAAACTAGACGATTAAATAAAACAAACAAAGCTTACCGCAACAAACTTGCTGGACACTCGTTCGCTCACAACGCGAATGCTCTGCACTTTCGAGGGAGCAAACCCCTTTGACCAGCAGTAGTTCTTCGACTTCTCCTCGTCCACGCTCGCAAGTCTCTTGTACACTGTTACTACCCTGGAACTGCTCACGTCGGGTTGCATCTCCTCCATGTAAAACAAGTACGGTCGACCGCATACTGACGAAGCGCTTGTTCTCGTGTCGAATGCAAACTCCACTGGTTTCTTGCCTTTGCTCCACGCTGTGAAAGTGGTCTCTACCCGAGTCAGCAATCGCGGCATAATGATTTCGGGAAATACCTGCACAAACCGGTGCGCTGCCTTAGATACAGAATCGCGCAAACCAAGAGCTATGCCTACTTCAGCTTCTTTACAAACATGCATTATACTCAAAATGGACACTTTTCTGGACCACTTCAGTGCACTGCGGACCACGGTACTCATCAACTCTATTCCCATGAAGACACAGGTCCAGCGACACTCGCAAGTACGCCGCCATGCGCATCATTTACCACCCCTCAAGTGCCAAGCGACAACAAAACCTCAAATCTACACTGCCTTCATTTCTCTCTCCAACCATACCTGGACGACGTAGCCTGTTGCAATCGAGAAAGATAGCCCGCGCTTCAGGTCGTAAGCGACTGACTGCTGCAAGAAACTTCCAGGTTCTGTTCGCATGGCTTTCGTCAGCAATCTCAGTCCATCTAGATGTGACATTTCGGGAAACACCGGATCCAGCAGCTCCAGGTGATGCATGGAGAGGAACGGCGTCACCGGGTGAGACGCAAGAAGGCCGTGGGCGTCGCCGAACACATCAAACTGCGCACACCAAAGCCAGGAAATAATGTGACCACGCTGCTGCGGCAGTAGCAATACACGATCCACAAGAAAGCTTTGGTTCGTTCCCTAAGTAAAGGGTGCCAATCTCCGCACGTGCTTGGAAATCCTAGGTCACTCGGTACAACTACAGCCATTCAACCTACCACACGCGTATGCATTGGTCCAGCTCCACCAAACACAGCACACAACTCCTCGTGGCTTACTAAGATCGACACTGACGTCTCCCATTCTGCAAGAAACATTCTGCGACATGCGACAGAGCTAGACGACGATTTTTTTCTACGGATGGATGGTTACACAGTGCAACGATTACCTAGAACTTAGAAAACAATGTCCGGGCATCTCACCTGGTGAAACCCGCCTTCTCGTGTCAATGGAACTCCCAGCTCCGTGATGCAAGCGTGCAGACGATCGTCGCTCCCGAACAGCGACGGGTACCGCTCCAGGCACTCGTCCTGCATCGCCGCCAGCGCCTCCGCCAACGGGTAGCTGATGGCGAACCCCCCGCCCCCGAACGCCATGCTGTGGCTGAAGTACTCATTCTGCCGGTGGCTCTCCGAGCTGCTCCCGATGTACCACATCTCCGACGCGTCGTACTTGCTCAGCACCCGCACCAGATTCTCCGTGTTGAACAGCGTGTCGTCGTCCCCCATCACGAACCACCGCGCCCCCGGCAGCCCCAGCCGGAACGTCTCGCACACGATCCGCGACAGCCGAATTCCCGACGGATGCCCCAGCGGATGCGTGTACGAGAACGTGCTCGTGTCCTCCGACACCCGCACCGGCGGCACGTTCTCCCCCTCCCGCACCTTCACGCCCTCCTCCAGCCACACGAACCCCCGCATTTCCTCGCGCCGCCACCACAGCTTCATGAACTCCTTCCGCCTCTCCCACAATTGCGCCGACCCTGCTATCCCGAACACGATGTCGTTGATGGCCAGCCCGTTGTTCGGCTGGCTCGGGTGCGCGTACGGCGGTGCGGAGAACACGGCTTCATTCGACGCACCGCCGCTACCAAAAGGTGGCGACCAGAAGAAAGAAGGAGGTGCCAAATTACCGTGGTTGTCCGCAATGCAAGGGGACCTGTGCGACGAGAACACCAGAGAGAGCCAAACCGTGGTGCCAATCCCTAAGAAAACAGCGAGCACGAGAATAGTACTCCAAATGGCTTTCCGTGCCGGACCGCGTGTCAACTGCTGCCTCGTAAACATATTGATCGCACAGCTCTACCGGTCAAATTCAAACCAGCTCCAAAATATGCTTCCCGCTTTTCCAATATTTTACGTTGAAATGTCCTGTTCTCCAGTGTCGCCTTCAGCCGAGCGTGGAATTTCAACACTCTTAACTCCACCTCTGTAGTCTCAAACCTCCTTTCTATACCTAACACCAGCTGCTCCGAACCCTAAACTTGAGCGTTCTCAGAAAAACGTAGTCACCTGCAGTCGCCTATTAACAAGCTCGGCACTCGTCCCTCAAGTTCCAGCAAGACACAAGAACTTCATAAATTGATTCTCAATGCGAAAATACCGCAAAAGCCTTCCCGTGCTAAAGCCTCGTCAAGAAAATGCAGCTCCTCAAGGTCGGAGATATGTCTCAACAACGGAAAGTACAATTGCCGAAGCCTTTCCTGAAACTAGAAATCACTACACAAACTCTCTAGATAGCACCAAAAGTGGAAATGCAGTTATACAGCCAATGAAGAAGAGCACGCACAAACGATTTCTCTAGATCAATGCAGGACGATAGCCTAGAAAACTATCACCACAACACAGGACGATCGTCAGTCCACGCGTACTCAAAGCAGTCAAGAACTTAGCAAACAAGACACTTAAACCTTCAAATCACTTCCGCGCTTCTCACTTCCTCCTCAGTTGTACGAGTATCAAGACAATCTAAACTAACTCTAAACAACCGAGAAACCGCGGTTCTTATACTACTAAAATTCCGCTATAGTCAGCACTTTCAAGAGACAGTTCCACAACTATCTCAAAACAGAGCGTTACCTAATCAATGCGCTTCAAACAATCCCTACGAGCAACTCCAAGGAACTAATCTCTCTCCCTTCTACGACGTAATCCTAGCGACTTTCACAACCGCGGCGTAGTCACTGACCGCTTGCCACTTTCAATCGGTACTGTACAAGCAACTGCAAGATTTCAAAAACCAAAAGAAGATTATAAATATAAAAAATCTTGCTTAGTACGCACTCCTCTGTCCTCGCATCATCAGTTGCAAAATGGAATCAGCATTAGTGCCGGTTTCTTAAACAGTAGTACTGTTCAAATTTCTAACCCCCGATATGCCGCGTTGGCACGACCTTTTTCTCATCAACCTATGAAACGGCTTAATTCACTCGTGTGCGTGTTTTTCCAGACATTCGAATGATTCTGCTACAGACATGCGATACTTCCTCGATTCGGAGGTTCAACTTCCGTCTCGTGCGCTGCACGACATACTGAAAATGTCCTGATCAAGTACTTCCGCTAACTTTCAAGATTTCAACTATACCGCGTGGACTGTAATTAAGTAGCTAATTTTGTTGTGCTCTAGCGAAGGTTGTATCGCTAAATTAGTATAGTGCCGTGACGACGCGCAATCGGCAAGGGCTTCGAAGAAACAGGATCGTCTGGAAGAGACGGTGCGGAATTCGGAAGGTGTAAGTTAGGGTTTTGCTGGCATTCCGGACGAACGCTCTTTTCTGTCTGCCGGCGTCTGACGCTGACGTTGCCACGCCTAATGTTGGCGCCCGTTGAAGCCTCTGACACTCGTTGCTGTCACCGCAACCGCCGCCTGACGTGGCCGCGCCTAGCCATTGTCGCGAGTGACGCAACCTCGCGTCTCGCTGCCGCAGATTTTGGAGGGAGGCCCGTTGGTCATTCAATTCTGGTGATTGCTCGATTGGCGTAAGTCAAATGCTTAGTTGAACGTCTAATCACACTATTTGTTGTGTTTACTGTAGGTTGAGAGCAGGTAAGATGATTCCCCAAAATTTTGCCTAATTATTCTAAAAAATGCCCAATGTCAAACAAATCAAAAAATCGAAATGTCAAATATTATAAAAGTCATTAAGCTTAACTAATAATGAAAGGTCAAAGTTGATTTCAAGAGGGCTCAATCTACCACAAATTTTATACCAAGGGTTAATTTTAGAAAGTGGAAGATGCTTTGAAAAAGGCTTAGTTCTACTAATAAATCTGGTTGAATGCCAACTAATAACAACTTTTTTGAAAGTGCCTAATCTTGTTTAATTACAAAATCGGATGCCAAATTGGTTTTTCCTCAAAAAGTAATCAATTCGACAGAGACCTGCCAAATTTGCTCTCCACCTACAATAGTGTCACCAATAATAGGCCATAAATGCTCAAGGCACCATATTTTGGTGCTTGCATAACTTTAATGTGACACAAAAGCTAATTGGGCAACGCATTTCTTTTTATTTTGATTAATGGAAGATCCTAAAGTCCACTTTTCTAATCAATTTGAAGTTTCATTGAACATGTTTTCAAGAATTCACAATTTTTCAAAAAATGTTGCACATTGGTTCACCAAAACCTATGTACATTTGTCACATTGGGCAAGGGGTGAAAATAATGCACCACAAAAGACGACGTTAAATGAATAGTCATACTTGACACTTTAAATATTGAGGCCTCCACCATTGATTGCATAACTTTTCTAATTTTCACTTTAGTTTTGAGCTTTTTTTTCATAAGGCTTGAACATCTTTTTATATCTAAAATATGAGAATGAATTCACACCATACAATTTTGGCTTTCATTTGTGGCCATAAGTACTAAAACCAACTCATACCATACTAATTGATGTGGATGCATATGACACTATTTAGGCATCAAATATTTTCAATAATACATGTAATTCATGCAATGGGTTGTTCTAAAATATGCCATGGGCATTTTTTTGGTAATTTTTTGTAATCGTATTTTGAACCCCTAGACAAAGTCCAAGGAAAATAGTCTGGTGGGATCTTTTGAGATCTTTTAGGATCTTTTAGGACAGTGAACTTGAAATTATCTATTATTTCTGTAGTTAAGGTCACTTGTTACATGAGACAAAATTTTTTGAGAATGATGTCAATGATTGGTTGTTTAATTTCTAAAAGCCTATCTATTATAAAGTCATGGACAGAAAGTTGTGGTCTTTTCTTTTAAATTTTTTCTCGCAATCATTACTAAAGTTACCAAATGTAAAACTAATTACATATTTGAAAAGCTTAGAAAAAAGGAGCAAATTTTATTAAAGCTGTCGTAAATCTAATTAGGAGAAGTGTTAGAAAAAAATTGAAAAAAAAACCTAGTTATGATTTAAATGCTTTAAAAATCACTACAAGTTTGTCAATGATTTACCACTAGTATACTCTCAATCCATTCTCAATGTATAACATGCTTGCTTGAGTTAAGACAATTTCAAGTTCTAAAAGGTGGTTAAAAGCCACAAAGATGTTGATGATGTTGGTAAAAGTAGATAAATATGGCATAATTATTTGTGCAATATTGCTTTCGGCATGGATTAAAAGCATGAAGTTATAATAATTTACTTTTTCAAATTCTAATACATTTTATCCCTTAGTAGGCTTTTCAAATATGTAACCACTTTTTAATTTGATGAAGAATTGGATGTGTGGGAGGGATTTAAAAAAGGACTACCACTTTATGTCTAGGGTTCTACTATTATATTAGTAAGAATTTATCATTTTTTCTTTTGTACTTTTCCACTTAGGTTCCATAGTTTTCTTACCTTGCTTCACTCACTTATTTTTGAGGGGACCATTATCTTCATTGCTCATGCTCATTGTCTTTTTGTTTATTTTATGTTCCTTTTGTATTACTATTCAAATATGGTCCATATACACTATGTTTGTGCAATTCATTTATTACTTCTTATATTTGAGGTTTTCTTCTTGTGCAAAGTGGTAAAGATAAGTTAAAAGATTAAAAAAATAATTTGCATGTATCTTCATGCTATGCTTCTAATCAATGCAAGACTATGATCATTTTATTCTTAGTTATTTTCATTTATTTGAAAAATTCACATGTATAAATTTGCATATAACTTATGTAATTTTTAATTCATTATTTCATAATGTTTTTATTCTTACTTTGTTTCATGATTTTGTTTGTCCAATTGTGTTATCCATTTTTAGACTAGCAACCACTGCATATTGTATTTCAGGCATGAAAAAAGTTGATATTGACAATACAATACCAAAACTTAAACTTATTTGATTTGAAAGCCACAATCTATGTGTTGACTATGGTCATTGGTTTCCCATTTCAAAACTTCTATCCCAATTGCTATGGTCATTTATTATACAATTTTATTACATTAAATTACCATAGATTGACATAATCTATTATCTTTACCTAATGAGTTCTTCTCTAATTAATTTCAACATATTACGTTCAAAATCGCCAAAAAACAACTAGAATTTCACATTTACTGTACCCAAACAAAATTAAAAATTCTTCCAATAATCATTTATCATCTTCTCATTCAACTCCAATTATGCTATCAAAATAACAGTTATTCTAAATTTCTCATGATGGCTATAGTCACTTCAATTTATAAGTTTTAATTATATGTTCTCAAATTTAACCTAGTTTCAACAGTCACAAGTACTTTCTACTCACCTAGCAAAAGACATGGTTCCATCACTAAGACTCATACTAGAAACAATCCTTGTATATTTACCCTATAGAGATTCAATCATTGATATTGAAAATCAGTTATTATATAATTATTTCTCACACCAAGCAACCTAAAATATAAAGCTAAAGTTCAATAAAAGAAAATCACAATCCTAAACTTCAATTAACTGTCTTAGGTTTTGCTTAAAGAAGTACAAGGACAAAAACATTTAATAAATTTTGAAATGGCTATTGACCTAAAAAGTGACCATCAAATTTAGCTTTCCTATGCCATAATTCAAACAAATAACCATTCATTTTCATTGACACATTGAATTCAAAATACCAAAATATAAAACAAAAGCTCCAACCACAATATCCAAATTATGATTAAAGTTTCTAGATCTTTGTAATAACCCAATGTCTTGGAAGGGTCTTGGCATAAAACTCAGAAACCATGTGAGAGAGTTTGAGCACATACTTCAACTAAAGAGTGTGTGAAAGATGTTGTATTATAGAAGTTGAGCTACCAAATTGTTAGCTAATGTGTTGCAAAAAATGTAGAGAATACCAAATTTTTACACTAATCAAGATAGAGTAAGGGGATTTATAATTAATTCATATGGGTGCCTTTCCCTGTGAATACTTGTAGAAAGGTGTAAGGTAAGAGGCTCAAAAACTGACCATCTAAGGGCTGAAACTAAATCTTGGGGAGGTAGAACTTCTTGAAATAATTTTCAGTAAAATTTCCTTGAAAAACAAGAAGAATTGACATTTAACCCAAATTGTTTCATATTTTTTGAAGTTTTGTAAAATTAGTTGTGAAATTTTGAAGTGGAAAGGTCATAGGACTCTAAAATGATGCACCTCCTCAAATGTACATCTGCTGTATATTATACAAATTTATGAAAAAATAGATGTACAGAATGAGAACATTTTGGAGGGTGAGTGATTTTCGAGCCTGTACGGTTTTCGAGCCTTCTACCTTACATAACTTAGATTGTCAGGCAGGGCCTACCTGAGCCTTTGCACGGATTGGTTGGGGTCTCTGATTCATTTTTCCATATATGAAATTATGAAGCCAATGTGCTGGTCGAGGTGCTGGTTGGTTCAAAAACATTTATCAACTAACTTAAGAGCTGTCTCAATGGCTGCACCATGCAAGCACTGCAATGGTAAACTTACTTTGAAGGTGGCAGCTTAGATTTGTAAAAAACAAGCCTGATTCAGTATAACATAACAGTGTACATTATGCATGTGGTTGGGGTGCACGTCAACAAAGAGCCCCAGAGTGGCATTTTGCAATTTTTAGTTGAGCATGGACCAAGTGAGGCAATAAAGCAATATTAATACCATCATGACAAGTATTAGACTTGAATGTGTGAGGTTGCTAAATGAGCTAGCATGGTTAATCCCTTTGTTTGTCAAGCTTAATACACCTATACCATTAGGTCCTTCCATCCCAAATTCTACATCTTCATTTAAGAAGCTTAGGATTTTAATGCTACAAGCCTTTTATTGCGCCCATATACTATCTTGTCATTGAGGCTATTCTTAAGGGAGGAGGTGCTTCAATGAACCCTTTATAAGCTAATTAACCCCTAAAGGACATAGCGTGCCATTGCGACTAGTAGAATACAAGGTATTTTTCATGTATTTGGACTAAATTCACACCTTTACTACATTTGAGATCAACAAAGAAGTTGGAGAATAGATTAAAGTCGTTCTAGTGAGCTACCTGGAGATCCCAAATTAAAACTTCTTTTTGGTAACAAATACTAATTATATGGCAGTGTATATTCTGTGCCCTATGGTCCTTTTAAGGGTTAATTTGCACTTTTGGGAGCTTGGCTCTTTAAGAGGGTATATGGAATCAACATCCAATTCAAAATATTTCATATTTTTTGAACTCTTGTAGAATTTCTTATAGATATCTCAAGTTGAAATGATAAAGGCTCTATAAGTGTTCACCCCTCTAAAATGTTTAGTATAATGTTTAAAGAATCCAACACATACTCTTGCAAATCCAATACGTACCTTTGTGTTAATCCCAATTGTTTTCAAGCCTTCTACATTATTGACTGTTGTAGCCTAAGCTTTGTAGCTAATTCCAAGGCTAATAATTAATTGAAGTTCAAAAAATCAAGTTTACCGCTATCTCATGAAAGTTTACAAGCATTATCGTTCTATCACTGATAACCAAAAAAGGTTCCAAGCTTGTTAATCTGCTCATTCATGTAAACTTAATTATTGTCTGTCATATGGATGTGAATATTACTTGAATGCATTATAATTGCAGTCATTTTAAATTGTTTAACCCCTAGAGGCCCAAGGAACCCACTTTGGGCTTTATGAGAACTCGGGCAGGTTTTGTTGACTTCATAATTTGGAAATTTTTTATGGATTTTTTAGGATGGATGCTACTCATCATAATCTACATGTGAAGTTTTATTTCATGTCATTTGGATAAGTATTGTAAAAGTTGGAAGGTTTTTTCAATTTCAATGTCAAACCGGGTAGCAAAAAATATATTCAAATTTTTTGTAATTTTTTTTATAGAATTGTATAGATTGATACCTACTCAAAAAAATTGAATCACTCAATTCCAAATAATGAGGTAAGAGTTAAAAGAAGTTTTCTTTTGAAGGCAATGAAGGTAGGAAGAGGGTAGAAAAAACATATAAAGTTATCTTTTACTCTCAATTTTGAAAAATTACAAATGAAAATGAAAAATAAAGTTATTGATTGTCTGTAAGAGCATTCTCACTATTAGGATTAACAGTTTTCAAATTTTTCCAAAACTTATTAGCATATTAGTTATATCTTTCATTCATCAATACCTTTCACTTTACAATTTTTGTAAAAATGAATCCAAATTTTTTTGGTTAAATTTTGTTATATCTTTCAACCCATTTTCCGACATGTTGCAAAAATTGCATAAGAAATACAACATATGCGTTTTTTTCTAAAAACTTTGAAAATTCAAAACTTCACCTTTTGGAAGGACTAGAAAAACCTACATTTTGAAATTTAGGCACATTGATCTTGCAATTGGTGGGGATATTCATTTTGAAATTTTGGGACAATGTACTTGTGCAAATCAACCAAAGGATCCTACGATTGGATTTGTTAAAAAAAAAGTTTCAATGAAGATTTTGACCCTAGTTTGGGAACTAGCATTTTGAAGTAATTTTGGACCTCTAAACACAAAAGAATTTTAGGGGTTAAACTATTAAAGCTGGATTTTGCCAAAGTTTTGGCATATATAGAGTATCTGTTTTTCTTTATTGTTATCACTGTAATCAACACTTTCTCATATTTTTAACATGCTTCTTTGGAATTTTTTTGGGATGAATCTGCTGTTGAGGTACCTCGGTAAAAGTTGAAAAGTAAACTTTAAAACCATAAATAAAATAGAAGAGGTATTCCTACAAGTCACGCCTTAATGCCTTATGGAAGTGGAAGGCCATACATGTTTAGACTCTCCTTGAGTTGCTTGAGCAGGTTCTTCCAATTCCTTTAATTTAAATCAAATTTAAGACAGTGCCTCACACATCATCTAAGAATTATATCACCCCAAGCTGTCATATTATCATTACTAATATCAACAATACATTTTTTTTTACAATTCCAAAGAGATAGAATAAAGAGATATCTAGTAGATACTTGGAAGGTAAAGGTACCTGCGGTTCCCTTCGAGAGCTATGTGGAAGTCCAAGGGTATGAGCCTAAAAATTTAAGAACCAAGCCTACATTTGCTTAACTTCAAAAAAGAAATTGCGCCTAAGATAAGTTTTTTGAATAAATAAAAACAATTACGCAATCTTTTGTCTAAATTTCCCCTATTGTATGGTAAACTTCAAAATTTACAATTCTAAAAGCCAACTTCCATGCCACATCAAAATACAAAAAACAACACAAAACACCACGGAATTCCACAGTCATCCATAAAAACATGTTGGAAAATAACAAAAATATAAGTTAGAAATAAAATTCTAGCAAGTTTCTTGCAAAAAAGCACAAGAACTTGGAAGTTACAGTAGGAGTTTTTCAAAATTGGAAAACGTTGATCACTGTGGCCAATTTTGATCCCAATGCAACATAAAAGTTTGCCCCCAACTCCAAAATATTACTCCATGTTGCACTTTATAGTGTATCTTTATAAATCTTTTGAAAGTAGAGAAACTTTTTGAATTTTTGAATTCTACAAAATGGCGGGGTTTAGGAAGAAATTCCCGCTTTCGTTGCGACCCGCGACCTTCTTCGATTCCGGCCATATGGCAATAGACGGCGACAGACGGCGATGGACGGAAATAGACCGCGCTAGACGGCGATGGACAGCGATGGACGGCGATGGACGGCGATGGACAGCGATGGACGGCGATGGACGGCGATGGACAGCGATGGACGGCGATGCACTGCGATGCACTGCGATGGACGACGATGGACGACGATCGATGTGCAGGCCACGGACGGTGATGGACGGCGATGGATGGGCAGGCGAAGGTCGCGAGGAGGCGCCAGAGTGCCAGACCATGACGCACCTGCAGTCCGTGCAACAGCGAGGATTGGAAGCGTGCGTTGTCATGAGTGCAGCGATCATGAGAATGGCAAAGAGATTTTTCTCTTCACATGGAGAGTGTCAGCGCTCAGAATTAGGCCATGTGCAGTTTAGCAGAAATTTTAGCAGAAGTTGGCAGGATTTTAGCAGAAGTGTAGCAACTGCAGCGACCTTGCAAGCTATAACTCCTCTGTGCCCCGGGAGAAGGAGAAATTCGGAGGGAAACGAGGTTAAGCAGAGTGGCGGAGAGAGTGACGGTATTCAATGATCAATGCGATAGGTGCTGGTGGAGAAAGAATGGCAGCTGTAGGACTCAATTCTGGCAATCGGCGTTGAAATGTACCTACACAGGATGAGCGTGTGGGTCCGACATGGCGGGCGGCGCCCTGATTGCCAATCGAGTGAGTGAGATACGGAGCATGATCGCTACGTACAGTGTACATCTTCCGTCCGTCACGCAATCTAAGATTATTCAAGCGCCTGCCGCCGCGAGCAGGCTTCTTTTTCGGTGTGTTGTCCGAGCGGCATTGAATTGAACTCGGGCTGGCTAGCTCGCTGATACGGCGTTGATGTGTTTATGTTCTTTTTTCCACATCGTGCTTTGTGGCTAAATCTTAGAGCGCAGGAAGAAGGCTTTACATCGAGAGAAGGTATCCTGAGCGGGATCCTGAGGAAGTTTGAGTAGGTATCTCGCTAGAAGAAAACGAGATAGTGCTGCCGATCGAGTGAGTGAGATACGGAGCATGATTGCAACGTACAGTGTACATTTTCCGTCCGTCACGCAATCTAAGTTTATTCAAGCGCCTGCCGCCGCGAGCAGGCTTCGTTTCCGGTATGTTGTCCGAGCGGCATTGAATTGAACTCGGGCTGCCTAGCTCGCTTATACGGCGTTGATGTGTTAATGTTCTTTTTTCCACATCGTGATTTGTGGCTATAACTTAGAGCGCAGGAAGAAGGCTTGGCATCGAGAGAAGGTATCCTGAGGAAGTTTGAGTAGGTAGCTTTCTAGTAAAACGAGCCAGTGCTATAAACGAGCTCGAAAAACGAGCCAGTGCTACAAGGACAGAGGTTCTCGTAGCGGAGCTGCTTTTTCCACGGTGCCAGTTAGAACGCTTGCTTGATACGGAGCTAGATCGTTCGGCAACTCCCGCTCACATTTCAGTAAGCACTTCTGCTGCTGCTTGGTGCGCAACTTTGGAACCTCGGAGCTCGGATCTGCAGTTTTTGAGTTTCATTTACCAGAAGTTCTGCGATTCACTGATTTTAGCTTGGCTTAAGCTCCCGATGTTTTTAAAACAACGGTTTTTCAAGAGAGCGTCAGTATATGCAGGCATTGTGTCGATTAGGATTCTTGTTCCAGTTCTTGTTCTGCAGTGGCGTTAATATTCGATTAGCGATTCCCTGAATTTCTTCCGAACTGATTCGAGCGTACTCTTGAAGTCGGAATCCGATTAGTCATGTAGTGTTAGATACTTAAAGAAGAGTTCGCAGGGCAATTGAATATCGACTTTTCGTACAATTTTGGTAGTGGCAACGACGGCCAACCTCAGGATTCTTCGAGCAGGCTATGAAACCGATGATGCAGAAGTGATTATTGGAGATTGAATACGAGGAGGCTTGCATTTATTGTTACGAGGATCGATTGAATTAGCTAGAGTGCGAGTGGGAACGAAGAATTGGCTGCTCGTGGAGGTAGAGGTGATGCGTCGAGCGAATTCGGAGCTTCACTGTGGCTATGGCTTTGGTAACTGGCTACGAGTTCTGCTTGAGCTTGCCGTGTTTTCTCTAGTGGACGCAGAGGTCGTGAAAGTAGTGTAACTATGAAGTTGACGAAACCGAATAGCCGTTGTACTGGTTCTCACGGGACGCTTTCGGCGGATCATCCTCGGAACTACCGCTGGATCGTGTCGTCGCTCATGTTGAGCGTTGTGGCCATCCTTGCTCTTACCATTCTTTATAAACTGCATTCTCTGGTGCCCGAAGTGGAACCTCCGTCCTCCAATTCAAGCTCCTCGAGTATTAGTTCAAAGGTTATGCTGGAACCCCCGTCCAAGGTCGCCTTTCTGTTCCTCGTGCGCCATAACATGCCTTTGGACTTTCTGTGGGAGCATTTTTTCCAGGTTTGCCTCACTCTCTCTCTCCATGTCCCTCCCTCTCTCTCCTCTCTCTCCATCGTTGTCTCTTAGAACGTAGTATTGGTCAAAGTATCTTCATTCTATCACTAAATTCAATAAGTTGTGAAAATTTCAAGTTCCACACATGCTACTCTCCTACTTGATATCAAGTCCCACTACTATCGTTGTTTTCTTTATTGCAATTCAATAAAACCAGAACCTAGCTTACAAATTCACTTGCTCACAAGAAATCATGCATAATGCTCCCCCTAGAATCTATATGGTGATTTCCATACAACTTGAACATGATTTGCTGTAGTCTCAAAATGTGGATGTTCTCCCACGTTATTTGACACATAATTATTCTTTGTCAAATGGGACGAAGTCACATAGATAGAGAAACGGCTGATGACTTCAACAAATTCTCTTTTATGTTCTCCAGGCTCTCGTCATCTTGTAACTGAAGGTAATTTCAGTAAAATTTGCAAATTATCGATAGCCAAGCTTGAGATGCACGACCAGTTTTTCTTTGTTGATTAGAAATTATGCAGATTATGTTTCAAATGACTCTACTCAACTTTTGCCATTTTAACTGAGCCTTGCCTTTGTGCCTTTCTTCAAACAGTCACTAATTTTTATTTGTGAATTTATTAACATTTATTTACTTTTGAACCTTAATTCCCTTGGGGAGTCAACTTTGACTATCGAGTTTCCATGATCAAGTTCCACGTTGTTGCTTATAACAATTTAGATTTCATGGGCTTTGCGGAGTTGAGGTTCGTGGTTTGCTGATTAAGCATTGTAAGTGGGGAAATGGCAGGGAGCAGGAAGAGAGGAGTACATGGTATATATTCATGCAAGGCCTGGGTTCGTGTATACCAGAAATAACACCAAGTGCTCGGCCTTCATTGACCGGCAGCTCAAGAAACCCGTTCTGGTCAATACCATCAAATTACTGGTTTACTTTTTGTTTGACAATGTGAATAAAAAGGATATATCTCTCAGTTTGATTTGCAGAGTTGAGGTTAATAAAATGGTGTGTCAATGGGCCAGGTGGAATGGGGAGAGGCAAGTATGCTGCAAGCGGAGCGGCAACTTCTTCAAGAGGCTCTCAAGGATCGTCGAAACCAGCGCTTCATCTTGCTATCAGACAGGTACTGCACTTAACAACATTTTCCTTTTTATAAACTACGAAACGAGTGCGCTTCCGTCCGGCTCCGGAGGCGGAAATCTTTGTAGATTGTTTTTTGAGATTTTAGAAATAAGAGAAGAAATCACGAAATAATTACAAATATGGCATGGCTCAAAAGTTATTATAAACGAGGAGCACAACCACGATGCTCCGGCAGCCCTATTATGTGGGTGGTCGGTGAACTAACAAAGGTTGTTTCCAAATTTATGGCACGGTCAAGTGTGTCATGGAAAGTGCAAGAGAAGGCGACAATGCCCACACATGTAAGCGGCTATTTTGGTGTATGTTGGTAGGGTGATGAGTAGCGAGTGGTTGGCATCCAAAGGTTGTTGACAAGCAGAGAACTAAAGGACGGCCTTATTTGCAGTTATATTTTGTAATTTTATGCCCTTGTTGATAAACTCCCAACAGTGTATCCGTGAACCAAGAGTTTCAAATTAAAATTTCTGTTAAAAATAAATAAATCACTTTTGAGTAATTTGTATGGGGTTTTAGTTTATTTTTTCAAATCTAGTTTAAGGTAGCAACACCCATAACCATCACTGTACCTATAACCATCACCTCTAAAATCTTGGAAAATCTGTGGAAGTGATTAGATATAATTACAAGGATGTACAGTACAGCATATGAACATGAAACCTTAGTGTTGGTATTAGGTGTAATTGCAATTGGCTCTTTAAAAATTCACAACTTATTCTCACTGTATCCAAACAATACATTTGACAGTGCAAACTCATCATTTTTCTCTTCCTAATAGGATCCTATAATTTGCTAGATGTTTATTAATAATCATCATGTTCAAAACCCTTAATTGACGGTTATGGGTGCTGCTACCTTACTTTGTAAACTCTGGTGTTGTGAAATTTAGTCCCGTCTACATTATGTTTCTTTTTTTTTCAATATGATTAATGGAAGTTGGTCATTTCGAATCCATGAATTTGTCTTTTGGTTTCTTGGTTTTGGATCTCATTTTCATGCTTAATTAATTGGGTTGGGCTGAAAGGGATGTTTGGATGTCTACGAAATCTGGAGATTATTTGAATGAATCTGAACTGAACTAGATGGGGGTGATGGGGGTGATGTGTATGGCAGTTGTGTTCCATTGTACAATTTTCGCTTCGTCTACAACTACGTTATGTTTTGCCACAAGAGCTTCGTTGACAGGTACCAGTTGACACTCTTGTTTGTGGACATATTTACTTTTTAGTTGTTGATTTGTAACATTTTCTTTTATGGATAAAGAACTACAAGGTTTTTGATTTGATGAGTGTATTATTCTGCTATGTGAGACTTCGTTCCAAGAGTCAAACTTTGCAAAAACAAAACCCAACTTGGGAGCCAAGGTCTAACAATTTTTTTGGTGTAAAACATTTGTGAAATTTGTTATGCTTCTTTTTGTCGTATGCAAGTCAACAAGTTACAATGCTAGAGTTCAAATAGGGTCATAGAGTTGGGACGATTTCCTGTGAATTGTTCTCAAAAAAGCTATAGTAGGGAAGAGAAAGTAACTTTCACAATATCATGTTGAAAATATTATAATAGAAAACGATTGCAATGAGTGCGAAGACTAAGATTAGTGACAGTTCAGTTGCCAAAGGCTCACCTCTCATTAGCTGTTGTTAATCCCATGTTTCCTTTCTGCACACATCAACATGAGGCGTTGTTACTTAAAACATCAAACTTTCATAGACTTCAATATATATCTCATTTCTATAAATGTGGCAACTAAGTACCAAATATTGGATATGGAGAGTATGGTTACATCTTGTACTCATGTGCTTCTTTAGCATTGTGACATCCTTTAGCACTCTTGGTTGAACATGCTTTGAAAAGATTGAACCATCCAAAGTTGTAACTAATAATATAAAACTAGAACCTTGTTAGTATAAAAATTATCCTTTGAAACTGTATGATAAACTAAGTGAAAAATCTGACTAGTTACTCCTCATAAGAAGGCTTTCCTTTCACATTTCCTAGTCGATAATGGTGATGTTGATTCCAAGTTGCTAGGACCCCAGTCTAAAAGAATGTAATGAAACACACAACTCAGACAACTGACGTTGCAGTAATTGAAGTAATTGACTTTGTTCAACAGTTTTACCGACGCTCATGACTCTCGATACAACTACAAGATGGCACCAGCCATTTGGAAGGAGAAGTGGCGCAAAGGCTCGCAGGTACCCATTCATAGCACACATGATCTGTGCCAATGTCCATCCATGACCTCATGAAATTCAAACAGGCAGTGTACAAAAATAGACGAGGATTGTTTCCACAAAGTAGTAGAGATATAAGGTGAATGAAATGACCATGAGCTGGGTGCGATTTGGCAGTGGTTTGTGCTGATCCGTAAGCATGCAGTTGCAGTGGTGAAAGACAACACCGTATTTCCGGTATTCAAACGTTACTGCAAGGTATGAGCAATTATTTCTTTCTCTTCTCGTTCCTGTAACATGTTTAATAATCGTTAGGGTCTGTTCCGGTGTCTTGTACCTCGTAAAATTCATACATTTGGTTGGATTTTACTAAAACTGGCAAGTGGTGCAAGTATGACTTTGACAAAATATCTAGAGTTGCCGCCGATCTTTTGTAGAAATGGGTTGCCTACTCTCACTTAACCTCTCACCTTGAACTTGCACATAAATTTCTTACATATTGAAACAAATTTGATCTCAGCAATTTTGGCTCTTGTAATCAAACTGGTCTCTCAACATATCTCCCAAACTTATCCTCCATACGTTAAAATGCTTGTAGGGACGCAAAAATAGTACTTTCTACCTTAAATTGCGGAGGCGGCAGATATTAATGTTACCCGTAGAGTACTCTTCGTCCTTGTTGCTTTGAGCCGCGGCTACTTACTGGTCTTGTTCAATACAGTGATACAGTCCACATTTTGATTCTTGTGGTTGCAGAGAATGGCGTTGCCAGAGTTTTCCGGATCTGCAGAAGTAAGATACCGTAAATCCGCTTATTTCAGTATTTCGCTAATCGACGCACATTTCTATTTTGCTTAGTTTAGGGGTTAATTGTTAGATGTTTATATTGAGACTTTTCATTGCTGAGATAACCCCTTACTTTACAGAACGACTGGAATCACAACTGCATAGCTGACGAACACTACCTACAAACGCTTTTAGCTGTAAGTGTGCCACCCCTTTTGCCTCCTTTGGTATAATATTAGCAGGAAAGAGACATCAGATCAATTGAACAGCAAGATGACATGATTGTTATCAACCGTACCGTCCATATACAATTTCTCACTGAATAACAGGCAATAAGTAAAAGCAACCTACTTCAGGAATTTTTTGACACATATAATAGAGGATCCTTGTCATAGTTCTTGAGGACGCATCCTTACAATCATTGTGCCTTACGAAGAGACCTCCCCGTGAAAAATGGTGAAGATTCTATTTATGGCAATGGTAAAAGGTTCTTTGAGAAGTCGAAGTACACTGAAAATCCTGTTGAAATTCTCAAGAATATTGGACTTGGAAGAAACTAATTCAGAATGTGGACTACTGATCAGATGAGGAACTTGGAGAAGGAAATCGAGCGGCGAGGTGTGACTTACAGTCAATGGAAGAGCGCTCACCAACACACCATGGATAGACGTGGCTGGCATCCCGTCACATTTGACTCTGCTAAAACCACCCTCAAAGCCATCAAAGATATCCAGGTAGAGCTTTTTAAAAAACATTTAAGCTAGTGGTAGGCGCTTGCTACACTACGCTACGCATTCACCATTAAATTTTATTAGGATATTCATATGTGTATATATGTAATAGTATCAAAAGAGATTGTATACGAGATATTACAGAGGTGTAGATATGATATTACAAAGGTCCTTGTAATTTTAGTAGTATTGATGTGATATCACAAAGAGTGGATATGTGATATTATAAGATTTTTTTATTTTTACTTTAGTAAAATTGGTATGATATCACAAAGACTGGGAATGTGATATTACAGAGGAGCAGATGTGATATTACAGAGATCATTGTGATTTTAGTAGTACGATTCTTTCTAGATATCACTCCATTTGGTCAGGAATTATTACTCACATGTTTCAATGTATATTTGGGCCTTCCAGGACATAAACGAGATCCATTTTGTGGCAGCAGGACGACGTGAACGGTGTGGCATCGATGGCAAAGCGCTTCCGTGCTACTTGTTCGCGAGAAAATTCACCCGAGGTGCCGGGGCTTGGCTTCTGGAACAGGCATCTGAGTACGAGAATCGAGTTTTGCCATATTGAATAATACTAAGGTAGACATACCCAATCCCAATCCCAAGCGTTTAAGGGTGTAGGGTATCGCAAATTCTAGGAAAATTCAGGAAAAAAATTAGTAGGGTTATTTGTGGAATGGAAAAAAGTATTGTAGAATATTTTATATTCAAGGGCAAAGTTACAGTTAAGAATGACCCAAAAAGCAATTCTAGATTAACTCTAAAATTGTTTGAATGTGTTTATATAAATGTACTTGACGGTCCCAATCTCAACCCTCCCACACTAGCTCCTAAGCTGACATAAGATTTGCTCGTGCAAGTCATGTTCACTGCTCCACTTTGGGTTCAACAATATGTTTAGAACATCTCAAATGTAAAGTGTGGCATTGGGAGGTGGTAGGAGATGTATATGTCTACCTTACATACCATTAAGTACAAAAAATAAGTGTGTATGATACTGAAGCAAAGGTTTGGAACAACCAAAAAACTAGCCAAAAAATCGTAATCAGAGATTGTTGATGTCAAAGAAACTGTGGGAGGTGAGCTAAACGAACACGCGCACCTCCCAGAAAAGGCAACTTGTAAATGTGTTGTGGAAAATGAGAAGTTTGGAGTACTTGTCTCCAGCTCTTGAGTGCTAAAAAACACTTCAAGCATTCATATGTGCCACGGTCGCGTTCTATACAGAAAGTGTATGCGTCGTGAATGCAACAGCCCCCAAGCAAATTCTCCATCTTACCGGAACGTAAGAAAACGATGCCGTGCGAATGATAAGAAGCCGAACGAAACCCGGCATACTGTTGTCCAAAAAGTAAGAATGTAAGAATAAAGATACAAACGATAACCGGTACTAAGTAGTAGAGTCCTGGACAGTAAGTCGTAGACTTTTTTTTGATAATTTTTTCACGCAATCAACATTTTACCAAATCTAAAACTAATTAAATATTTGAAAAGCTTAGAAAAAGGAGCAAATTCTGTTAAAGTTTGATGTAAATTTAATAAAGAGAAGTATTAGAAAAAATAAACATTTAAAAAAATTGAATTTTGATTTAAATGCTTTTAAAATCACTACAAGTTTGTCAACGATTTGCCACTACTATATTTTCAATCTATTCTCAATGTACAAGAGGCATGCTCAAGTTGAGATAATTTCAAGTTCTAAAAGGTAGTTAAAAGCCACAAAGATGTTGATGATGTTGATAAAGGTGGATAAATATGACATTCATTTGTGCAAAATTGCATTTGACATGGATTAAAAGTATGAAATAAGAATTATATACTTTTGAAATTCTAACACGTTTTGTCCCGGCGACTTGGCTTTTCAAATATGTAATCACTTTTGAATTTGATGAAGAATTGAATGTGTGGGAGGGGTTTAAAAAAGGACCATGACTTAATGTTGAGGACTCTATCAATCTATCTAAATCTATCTAGAATACCAAGTGAGAGGATTTCCATCCCTCACTCCATGCCTTTCCCAAAATCTTCTAGAACACTAATATACGGACACATGTTGTGTGCAAGTTGGACATGTGTGGATAATGCAACATTTAATTGTATAGAAATTCAATATCTCATAGTTGGTTTAGAATTTAACATTGTTACACCATCATTTTGATCCGCTTTGAAACCAAAAACAATAATTGTGTTCATCAAAATGTTACTCTTAAATACTTTGTTAGGGGTGCTTGGCATTTTATTAGTTTTCTAGCACATGGTGAGAAGGTGCTTGGTGTTTTATATTTGAAGCATCCTTTCTTACTTCAACTTCCACCAAAAAGTTATAATTTTTTTTGGAAATAGAAATGGTTAGTGGGTCCTTGGTGTTTTGTATTTGGGGCATCTTTTATTGCTTCAACTTACACCAAAAAGCTGTAAAAGGTTCTAGAAAAGGGTGCTATGAGAGAAATCCTCCTAGCTTTACAAAGAACTGACATCTCACCAATTGATTGGTCTAGATCTAACCTTAATGTGATTGTCATTTTGGTCCTTTTTTGAAACCAAAATAATAGTTGCCTTCATCACAATGTTACTCTTTAACACTTTGCTAGGAGGCACTTGACATTTTGTTGATTTTCTAACACATGGTTGGAGGATATTTGGTGTTCTATATATGGGGCATCCTTTATTGCTTTAACTTGCACCAAAAATTTGTAGAAGGTCTTGGAAAAGGGTTTAGAGTCAATGAGGAAAATCCTCCCACTCAATAGTATAGATAGATTTTGGTGTAAGTTGAAGCAATTAAAGATGCTCCAAATACAAAACACCGAGGGCCCTCCAATCATGCCCTTTTCCAAAATTTTCTAATTTTTTTTGGTGTAAGTTGAAGCAATAAAAAATAGCCCTAGATATAGAACACCAAGCGCCTTCCAACCATGTGCTAGAAAACCAACAAAACACCAAGTGCCCTAGCAAAGTATTAAAAAGTAGCATTATGATGGAGACATTTGGAGTACTATTTTGGGTTTTCCGTTGTGAGACAAAAGAGGACCAAAATGACATTACATCAAGGTTAGATTCTAAACCAAATGATTCATGGGATACTAAATTCCTATAAAGTTAAATGTTGCACTACCCATGTACATCCAACTTGCACAAGTGCATGCCTTTATACTACACCAAATAGTGCATTTAGGTTGTCCCATACTAATTTTTTGACAATTCACACTATTTGAATATTAACCAAGACTAAAATAACTTTTGTCACTAATTATTATGATAAACAATGGAAAAAACAAGGAAAATTTGGGCACAACAACAAGTTTCAAAGTCAAGAAAAAAGGAAGCTGAAACTTTAAACAAAATCAAGAATTACTATAACATAAAGAGAGTTCCATGCCCCTCTGAGGTGACCAAGGATGAAACATGAGGTAACTTTGGGTAAGGCAACCTAAATGCATTATTTAGTGTACAGTAATATATACACATAGGTTGATATATCGGGAGATTTGGAAGGTCTCTAGCGAGATGTGGCGAACGCTGGATGCAGACCGACGTCGTGCATCATCACGACAGACGAAACGTTTAACCTAGGCTAGGTCGTAGTTGAGTTGAAGGAAAAACTCTTGGCAGCCCTTTTTTTTTCCTGGGTTATCAAATGAAACTGACTTATTACCTTACCGAATTCATTTAAAAAAAATACTTACACGAAAGTCAACCATAATGACATTCTTATCAATGATCCCAAATATGATTTTCACTTTGAGCTTAAGTGGCCAATAAACACTGCTAAAAAGCTAAACTTTTCAAATTTAACACTGTAAAGTTCAAATTTTCTGTAACTGCGAAGCAATCCTGAAAAATCAGCCAGTTTTAAAGATCGCTGATTCGTATATCTTACCGAATTCTACATTTGCAAGCTCAGGGAAGTAAGTTGCCACTGAAGACTCTCTCTCTTTTCAAAGGTGGTGTGGTTGCGAAGCTGACCTGAAACCGGAAACACCATATTAGGTAAATTGGGAAAAACAGTACATTCTGGAACTTTCACTGTTTCTGTCATTATGTACAATTTAGCATATTAATGTCATTATCTACAATTTAACATATTACAAAAAAACAAGCGTGCATTTTCTTGTACAATAGCAAAGTCTCAATGATTGCCTCCAAGAATTTCAAATAATTACAACTTTGAGCTATAACCGTGCCTACATTTATTGTATGTAAGACAATTTAACATATTACAAAAAAACAAGCGTGCACTTTTCTTGTATAACAGTGAAGTCTCAGTGATTGCCTCCAAGAATTTCAAATAAGTACAACTTTGAGCTACATTTACTGTATGTAAGATTTAAGTGGAATACAAAATGGTCCCTCCGTTTTTGCCAATTTACCTAATATGGTTTTGGGAGCGACATATCCCTCTTTTCTTCTTCCAGGCATGAAACGGAGCACACGAAGCCAAGCTGCAGCCTCGTCAAAGCGTCGCAAGCCCACTGCAGTTCGGCCGCCACGAAGCACCATCCAGAAGAAAGCATCCGGGGGTGGTGCTCCTGGTGGAAGGAGTTCTTCATCGTCTCGCAAAGGTCGGTCCTCAAAGCCGACTTATTTCTCGCTCCTGAAAGACGTGGAGCATGCGCTGAAGCACGAGCACATGGACGGCGCCAGCCTGCGCAAGCTGAGGAGCCACTTGGAGAGGCGATACGGTGGTAAGCCCTTCGACAGTGACACGGTCAAAATGCTCCGGTCCGCCGTGGCCCGACTGCACAAAAAAGGTCGCATCAAAAAACACCCCACCAAGGCCAACGTGTACAAATTCAAGCCTCCCATTGTCCCTGCCCACCACATCTTTGGCACTCCCGCACAGCGCCGAGCTGGGAAGAGAGAGAGATCCCGAGCTCAGTCCGGTGGCAAGCGATCCAGACCTCGTCGCTCCACCAGGTCCACTCGAAGGACTCGGTAACGAGTAAGTGCTCTCTTCAACAACACTCTCCCATATTTCTGTCTCCTTCAAAATTTGGACGACGCTGAGCCAGGATTTCAATGAGTAGGTATTGGTTCTAAGCTTAAAATCAGTGAAAAAACTAAATAGCAGCAAGTTTAGCAAGTTTTCGAGAGATGAAAGTTTAAATGCACAATTATAGGGCCTAACGTACACAGTTATAAGTGAAATTTAGTGTTTTGACAAAAAAAAACACAGGCTCACAGATCCCCGCTCATGGTATAGCATTCCCCTTCAAAATTTAGCTTTACTAATCTTCAAGCCAACTAAGAAAACAGCAAGTTTTTCAAGAGATGAAAGTTTAAAATGCACAATTACAGGGCCCTATGGACACAGTTGTAAGTGGAATTTATTATCTTGACAAAAATTCCCTGCTCACGGCTCACAGTGAGATCCTCGCTTGAAATAGCATTCCCCATTTCTATCTCCTGCAGGAATTGACTCTAAGCTCAAAATCAATGAAAAAACTAAAAGAGATGAAAGTTTAAAATGCACAATTATAGGGCCCTATGTACACAGTTATAATGTACACAGTTATAAGTGAAATTTAGTATTCTGACAAAAAAACTCAGGCTCACGGATCCCCGCTCATGGTATAGCATTCCCCTTCAAAACTTAGTTCGACTCGATTCGTCTTCAAGCCAGTTGGACGAAGGCAGAGCTACACAAGGCTGGAGAACTGATAGTTAAAAAAATATAAATCTGATCTGCTTGCTCCTAAAACAATTTAGACTCTGAACTTCTGAAATTTGTTCAGGATTTTCTTAAAGCGTATTTCTGAGCTTGCACTGGGAGCATGGGGGAGCAGCAGGAACAAAAGAAATCGACCTGGGGTTTTGTTTTCTGGTTTCAGGAGCAGAGGAGCCAGAAACGCCATTGAAGAGTTTCATGACGACACTAATCCTTGAGTATCTAGCTATTTCCCATAGCTTCCAACTAGCAAAAAAACATGGCCTGCAGGGTGTGAACCATACATGATGACAGAAATACTCGAGTTCATTTAATTCAAATACTCGTACCTACGTTCCTCGCTGTAAATAGCATTCGTATGATTATTGTTGCTGCTCGAGTTTTTGGGCTGTTGGATTGTCTGGTCTTCTTTAGCTCTGAATAGAAGGCATAAAATTACGAGGTGAACATTTAGCCTCCACACGAGGGTGTTGTACCCTGAAATACAAAGAAAACGAAGCAATGCAGCTGGATGTCGTCTGATTGTGAGCTGGAGAAGATTATAAGCATGAAAAACAAATTGCATCTTCTCATCTCTTGCTCAAAGGGAAGTCACGAGATCAGAAATAGAATTTCCTTACCTCCAATTGCAAGGATCCGTCACACGCTCTCTTCCAAATCACGCTCGAAATAAACCCACGTTTGTATTGATCAGTTCAATTTAATTTCCTGATCACAGCAACATGCAAACAATGATGACCATGAAACAGATGAAGAATCGACCTCAGCACACACCCAGAACTTCGTTGCTATTAGAAATTTGAAAACGAGCAGTCTCAAAGTCAATAACACTGGTAACCAAGACATGACACAAAGCTGAGTGGCTCACTCAAAATACAGTTAACCATTACTTCTACTCAGAAAATACTACAAGCATATATAAACTTGACTGCAATCAATACTCAGAAGATAAGGAACCGGTTACCTAAGCAGGGAACTGCAAGCGTGACATGATTTCATGTGCATGCTAGTCTTTCGTGTGAAACCTTAGGCCAACTGTCTGCTGACAACCCCATAAAATGTCTACTTCAACAAATATACTCTACTGCTAAGTCCTAATTTACCTCCTTCCTGCCAGTAAAGTACCATGCCCATCAACGAGAATGCTGCAATCATACACCACAAGAACAAGAGACGTGAGTACTAAGCAAGAATCGCTTTAAAAATTACCAAATCAACCCAGACCCGCTTAAGCAGCAGTATCTAAAATGCCCACGCACTTATCAAAATTCTCTTAAAGCACCGATATACAAGTGTAAATCAAGAGTTTCAACAGTCGCATGTAGCTGGTACGAGTTCGTCGTCACTGATGACCAAAAACCGAAACGTCTATACTTGATGTGAAATTGTACTAGAGATATGAGAAGTCAGGACTTGAAAGGGCGCATAATCGAGAGGTCGAAGCGACTAGTTTAGTCGTCGCCCTTGTAAGGAAGCTGCTGCATCAAGCATTAGATCCAAATACACGACGCACTAAAGTGCCACGACGAAGAAATGGGGGTCAATCAACCCAAAATGGATTGGTATGTGAGAACGGCAATGAGCTAGAACCAAATCTGACCTGCTCTTTAGTAAAGATGAAGCGGACTCGGCGGGTAGCGCCACGGTCGAGGGTGAGAAAGGCGCCCCTGCGGGGGCCAAAGCGACCAAAGCCGGCTAGACAGAAAAAGAAGAGGAAACTCAAGGTGCCCAAGATTCCACCAAAGCCACAAGCACCATCGCCGAGTTATTTTGAGCTGTTGCAAGACGCTGTACAGACGCTGAAAGAAATGAGCAAGGGGGCAAGCTTGCCCGAAATCCGCCGGCATCTACAAAGAAAGTACAGAGGAAGCTTTGACAAGGAAAGCAACGACCTTCTTACCACTGCACTGCAACGCCTTGCCGAGGGAGGCAAGGTCATTCGTAAGGAAGGATATAAATACAGATTTAACGAGCCCAGTGACGTGTCGAAATCGTCTGACACCTCAGCAGCATCGTCATTTACTGGCACTAGTCGCTCGGGAGCCAGTCAATCCGGCGCAAGCAGTGGATTCGCTCCCACTGACTCCGGCGCCAGCGCCGCCAAGAACGTTGATTCTCGCACATCAGCATCGTCTTCATTCTGTGACACCAACTCGAAAGAATCCAACCAAGACGACGACGCCCCTGAAGATACAGCACCCGAAAATGTTGATGACGAAGGCAAGAGTAGCACTGGTGATTTATCCAGCTCTGCTCCATCTGCTTCGTCGACTGCACCTCGTGTTTCTTCAAAACGACGCTGAGTAGTCTCTCATGCAACTATCACTCCACTAGTAATCTCCATCTCTCTTCTTCTCTACTTGCTCTAAACTTATTGAGTGAGCAAGCAATGATTTTGCACATGATCCTTCCAATATCAGGGGCAAGACCATCATCACCGTTGCTGCAACTTCGATTTTGCCGCCCAAATCTTGAGCTCGCATATCTAGAGTAGAAGGAACACGCGAGTATACCAAAACGTCACAAACAAGTCAAAGGGGCAAATCAATTTTATTGCACAAGTTCTTCGAAAGACAAGTGCCCAGAGGTTAAAAGTGTTTGCAATTCGGGGAGCAGATACCTCACCATATAGACCAGAAGGAAGTTCTTTGGCAAGGCAATCGCACAATTGCAAACCATATTACATCAATACACCTTCCCAGTTTCTATCGAAGATAACTGTCCATATGAATTTCACACCTGGACATGAGGGTTAGGAAGAATGAAATCTGACAAGCTAACCTGATGTATTGGTTAGTCATACGTCCTAACGATCCAGAATTTTGCGCAGAAGCTATGTCGACTGGTGAAAATGCGGGTCAAAATGGCGATACCTGGGACGGTTTTCATAATCTACTCAGTCGCGCTGCCTCAACTTCAACCTTGGAGAAGCCTCGATTATGACTCCAATTTTCCTTTGGATTCTGAGTCAGCAGAATCCAAAGATAACGCTCCAGACCATACTACCAAAACAACTCAAAGCGAAGGTAATGATCCGTCAAATCGTCGAACTCAATATTGATAGTCACGTCTGAGATAGAAATACAGTTTTAGTAAAACCAAAAGTGATGGCTAGAACTGTGCAATTGGTTTGGCTTATGTACTAGAATTTTTTTGGTACAACAAACAAACACAGCAATGGGCTGTTTTGATTTCTTTAAATGGCAGTAAGAATACAAAACTACATGTACATCGTCCGACCTATATCTGCGTTCTTCAAAATGAATTTTCAACTAACACTGAGCAAAATTGACTTGCTATTATACAATAAAAAAAATGAGATGGTATCATTTCTTCAGACTGAAAGCCATCACTCGAGCAAAAACTACTAAGTTCCATACCAGGCCTTCATGCTTACTGGCACGGAGGGCACTCCCTCTTGCGAACTAAAATTGCTGTAATCTGAGCTGGTGGAGGCACTGGTAGCCTATGAGAGCTCTGACTGAGTTCATCTTGATTGCCATCGATATAATGTCATCCTGCAACCATGGCAAAGAGATAGAGATGTGAACAAGCCATTAGCAGATATTAACATCTCTATTACTGATCCGCTTTAAACCAAAGAACATAAATCTACGAAAATTTAACTGCTTTTCAAAATACGTAAATCAAGCTTTCACATGCATAAAAATACCCAGACAATTCATCATATATCTGAAATTTAACTATGAAAAACCTAAATCTCAAAGAAAAAAGGGAAGCCTAGACTTCACGCCGCATGCTGTCTATGAAACTACTGCCTGGTTAATATAGCCCTGACTTGCATCGACAAGAGGAACAATCTTATCCATAACAGCACGACAACTATTGTTTGCCCGTTACATTCAGCTTAACTTTGCGAGAGTATTTTATACCAGTCAGTCCCATCATAGCTCATACGAACATTGAACATCCATCTGTCTCCTTTGTGCTATTGAACTGTTTGAGACTTTTTAAGCTGATTTCTGCCATGCTCTCACCAACGTTGACTTGATAGGTGGACGTTACGTTTCTAGGGTCTTTGACGATGATTCCACAGGAGTGTCCTCAGCGGCCGGAATTGCCGATAATGACTCCACGGCATTGAGAGTTTCTCCATCTTCGATTGCGCATGTGTTACGCAGCTTGAGCCTGTACTCCGATGCATTTATTGGCTGGGTTTCACTAGGACTCTGCAGTCAAAATTGTGAAATATGAAATAACATTAAGTCGTATTCATAACACATGGAAGCAGCAGTTTGTTTCTAACATCCTCTCCCTCACATAAATTACTCCATAAAAACCTAGAGCACCGCAACCAGTGTGTGAACATGCATTCTTACAAACCAAATCTTCACAAGATATTCTCATTCAAATATTACCTTTAGAATCCACGTTGTTCTAGAACCACGCCTTCCTGGTCCTCGTCGTAGAGGACCATATATAGATGGCTTCGGCCGACTTCCAGTCACTTCTACACATTTTGTACAGTACCAGTCCTGTACTGGAATATCCGAATTCTTGTACATCTTCAAGCAGCGTAAGTGAAAACCAGTTCCACATCCATCGCAAATCAAGACACTTCTTGTACCATTGAGTAGTACCTCACAAGTCCCACATCTGATTGGAGAATCTATGTATGCACCAGCCGTCTCCGGCAAAGCTTCCATAAAAATTTCTGGCTTTGAAAGATGTATTGCAAGTGCAATCTCCTGGTGTACGTGCCGCTGGTCATCTGAAGGCGGAGAAATCTTTGAGCTGCGTACCCGTGCAAGGGGTTTCAATTCCTTCTCAACCCTTTCACCAGCACTAAAAGTCGAACCACTTCGAGTAACTCCTAACCGAGTGACGGGATTCTTACGAGGTCTTCCACGTGGTCTAGCTGCAGCCTTCGGTATTATAGTCCTCGCTTTAATCTTCGATCTCGTTACTGGTATTATAGTCTTCGCTTTAATCTTCGATCTCGTTACTGCAGCAGATTAGACTTCTAGATGTTAAGAAATAGAAGGTAGGATGTTCCGACAAAGGTCACAACAAGCATTGCTCAACGTCTCCTGACTTGACTTATACTCTTAAACGAGTTTCAACGAATGAACTAATAAGGACATATAGAAAATGCTCATGAAAAGGAAGTTAAACATCCACATTCCTGGATTTATTTATTTTATACAAACTCTCACAAACGAAACAGTCAAAACGATCTTCAAACTCTAGAACATGAGATTTAAAGGGATCACTTACCAGATGCTGGTCCAGCTAAAGCTCTCGAGGTGGGAGTAGAACCAACTTGCACTGGAGCTGGTGTTGATACTAGTGGCGACGTTGGTTGCTTCAGACAAAAAGACAAATACGTCAGAAAAATTAACTCGTCCAGCAACAACTCCAAAATCTATCCCATTTCTACCTTCGTAGTCCTGTTCCGATATTACCTTTGACATTTACTAGCAAATCGTACAAATCCCCGTACAGCCAGTTTCCATCAAAACATTCCCACTAAGTCGCTTCAGAATTTATAAACGAGAAGTACATATTTTAGCTAACCCTAGAAGACAAGGGGCTGCAAAATGACACCCCCGGAACTCCTAGACTGACAGGTGTCATTCTGAGTTTTCATTTTTTTGTTCACTCTTTTTGTACTGTTACTATCGCAGAAGGCAAAATACTTGTACGCATACAGAAATTCACACAGGTATCTAATGCTAAAATCAGAGATGATTAGTAACAGCATGCAGGCATAAACAACACAGATTTACATCAACTTATGATAGTACTTCATACCTGTGGCAAGGAAAATTGTTGAATCAAAGATAACAAGGACTGCTTGGACACCAGGTCGTGAGGAGCCACACGTTCCACCAACCCTTCTAAATTTGTATAAGCTTCGACCGCTAATTGGCATTCTACCGGAGTTGGAGGAGCACCACCTCGGAGAGCAGCCATGCCAACCAGGACCATTCCTATTTCTGCAGTCTGCTTCAATATCGTCTCCACTGCCCTGGCTTCTCGCTTCACCTTTTTCGGGGGGGAAGGCTCATCAACTTCCATCCTTTGACATGCAAACTTGTCTGCACCAAAAGCTATTTCATCTGCTCTCAACCGATGAGGATGATCTTGAGCAACTGAGTCTGACAGAGTCGCTGTAGTTGGAATTAGCGTAGGTATTGCCATTTCTACCGTGCAAGATGCCCCTTGACTAGAAGAAGAAGCCACATCTTCCGGGCAAACTCATTTGGTTTCCATGCCTTACGTACATGATAGCAAGCTCTTCTGTGTACTCATTCACAACAACATCAATCTGCAAATATACACGAGAAGATCAAATCATCATCAGTCAACTCTGGATCCGCACTTGCGCCAGCCATGAACTCGTTCCGACAATTTTAAGATTTGCTTGGAGATCACGTAATTACGATTGATCAAATTCAGCTGGTTCTCATCCACCATCATCTAACAGCATCTGCTAAATCTATAATGAAAAAGAATGTATGCTAATTCCGAGATCAAGCTATGAAACCTTAATGCAAAGTCAACATAACCTCGAATTGCTGCAATCGTAATTCCAAGCAGCTAGAACCGATCCTAAATATTTCCGTAACGCATACCAACTGACTTCTCCACCTTTTCTAAGTTCTAAAATCGTCAAACATGTTTGATCATGACTCAAACTTCCCAGCATAATAAAGTCCATACTGAGCAGACTATCCAAACTGCACCTTGTCCATCCTACAATTACTCTACAACGTCACACTCCCTAAAACCTCAGTTACTGGAGACAGACTAATCCCGTTCTCACAATTTTCAATTGCGGTCTCTCGATAAACTTCCACTGCGATTGATTTTCATTTCTGGACATTAAACACTCTGTTCGCACGTGCAAAGATTAAAAACACGTTAAAATTGTTGTTGAATTAGGAACCGAAGAATGAGAATATACAGTAGAAAAAAAGCCTATAGCGCCTTCAAATCTTTCCATCAGCAATCGATGCATTCTACGGTACTCCAATTTCTCAAGGAAAAACAACACTCGATCTAAATCCGTTCAAAACCTCAAGAGACACTGAAAGTTATTGCACGATTGCGAATTTCGGCATCTTAAGGACCGCCAGGACCGTTATATTCTTAAAAAAACACATCAATAGCATCGAAATCAAGCGATTCCATCCACGGCGCACCTCAACGTTGAATTCTGTCAGTCGAGTATCGCAATCGGTATTAAAACTTTGTGTGCAACTCCGTGACCTCGGTGTTTAATAGAAATCCTTGAAGTTATACCAGCGGTGAATTTGAATCGGTCGAAATGCGCGAGCAGATTGAACGTGAACGTGAGTAGATGTTGAATGCGAAGTGAACCGGGGAAACCTCAAACCCTAATTCATGGCAGTGGTCTCTCGCGCCAGCGTCGCGGGTCTCGCTTTTACTTTAAAGTGTTAATATCGGTTTTCGTAGATTCACGTCACCGACTGATCCTGTTTTGGTCGATTTAGCGATGATGTTCGCGGTTTGTAGACTTGATTCTGCAGTGCCTGAATTAAAAGTGGAAAATTAAACTTGGAAGTTCAGTGACTGTTACAGTAACTTTTAAACATCTATACTAAGTGGGAGCCTAACCCTCACTGATTCCGCGCTCTTTTTTAGAATCTTCTAGAATTTTTTGGTGGAAGTTGAAACAATAAAAAATGTTTTAGATATAGAACACCAAACACACTCCAACCATGTCCTCTTTCAAAACCTTTTAGAAATTTTTGGTGAAAGTTGAAACAATAAAGGATGCTCCAAATATAAAACATCAAATGCCCTCCGATCATGTGCCAAAAAATCAACAAAAGGCCAAGCGCCTCCTAGTAAAGTATTTAAAAGTAACATTGTGATGAAGGTAAACACTATTTTTGGTTTCAAGAACGGACCAAAATGACAATGCATCAAGGTTAGATTTTGAACCAATTATGAAATATTGATTTTCTATGAAGTACATGAGGATTAGATTCTAAACCAATTAATTTTTGAGATATTATTTTTCTGTAAAGTTGAATGTTGTATTACCCATACATGTCCAATTCACGCAAAGCGTGTGCCTCCATACTAGTAGTTATGAGCACAGAAGTTTAGTGCATAATTAGCTACTAGATTAAGATTGGTAGATTATATCTATGTGAGTAGGTAGATCTTTTGTTGCGCTAGTCAATATTTAAGGGTTAAGATTTAACCAAAAAACATATCCTGCACAGAACCTGTGGTAAGCTTCTATTGAAATTAATGTACAGTGTATTTGAATAAGTTTCTGTCCACTTCATTCTACTATTTAAAGGACTGTAGAATGCAATTGACTTTTATGTATCTTGTATCACTAATTTTTAGTTCCTACACAATCCTAATCAAGCATACCAAGTTTGGGTTCCAAAAAACCAAAATTATATTTTTGGTGAATTATTTTAGATGAAATTTATGGTTTTATATGACAATTGATTAAAAAACATGGGTGATGAATTTTTGAGATTTGATTACATGAGCATGTAGGAAACATCCATAAGCACATCTTTCCTTCTAACAAAAATCTCCAAATAGTTTCAAAATTATTCCTATAGAGATTTTTATGTTGAAATGATCATAACCAAATTTAGTAAAATAGATATTTATTTATGGTAATTAGATTTTGCTAATTAACTCATACACTATGATTAAGTTTGTACCTTTAAGCATGATGATATGGTTACTTTGCCAAAAGCTAATTAAAAATTAAAAATATTTATTTTACTAAATTTGATCATGATCACCCCAATACTAAAATCTCTATAGAAGGAAATTTTGAAACTTTTTTAAGATGCTTGTTAGAAGGAAAGATGTGCTTATGGATGTTTCCTATTGTTTAATCAATTATCATATATATAACCATGAATTTCATCTAAAATAATTCACCAAATATAGGATTTTGAATTTTTGGAACTCAAATTTGATATGCTTGATTAGGATTGAGTAGGAATTAAAGCTTAATGATACAAGATACAAAAAGAACAAGTGCATTGTATAATGTGCTAAGTCCTTTGAATAGTAGAATGGGATAATGGACAAAAACTTATTCAACCCCACTGCACAATTATTAGATTCATTTTAGTCTTTAGTCAAAAAGTAGACCCCTTAGGGTTGGCCCAAAACTTGTACTTTTTTTTACATCCCAAAATCATTATGCTTCATTGTTAAGTACTTTAATTTAAAATTAGTTTCATCAATATACAATTGCAAATTGGGAAGTGATGTAAAATTGAACCCTTCTCAAAATCCGAAGGTTAATTTTATTTTTTTAATTTAGGGCCACTTCATGCAAGGGCCAAGTCGTAATTCCAAGTTGACCTAATTCATAATGTATGAGCCATTATTTGGTCATTAAGGTAAAGTTTTGATTGGCCCTAATATAAAGCCATTGTACCCAAATAATGTCCTAATTTCAAATTAACCAAATCAAGTCATATTCTTGAATTGGGTTGATGCGTTGAGGTGGTTTGCTTTTCTTGACTTAGACACAAATTTTGATGCCAAATATTTGTTAGTAGCTCTATCATCAACAAGACCAATTAACCAACCTTCAATATAAAACCCTCAAGCCTAGTTATTAAACCAATTTGAGAATTCAAAATATCTTGTTGATTCATTTTTGTAGTTCTTAAATTAAACCAACAATTAAGGCCTAATATAAACTAGCCCTTAAATGCATCATCAACCCAAGATGGCGGATGAGATTATAACTTCATTTCTCTTGATTAAACCAATTGCATGGGAGTTGAAGGTACTTTTAGGTTTCCAGCAAAACTACCATAGCACGAAATCAAGATAAGGCCTTGTCACAAGAACCTTCTTACATTGCAAATTTGCTTGTTTCTAGGTGTTTTTGAACTTCCTATGTAGTGTGTATTTAACCCCTGAGCGCCCCACTTCCTCATATTTTGCCTCTTCAATTTACAAAAGGAATCAAAAGCAACTCAAGTAGTAGGTGTATTGGCTTATAAAAATTACCATGTGTGGAGAGTGTCCTGGGCCAGTACGGGTGGATGGGCAATTTAGGTTGGGTAGCTTATTGCGCAAGTTGTGGCCATGAATTGAGGGAGTGGATATTGATTTTTTGTATTTCTAGAGAAGCAGGTCTAAAGTGGTCACCAAAATCATCGGCTACTACTCGTTCAAGGCAGTTGGACGCTTTTCGCGTGCGTCTACTATGGCCGCTGGAGGACCCAGAATCCTATTGCATTTTTCAAGGGTCATCGTTGAAGGAAGTGGGTGGTTGCTGGTTTGGTCCGTGCATTGGCTCGTAATTTGCTTCTTCCGTCCCTTGCTTGCTGTAGGGGGGAATACTGTTGTTGGAGGGCTTCAACGTGCTTGTCTTCTTTGAGAGATGTAGGATTCCTTGGAGATGAGAGGTAATCCAGTGTAGGCATTGTGCTGAGAAGATGGGACCGTTTTAGCATTTACGATGTACTGTCCGGGGTTGTCATTTTAGAGCGTAGTGGGAAAGCTCGAAGTGCTGTTAGTATTGGAGAATTGTAGCTCCTGGCGGCGGTTTGTGCATGTCTATGGCCTTCGTAAACCGCTATGATGGCGAGTGGAGAAGGCAGAGGAGGGTCGTGCAAAAGCCCAGAGTTGCTGTTGCCGGGATTGGATCTTCCGCCGCAAGAGACGGAGTTACAGCTGGACCATCCCGACGCTCGGCAGTTTGTCTTGAAGCTGTCATTCTATGAACTGCAACCATTGCTCCTTCAATTTCGAGCCATCTAGACTGTGTTGTACAACTGGGCTGCGAACCACCATTGAACTTGCTCAGAGTTGGTCTAGAAGGTGGAATCCTGTCTACACAAAGAGTTTTTGCTTTTGTTGGTTTCGCCAAGGGCGAAACACTACTGGCCTGCAAATCCCAACAAACGATCCTGGAGGTACCTCTTTGGACGTCAATGCTTTAGATTATTGGGAGTGTAGCAGCGGAAACCTGAGGGGGATCTCCATGGCTTGTCAGCTGCTGTCAATGAATTTATTCGTGTCAAGTGGTGGCCGGATCAACTTGGAGGACAAATTGTTTATGATGCAGGGCAATATTCAAGGCAGACCATCGTGAGTGGAGACCAGAGCAGTGGTCCCAATCGTCATGGCCGGATCCGACGATCAACAAATCCCTATAGCATTCAGCAGCGGGCGATCCAATCTACCGCCACGGACAGCGGTGCTTGCAGCGTGGCCACATCGCCGGTTGCGTAGGAGATGAGATGCGTGCACCATCAGAATCAGGCATTGTATGGCGTGGGCAGGAAATGTATCAATGCAGTCACCGTAAAATAATCCCTAATTTGAGCTCACATGTGCATTGGTTCAACTTGAATCAAACTTCGGAGCTAGACTTCAGCAAAGACAATCATGGCAAAATTAGGACTTCAGCGGCTCGGGTTCGTAGGCAATTGAACCATAATTCCAGAGATGGTCTATGTCCACTTTTGACAAATCAAAGGAGAGAAAGTGGCAGTGGTAGAGGTATAGGGAGGGGAGTTCACCAACTGAGACTAGAATCACAACAGCTGGAAGTAATATTACCATCGACATAACATACCGACAAAATCAATAGACATCTAGGCAGGGATCACAATTGACGTCCTGGCCAAAGTAGACATATTGGAGCCCTCTCGGATACATGTTCATTGTCTCAGTTTCAAGCGGTCTCACCATTGGAAGAAGGAAGGGTCTCAGTGTCCTAATGGAGATCCTTTCATCATATAGATACTCGTTATTTATTTTTGTTTGTGTGATTTCAATAAATCAATATTTGAGGCAAAAGCGGTACTTGTGGTGAGAACCACAGTTTGGTGACAGCGCAACGGCCATAGATTCCAGTGCGCTGCGTCGTGTTATCACATGCACAATTTAAGAGGGTGGATAGCGAGTTGGCTGGGCCAATTTCTTGTCTCACTAATTGCCAAGCTGTAGGCCGACATCACCGCTTGAAAAGTCCAATGGGGATTCAAATCCAGTTCGACGGGTGGCCAAAGACAATCGCTTCTTCAGTCAACCAAGTCTACGATTTGGTGACTGAAAATAAATTTTTAGATCTTTTGTATGCTCATGAGAGCATGTAGCCACCTTACAATAGTATTTGTTCTATTTTTGTTTTTTTTTAAAGAAGTATGAAAGGAAATGAGGTAGATATCTTTGGTGGAAGTAGTTTGGGAAAAATCCTAAGATAGTTTGCGAGAAATCATAAGATAGTTTGCCTTTAATCTAAAATTTGAGGTGGAATAACCTCAAGATAATGATAAGGATAAATTATGGAGTCCAATTGGAATAGGCCCACTCATGTGAGAGGAGTATGGGCTGATCCATGTGCTCCAGGCATCTCAAGAAGTTTCCAAACTTTTTTGAATGTAGTGGAGAAAGAGGGGAAGGGACCCAAATGTGGCAAGAGCCATAACTCATTGGGTATCTTGAATTTTGAAGTGAGATTTGTTGAGTTTATATCTTTGTGTGAGATTTTCAAAAATTCTATGCTTGCTTGATTTAGAGTTAGCATTCAAAAGTTGTGCTTGTTTGAGTGGAAAAAAGTCTGCTGCCTCTTATGTGAAAAAGTGGAGATTTTGATCAACCATAGAAACTAGACAACTTATTAATTTGTTACAAAATTTCAAAAAAAATGAAGGTCATTGTATTAGTTTTTTAAAAAGCTATCACACTTGAGAATTAGAGCTTTGAAGATGAAGATATGGAGGAACAAAGGTTTGGAGGTTGCATGTCTTTGATGAAAAGGAGGCCGTAACTTTGAAGAATCTCAACTTTTTGTTAGTTTGATGTTTTTTTTTTTAAATTTGTAGGAGTGATAGCTTATAAGATTGCCTCTTCAAATTGCTATCACACATGTTATTTGAAAGATTACTGAAAAAGTTATGTTGAGTGAAAGCTAGAAGATAGGCTGCCTTTTTAAAAGAAGAAGGCTTCAACTTTGATGAGCCATAACTTTTGGTTTGTTTGAAATTTTCCTTTGAAATTTTCATGGATAATAACTTGTTGAATTAACTTTTCAGATTGTTATCATTCAAGTCATTTGGAAGATTTTTGAGAGAGTTATGATCTGTAGAAGTTAAGAGATTGAGTGTCTTCTTCAATTTAGATATCCAAATTTTTATTGGCTATAACTATTGGAAAAATCTTAGTTTTTAGTAAATTTTTTACATGTTGTGCGTGATAGTGTCAGCTTTTTGAATTGCTATAACACTTGTATTTTGAAGCTATAATACAAAAGTTATAGAGCTTCAAAGGGACAGTGGTTGGTTTGCCTAAAAGGGAGAGGAAACCCTACTTTGTTTCCTTTCAAATTTTGATTGTAGTATAGTTTGAAGTGAGATTTAAAGGTTTTGATTGACGTAGATAATTGCGCTTATTCTAGAGACAACATTATTTCTAGAAATTTCATCTAGAGTTGGTAGTTGACTGTATCCATCCTAGAGACAAGGTTGTCTCTAGAATTTTTTATCTAGAATTTTGTTTAGAATTTCTATTTAAACTTTGAAGTACACAACCGTGCCCATTTTAGAGAGAACATTGTTTTTAGAAGTTCCAACTAAAGTTTGCAATAATTGGAAATTATACTGAAGAGCAAGTGTTCTCTAAATTCTTATTTGGAACTTATGATTGAAAAGCCTAATTACATTAAGTCATAGGCAAATACCGTGCGTATTTCCAAAGCAAGCTCTTATCTACCCGACACAGGTCCAAAGACGACAAGGTAGCACACTTAGGAGAGTGACTGCTAGTATATGTCTTGCTCTAGTCCCCTTGACATTGGTTATTGCAACTACGTCTTTATATGACAGGGGGGGTCATCGAGGACGCTCGCGTGGTTGCGGAGTACGTAGAAGGCGTGGTTCAAGCCGGGGGAAGGTGAGCGTTAGAAGCTTGTCTAAGGAGGACAATGCAAATCTTCAGAGCTCCACCTCGAGCCACGACGTCGATTGGTTGGGTGGTACCTTTAATACATCCAAGTGGTAGATCTCCACATTGCCTCTGTTGTTGATGCCCAGGTGCAACAGACTTGGCAACAATAAGTACTGCACCTTTTGGGTCGAATTTCTCATTTGATTCAACGGGAGGTCCTCAACAATGACGACAACGCCTCACCTCCAAGAAGTAAGTTATAATTTCCTTCACCTTATATGACAAATGCAATCTGCTATATGTCATTGGAAATGAGACGTGATCAATCTTGCACCTTCGTTTTGATGGAGGCAGGCGCTTGGTCAGTACTAACCTATAATACTTGTTAGTGTGTTTGGCGCAGAAACCAGGCCTTCATCAAGCGCTGCAAGGGGGCTCCACCAGACTTTTGTTGTTTCATCCCGCGTTGAAGATTGGGTGCGACGTCAAAAAGAAGATTGCCTTCCATCTGAAGCCGACCCTGACTCAAAATTGCCTCATGCAAAAGGGCTGTGGGAGATATCCTAAATTTGCAATTTGCCCCCAATCATCTAGGAGACGCTATATGTTCTTGGGGTACATGCATTGGAGTGGGGTGGGTACACTGAAATCGTGGAGGAGCCGACGGAGCGGTGGTAGGAGGGTGGACTTCTGTTTTATCTCATTATGTTTCCTGGAACCATTGGATGCCGCAAAGTGCGAGTTGCGAACTGCAAGCAGCGGCCTACCCGGGCACCTTTGCCAAAGCAGCAAATCAGTCTACCAACTGCAACTTAGAATAAAGTATGTGAACAGGAATCAGAGCTTCAAAGTTTAGCACATACACATACGGACCTCAGGAATGACTCCTCAATCCCAGATTTCCCGACACATGGTTTGGACGCGTCACCAGTTAGGTCACCTATCGACCTAAACCGGCAGTTGGCCTTGCTTGAAGACGAAGAGGATGGACTCACATTCTGCCTGACCACGGCGATTTACCCCTAATAGAAATAAGTTGAGTCCCATCACATTGCACCTTGAAATCTGAATAGAAAGAGGAATTTTTAAATTTCAAAGGCTAGAAGTCTTCCGCTATCTAGAGCCAGTCAGATTCCAAGAGCAAAGAGGGAAGTTTTGACTTGAACCATGAAATCAGGTTCTACAAGAATGACGGCAATCTAGATGATTTGGACTTCATGTCTCGATATCACGATTGATACTGGCAGTCTACGGAGACCACGCTGCTTGGAGATCAGGCTTCCTTCTATGGTCCACCGCACGGAGCAACAACCACATGCACAAGAAGAAGGCCGGGTGCCCTAGAGTTCTTCAAACATTTCTTCAATGACGCGATCTTTGAGCAATTGGTGCAGGAGACAAATTGGTATGCAGAAAAGCAGGGTACTAGGCATTCCCAAACTACAAGTAGGTGGCCTCTTTGGGTGCCAACCTGTATATGGGAGATGCGAACTTTTATAGGGGTGGCAATTTTTATGGAGATCAAGCTCCTTCCAACCATCAGAGACTATTGGAAAAAGAGTCATTTCTTGCAATGTGCTATTGTTCCATGGGTATTTACTAGGAACAAATTTGAGTCTCTATTACATTGCCTTCACCTAGTGGAGAACGGCCAAATTGATCATAATAAAGAGTCTCCTAGTTATGACAAATTGGCCAAGGTGAGATGGGTCATAGACGATTTTGTGAGGAAGAGTTAGGCGTTCTATAACCCTGTTAAATATGTCACATACAATGAAATCATGGTTGCCTACCGTAGGCATTATTCCGGTTTCAAACAGTACATGCCTGCCAAGCCAACAAAATATGGATTCAAAATTTTTGCGGTAGTGTGCAACCTCTCCAGGTACATTTACCACCTTATACCGTATGTTGGGTCTTCCGGTGTACCTGACGTTGGACAGGGTGAGCGCGTGGTTAGGAACCTAACTGTGGAGCTAGATAACGTCGGCTATACGGTGGTTTGTAACAACTGGTTTACCGCTCCCAAGCTCTTCGAGGATCTCTACTACCGCAATATCTAGGCTATTGGTACTATATGCAAGAACCGGATGAAGTTGCCACCGTCGTTATTGGGCCACAGGAGGGGTAAGCATCCACAAGGAACCTTGCTCTAGCACATGCACGTCTAAGGCCGCATGGCACTCACTTGTTGGTATGATTTGAAACCCGTGTATATTTTATTTACGTCATTTGATCTAGCCAATAATATTGCATGGACGATGCGATAGGTGGACGGCGTGCGTGAACCGATTACATCCACTCCCCAATAGGTAGAGTATTAGAACCACATGCGTAGAGTTGACGTGATCAATCAAATGCACATCAACTACACAGTGCAGTTCCACTCTCATAAGTGGTGGCACAAACACTTATTTTTTGTGTTGGATAGTTTTCTGAACAATTCTTGGGTCTTTTTAAAAGAAAACCGGGTTAGATGTGAAGAGTATATATATATAAAGTGCTTGTCTTACCACATGCAAGTTGCTTAGGATTTAATCGCTCTATGGCTAGATCCACCTTCCACTTGTAAAGTGGATTGCTTGAGTCATCCAACGGTGATTCACTATAGCAGCCGACGCTCGCACCTCTGGCGTTGATGCATAGTATGCAAACGGAAGACAAGGTTTTGTTAGGGACGTTACTTCGGAACGTCCCGTTTTCTTTTACTTTCGACTTTAGAATATCTTTTATTTTATATTAGAGTATATATAGAGGTTGAGGCTAAAGTGTTATTAAGACTCAATAACATATCTTTTGGAGCCATTGCTCACCTTCTTTGTTATTTGTTCTTCATCTTTGAATCCAAATGTATTTCTAGTTCTTACCAATTATCTTTTTATTTCTATGTCCATGATAATTTGTCAAATCTAACTTCATCTAAGTATCAAAGCTTTATTAGAAGTTGCGGTTTACCCCCTTTAATCTGATATCTCATTCATTACAATATATGTGTCTTGTTCTTCTTATGTGAGCTCCGAACATCTCCTCTCCTTGAAAATTTAGAGGTTGCAGTTTACTACCTCTAAACTAATATTTTATTTTATTTTATAAATCTCGTTATTTCCCGTCTTCTAATATGGCTGAACTTCAAGATTTTGTCATGCCCAAAATTATAGAATTTAAATTAGAAGCCATCTTTAATGCTATCATCATATTGTCAAATCAGACCACAACGATTGAAAAAGTCATTGGTGGTCTTCAAAAAGGCCAAATTTTTGCTAGTTCAAAAAGAAGAGTTCTACTTGTGGTTCGACAAGATCTATCACCACCACTACAATAAAAAAAAACCTTGTGTTAGTTTTTATAAGAAACTTGATGGCACGGACTCTAAATTTCGAGGGTTTTTCAATCAGATTCGATTGATAATTACTTTACAATCGGAACACTATCCAACACAAAAATCACGAGTTGGATTAACTGGAACTTTACTTACAGGACAAACTTTAGCTTGGTTTGCTCTTTTATTTGAAAAATGCTCACCTATATCGAATAACTTTGACACTTTTCTTGGGACCTTTGCGGAAGAGTTCGGTGAACATGATAAGGTTTGTTGAGCAACTATAAAACTTTGATCTTTATGACAAGGGACACATTTTGCATCAGCTTATACCTCAGATTTTAAACAGCTTGTGTGCGATATCAATTGAGATGAAGCAGCCTTCATGAGCCAATTCTATTGAGGATCGAAAGACTCTGTGAAAGATTTATTTTTATCACTTCTTAATCCGCAAACGTTAAATAAGGCAATTAATTAAGCGGTTAAACGCGACAATCGGCTTTTCTAAAGCCTCCAAGACCCAGTTTCTATGAATGAACAAATAGCTTGTTCTACCTCATCTATATTGACAAGTAATCCAATTTTGCATTCGGAGACTACAAACATGCAAATCGACAAATTACGTGTCAAGCATCTCACTTTAAAAGAGAAAAAGCGCCGCATGAAGAAAGAACTATGCTTGTATTGTGACAAAGGAGGCCATAGAATCTTTGCATACCCAAAAAAGCCGAGTCAATGTATTATCAAGATCAGAACAGTCATTTTTCAGGAAAACAAAGATACCCAGCTACAATAAAAACCGTGCAATTGGATAATGCAATATCACAACAACATTTAGGTTCCGCCCTTTCAGCTTAATCTATTTTTTGTTTTATCATTCCTTTATCTGTTAGTCCCCAGAAACTTGAAACCACTATTCTATTAGATTTAGGAGCATCAGCTTGTTTTTTTAAAGAAAAATTAATCAAAAGTCGCAAACTCCCTTTAATTCAAAGATCTCAACATATTCATGTAGAATTAATAGATGAACGACCTTTGTTTTCCAGCAATGTCACACATGAAACTATGCCTTTAGAAGTGACATTTGAAGGCCATAATAGCTAAATTATCTTTAATGTCATCAAAACCCTATTAAATATTGTTATTCATAATATTTTATGATTAGAAGAGTATAATCTTTCAATAGACTAGAAGTTACAAAAGATGACTTTCACCAAAAGTCATTCAGTCAATAAACTTGTTACACAACCTGTTGGGAAACTTGTTAGCAAATAAACTAGCAAACCATATATAAAAAAATCCATGTTCATTGAAGCAAAGGCTTTTATAAAAATGATCAAATAAGATATATCATTTCTTATCTATGTAATTCCAACTAGTGAAGAGAAGATCACAATAGCTAGTATTCTGGAGCAGTATAAAGATTTTGAAGATGTCTTTTTGAACAAGAATACCAATATATTACCGCAGTACTGACTATATGATTGTATTATAGATTTGAAGGAAAGAGCACAACTTCCTTTTAACCCAATTTATAATTTGTCACAAACTGAATTGGCGGAATTATGGAATTACATTGACAAGAATTTGGCTAAGAATTTCATTTGTCAGTCCAAATCACTTGCTGGAGCTCCTATTTTGTTTGTGAAAAAGAAAAATGGCTTCTTACAAATGTGCGTAAATTATCGAAATCTTAATAAAGTGACAAAAATGAATCACTATCCATTATTTTTGATCTTTGGACTTTTAGATCAATTCGGAAGTACAAAGATCTTTATCAAAATTAACCTACGAGGAACTTATAATTTCGTACAAATCAAAGAAGAAGACGAATAGAAGATCTCCTTTCGTATAAGATATGGTCATTTTGAATATAGTGTCATGTCTTTTTGTCTAACAAATGCCCCAGCAATCTTTCAGCATATGACAAATGACATCTTTCGGAAGCATCTTGACAATTTTATTGTCATCTACTTAGATGACATTTTGATATGTTCCAAAAACGAAGAAGATCATGCAAAACACATTCATTTAGTCCTTGAAAAATGACTCAAACGAAGATTCTACATCAAACCAAAGAAATGTTTATTTTATCAAACTGAATTGAAATTTTTAGTATTCATTGCAGTTACAGAGAGCTTGAAGATGGATCCCAAAAAAATAGAAATTATCTTGTCTTGGAAGATTCCAAAAATTATTAGAGACTTACAATGTTTTCTTGATTTTGCTAATTTTTATTGGATCTTCATCAATGGTTATTTTTAAGTTGCTACTTCACTCACTCAGTTGACAAACAAGGACAAGCTTGATTGGAGGCCACTAGCGAAAAAAGCTTTTCAGAATCTAAAGACTGCATTCACTATGTTTCAAATTTTAATATACCCAAATTTTTTGAAAACATTTGATTTGGAAACGAAAGCCTTAGATTTTGCTTTATAAGTTATACTCTTGCAACTAGAAAAGACAAGAGGTTTTATTCCATTGCTTTCTATTCTTAAAAATTTCTGCTACCGAAATCAATTATGAGATTCACGACAATAAACTTCTTGCTATTGTGGATTCTTGTCAAGAATAACGTCATTTTTTTGAAGGAGCTACGTACCCAGTGATTGTTTATACAAATCACAAGAATTTGGAATACTTCATGTCATTTCGTGTTTTAAATTGACATTAAGCTTGATAGAATATGTCTCTATCTTGATTTTACTATATTATCACATATCAAATGGACAAGCAACAAAAACTATCTAATGTTTTATCAAGAAGATCATATCTTATACCCAAGGTTAGAGAAACAGCATTTGATCAACAGCGGAGAATTTTGTTGAAGCCAGAACTATTTCGCCTTTGCGTTACGGTTATACCATCACCTATAAACAAAAACTTCCTTAATCAAATGCGCGTTGCAATTATTGGAGATTGTGTAGTCCTCAACATCAAGCGTTGCCTTGGTGAAAAAAACAATTTTAAGGTGAATGGAAATTTATTATATTTGGAAAAACGTTAGTTTATCCCAGAAGGTCTAATACAACTTCGCATTATTCAATCCCATCATGATTTCTCAGTTGCGGGTCATTTTGGATACAACAAGACTTTGAAACTCGTTTCATGAGATTTTTAGTGGCTTCAAATGTGGATGGATGTGAAAGATTTTGTTATCTCTTTTTACATTTGTTCAAGATCCAAAAATATTTGGCGTCGCCCTTATATACTTTTGAAACCATTATCTGTTCATCGTCAGCCATGGTCTTCAGTTTCTATGAATTTTATTACAAATTTGCTATCATCAGGTTCATTTAACATCTTTATTATGGTGGATGGATTCACAAAAATAGCATACTTTGTCCCTTGCAAGAAGATTTTATCAACTGAAGATACGGCAAGACTATTTTTTGATAACGTGTATCGATATCATGGTTTACCAGACGATACTAAATCAGATTGAGGACTCCAATTTGTATCAAATATTTTAGAGATTTCTTTTTAAGATATTGAATGTAGATATGAATCTTTTTTTAGCTTTTCATCCTTGAATTGATGGTCAAACAAAATAGGTTAATCAAATTCTTCAGCAATATTTGCGATGGAGTATTTATTATCAGCAAGACAAGTGGACAATATACTTGCCGCTAGCGGAGTTTGCATACAACAATATTCTTTATGTTTCAACTCAATAAACACCATTTTATTTCAATTATGATTATCATCTGAAGCTTGATTTTTTAAGTTCACCAACAAATAGTAACCCAGCAGCTGACAACTTTGCAAGGCAATTATCGCAAATTCAAAATATTTTGAAGTTTCAACTACAATACGTCAAAGAGTTTTACAAAACAACTATGGACAAATATCGCAACCAAGTACATGATTTTCAAACCGGAAATAAAGTATGGCTTCTTCGACGGAATATTAAAATCAAGCGGCCATGTGACAAGTTAGAGTACCAAAGATTGGAACTATTTGTGATTCTAAAGCAGATAAACCTAGTGGCATATCGTTTGGAGCTATCAGCTTCTATGAAAGTATATCTAGTCTTTCATATGTCCCTTTTAGAACCTTATTGGCAGTCGCATTTTTCAGGAAGAATACAACCGCCACCGCCAAGTGTTAGAATTGAAAACTACAATAAATATGAAGTGGAACAAATATTAAATTCACAACAAAGATGGGACAAAGTAGAATATTTAGTACACTGGAGCGAATATGATATCAACAAGCGAATGTAAGAACCAGCCAAGAATCTCGTAAATGCGCCAAAAATGGTACAAAATTTTCATCAATGTTGTTCGAATAAGCTTATGGCTCCTCTTGAGACTTGTCGCTTGAGAAGGGGATAATATTAGGAACATTACTTTGGAAAGTCCCGTTTTTTTTTATTTTTGGCTTTAAAATATCTTTTACTTTAGATTAGAATATATGTAGAACTCAAGGCTGAAGTGTTATTCAAACTCAATAACACATCTCTTGGAGCCATTGTTCACCTCCTTTATTATTTGTTCTTCATCTTTGAATCCAAATTTATTTCTAGTTTTTACCAATTATCTTTTTATTTCTATATTTGTGACAAGTTTAGAAGTACTACTTGTGCCGATGCACACATATACGTGGACAGGTGCTTCCTCCAGGTACATTTACAAAGGAAATAGGCCCTTTGGGTAATGCGACCCTCTCGCGTTGAAGTTGGACAGCGTGGAATTGTTCAGGTCCGGCGTGGCCGATAAAAGAAGCCAGTTGTTGCTGGTGAGTTTGATCCCTTATTGAATTGGTGATTATGATCTCGCTTGTTCCAAAATTGGCATTGGACTGTAATTGTGTTCTACATTTCTAGGTGAGTGCTAACCATTGGTTTTTGTGACTTTGTGACCTTGTGCGGGTAATTCGCCAATACTTGTGGGCGTGGTGGAAAACAACATGGCAAGTGACGCCTTTGAATGACAAGAAGGGCGCGGCCAGTGAAGCTTTGCAGCTGGCGGCTGATCGAAGGAAGCGTGCAGGAGTGAGGCGGGCGGCGATATCTCTATTGTAGCTTTATAGTAGCAAATGAGGGTCACCCGGAATGGAAATGCGTGGAAGCGGTGCACGGTGCATTGCAGATTGTCTTCATTCTTAATTTTTTTTTTGGTTGCTGTCCTATAGCCTTCGGAATCTTTGTACATCCTTTTCCTATAGGCATTGTGCTACTCAGCCAAAGGTTTATTTTGTAGATTGACAAAAGTGAATTGGTCCCTTCTAGATTAAGCGGTGTAGATTTAATAATTGTTGGTGACGTAAAGTAAGAGGTCAAGTAGACGGCAACAAGATGGAGGGACGGAAGACATCTAGGGCCTCTTGTGTTGAACTCTTTCTCTACGTTTTTGTAATGCCAGTGGATTTGCATGCATTTTTTGAATAAACCGACGTTCATTTTTTACCAAGTGCAATACGTAACCCCTAAACTGCTTCGCCTTTTCCGTCAACCCTAAACCAGGAGAGTGTCCACAATTCGTGAATGAAAATTTGTCGATTGTGTTTAGCTGAAGCTGACGGTTACGAGGGGGACGCAAGAGAGGGGAGGTGGCAGCGCGTACAGGCTACCTCCGCCGAATCCCCCTTCAACGTGTCTATTGCTCCGTACCATGCTACCGGTTCTTGGGGCAAGCCCTGCAAGACCTCGTCAAATTTGGGCTCAGAATTTTTGGTGTTACACATGTCAAATATTTCCAAAATTTGGCAAGAGCAAAGAGACCCCTCCACAGACCCAACCCTAAAATTTCAAAGTTCTGGTCCATCTACAGAAATTTAGAGAATTTCTTGAAATTCCGAATACGATTTTTTCTACTCCAAAAGGAACCAATCAACAATTGTTTGACCTCTATAAAATCTAAAACCGTACGATCATTCTTCCTACAATTCCGGAATCATATCCCCCCAGTAGCTATCCACAAATTTCAGCAGTGAATAAACACAGATCACATTTCCTCGTCTTGCAATACTGGCATGTCTTCTCGGACCTCGAAATGCAAACTTTGAGCGGGGCACTCAGGGGTTAAAGGCCACATTGGCTTTTCCACAACAACTTGCAACTTCTCTGTAGCAACTCCCAACCCTCTTGCCCTAAATAGATTTCTGAAGAGAGACCATCATGATTGGGATCATGATACGGATGTACTGCAATGTCAAGTTTACAATGTCTAAAACTGCAATGAAAGTGGAAAAATCAACTTGTTATTGGAACTTGAAAATATTTGGACAGAGAAAAGCGTAGGAACTGCCTGTTTGCAACCCCATTCATTGTCTCTAGGTTGATGATGATGCCCTTCATGTATAGCACAACAAGTTATAAGGTAGGAGGCTCTTATTTTGCTCAGGCTCTAAAACCATCCACCTTCTCAAATGCATTTCATGTGTACATGTTGTTTTTCATAGGTTTCAAAAATGTACAAGTAGGGTACATTTGAGGAGGTGAACCGTATTAGAGCCCTATGGCCTTTTCACTTCAAAACTTTATAATTAATTCCACAAAGCTCCAAAAAATATGAAACAACTTGGATTAGATGTCAATTCTTCTTGTTTTTCAAGAAAAATGTATTGAAAAATAGTTCAAGAAGTTTCACCTCCCCAAAATTCAGGTTCAGCCCTTAGATCATAACATTCAGTAGCTTGAAGAGAGGCTGCCTTTCCCTCTCTTCAAGTATCATCCATGAACTTCAATTTGACAAAAAAATGAATTAATTCTTTTTCTTTTTCTGACATGGATGGGCCTCCACATCAACATATGTGCACTAAACTAAGCCTCTCTTCAACATATGTGCATTAAAGTGAGCCTCTCTTCAACATATGTGCACTAAAGTGAGCCTCTCTTTCATAAACTTTGACAAATTCAACCAAGTAGTGGGTGTCAAACCCTTGGGTTTTTAAGGTTTTTGGATAACTTTGTTTGGATTTTTTTTAAAGTTACAAGGTGGTGGCTGAAGCACAATCTGCAAAGTTACCACCCCTTGCAAAGCTTCACAAACCACGTGCTTCTCCTCCGTAACTCCACGCGTTGCAAAAGTTGCGTAACTCTTATCAAACACCACCAGAGGTAGGTCGTTAAGTTAAGGTAGAAGCATCCATAAGCGTTAGTGTCCCCATAACTGTCACCTCTGAAATCTTGGAAAATCTGTGGAAATGAATAGATGTAATTACTAGGATGTACAACATGTGAACATGAAATCTTGAAAGTGGTTATGGGCGCAATGGCAGTTTGCTCTTTAAAAATTCACAACTTATTCTCACAATATCCAAATAATACGTTTAAAAGTGCCAACTCATTTTTTTTCTGTTCCTAATAGGATCCTATAATTTGCTTGTTGTTTATTAATAGTTGTCATGTCCAAAACCCTTAGTTTGGCATTTATGGGTGCTCCTACCTTATCTGCATTGATAGCTCCAAAAAGTGATTGAGTTATGGGATAAACCTACTCAGAGTTGCAAGGAAAAAAACAAGAAATTTGACATCCATTAGTGTCCACATAACTAAATAATGGTATGAAATATATTCCACACCATTCTCTTGGAGCAAGGCCAGCCTTTCCTAGTGCTACTGAATGTTATGATGGTCGGTTTATGAGCCTCCTACCTTACTCCAAATTTGTGGTGCAAATAATTGAAGGAAACCAAAAGGGGTATGAAATATATATCCCTTTTCACACCGACTCGTCCTAAACCTCGACCATCGTCCCCGACGGAGGTGTCCTCCAAGGAGCTTCCCTGCCGGACCATCGTCACGCCTCTCCCGGGCTCGCTGCCCGCTACCGCCGGTGCTGCCGCGCCGCAGCTGCCAGGCCTTCCAGTTCCTGCATCAACCTCCTGCCCCTCAACACAATCTCAACAACAACGGTACTTCTCCGCGTCGTGGCCGGTTCACCGAATTCAACGACCCGATTCCCGTGGCTAAATCCCCAGAACAGCGCCGACTTCCAAGAATTCGGGGTCAAACCGCGTGGGGCAATTGGATTTTTAGAGGCGCGTTCGTTGGGAGAGGAATAACTTAAGTGCGAGAGCTTTTTTCATTTGTGCTGATATTGCGAAAGGAATGTCGGTTTTAGTTTCGAGGACTGGAATCCAGAGCGCGTGCTGCTGGAAATCGAGACTTTGGTTGCTTTCTGTTGTGGAGGTTTAGGGTTTCGAGAGGTGGAGACCGTGGTGGAGAAGACTATAACCGAGACTGCTCTTAGAGAATTACTTGACGTGTAAGACGAGCGTGGAACAGTTCCTGGAATTTTTGGGAGAGGATTCTTTGCGAGAGGAATTTTTAGGTTGGAGGCACGTTCGTTGGGAGAGGGATAACTCAAGTGCGAGAGCTTTTTTCATTTGTGCTGATATTGCGAAAGGAATGTCGGTTTTAGTTTCGAGGACTGGAATCCAGAGCGCGTGCTGCTGGAAATCGAAACCCTGGTTGCTTTCTGTTGTAGAGGTTTAGGGTTTCGGGAGTTGGAGACCGTGGCGGAGAAGACGATAACCGGGACCGCTCTTAAGGAATTTCTTGACGTGTGGAACAGTTCCTGGAAATTTTGGGAGAGGATTCTTGGCGAGAGCAATTTTTAGGGTTTGGAATTGAGGAGGGGGTTTGCAAAGGCGATCGTATGCGAAAGGTAGTGGAATGGCAGGGGCACGAGTAATCCACGGATCTCTGGCGGCGGCGGCCGCGGCAGTGCTGGCAACAGCAGCGGCAACGGTGGACATTCCGGAACAGTTACATCTCAAGGCGACGCCGATTCTCTTTTACGCCATGCCCATTTCGATGCCGTTGCCGCCGCTGACTTCGCTAGGGCATGTCGATCTTAGCCGGCCCTTGTCCGTGTCCCTGCCTCGCGTGTTTTCCCCGGAGGATTACGCCATTCCGTCGTCACGGGATTCTTCATCTCCTTACGCGTCCTCCCCTTTCTCTCTTGCGCAAGGTGCACCCGCCATTTCAGCCTCGTCTCGCCGCGCTCTTTCTCACCTTTTCCCGGTCTATCAGTCGACTTCTGTAGCAATCCCGCATGTTGTTGCATCACTTAAGTTCTTCCCAGTCGTGACGCCGCCTGCGTTGGCGCCCTTCTCGTTCTCAACCTCGGCATTATACGCTTCACCTGTGACTACAAACTCTTCTTACCTTTCTCAGGCACAGGCCTTAGCTTACTCACAATCTCTCCTGTCGTCTCTTTCGTCTTCTGAATCCCGGGTGTCGAAACATGTCACACAGCCGTCGCAGTCTCTTCACACTTGGCACGTTCCTACCGTAGGAAACCGTGATGCTCAGGATTTGAAGGAGCCGGCCTTGACTGTTGTGCTGTTAGGCTGGTTGGGCGCGCAACAGAAGCATCTCAAGAAGTACGCAGACTGGTACAATGCGAAAGGAATTCAGGCGGTGACGTTCGCCATTCCCATGGCAGATATCTTGAGCTTTAAGTTTGAAAAGAATGCGGAACAGCATGTGGATTCTCTGGCTCGCCATCTTGTCCAGTGGTTGCATGATGAAAGCGAGCAGCAGGGCGAGAAGCAGCTCGTGTTTCACATTTTCAGCAACACCGGGTGGTTGACGTAAGTAGCCTTTCATAAAATTAGGGTTCCCAGTTCAGATGTTCTGCCAGAGGTTTAGAGCTAGGGTTTAACCCGTGAAGGACTAAGAACGTGACTTTCAATCTATGTGGAGTTATATGTTTTATGTGGAGTCTATCTAGACATTGCATTGGTCCAGATACACTCCATAAATAAAGTACAACTCCACATTGATCAAAATTCACATTTAAGATTTCATGGTTACATAACGACCAGTATGATTGCTCATGTTGTGAAAAACATAATATAGATGGGATCAAATTTATACGACTAGAATTAGGGTTAAGAATGTACGTCGCTGCCAGTGTAGCTTGAAGCTTGGTTTTGGTGTCCCAGAGATTTTGTACAACTCACTAAATTGCTGACATAGCTTCTTCCCCCATGCACAGGTACGGAGTAGTTTTGGAGAAGATGCAGAAGCAAGGAGAAGATGTAGTTGAGAGAATCAAAGGTTGTGTGATTGACTCCGCTCCAGTTTCTACACCAGATCCTCAGGTACCTTATATGACACTCTCATATCTAAGGGGTTTTTTTTTTCTTCTTGAGATATTTCTATGCATTAAGCTTCAGTCTTATTCTGAAATACTTGCTACCTTCAAAACTCACTTGATGCACCTTGAACATCACTGTTGACCTTGGTTTTTTTGGGAACAGGTATGGGCATCAGGCTTCTCAGCAGCGCTTCTGAAGAAACGAAGTACCGCAACAAAGCCAGTTGCTGCCGTGTCACTGGACGAAGTCAAGGAAGGTGTATCAGTAGAAGCTTCATCTCAGGGTGCCGTTGCTATGGGGGAAGCCAATGGTCTTGAAACTGCGCTTCTTTCAGTTTTGGAGAAGTTTTTTTCTGTCTTCTTGAAGGTGCCAGCCATCAATCAGTGAGTGGTCTAAGCTTTTGCAGGTTTCAAATATAAAAAAGAAATCACTCCTTGTCTTTTGGTGGGGTGGGTTCACATCTTATATCATGACTTCTGATACGTTGCAAGCTGGGAATGTTATGCCATGAGCGGTGAGCCGTGAGCCTGGTTTTTATTTACTTTTTCAGAATAATAACTTTCACCTATAACCGTATACATACGGCCCAATAATTGTACATTTTAAACTGTCATCTTTTGAACATACTGTTTTCTTTAGTTTCCCCATTGCTCAAAATCGGTTCACACTCACAGAATCTTCACAAAATCCTGGCTCATGGCTCATGGCTCACTGTTTTATACTCACATCTTCAAATAATCTTGGCTCATGGCTCACCATTTTATGCTCACATCTTCACAGAATCTTGTCTCATAGAATCTTGGTTCACCGCTCATATCCTATTGCAAGCAGTTTATTTATGTCCCTTGTCTTTTTGTTTATTTTTGTAGGCGATTATCTGAGGTGGTGACGGTTCTTCAGAAGAAACAGCCTCCCTGTCCACAGCTTTATATTTACAGTACTGCCGACAAGGTCATACCAGTGAAAGCTGTTGAAGCATTTATCGAAGAGCAGCGGGAGACTGGGCGGGTGGTGAGGGCTTGTAATCTACAGAGTTCCCCGCATGTGGACCATTTTCGGAGCCATCCACGTCTCTACAGTGAGCAGCTCAATAACTTTCTTCAAGAGGTCGTGTTACCATCAACCCATCATGCACAGGCGGAGGTTGTGTAGATTAATCTGCCCTCAAAGTTTTGACACACCTTAAGGTATGAAACTCTTAATATAGATTTTTTTTCATTCTTTTTAGTAGAAAGGTAGGGGTAAGTACGAACTTCTGTCCCTTAAGATTGACAAGTTGTTTCAGATTGCGAACAGCTGCAGGGGAACATAGTAGGTGACGAATTAGCTTTTTTGACACTGAGGTCTTCTATTGAAGGCATGAGGATTTTTTAGAGGTAAACCCCTGGGGTTTTGGTATGTTGGTAGGCGGAAATATGTAGAAAGAAAGAGTTTTAGAGAGTAGTTCATTCTTAGTGGTTAGTCATGATTTGATTGTTGAAGTCATGACACTGTTGAACTCATTCTTTTGCCGTTAACTCTATTGAAGAGGACGGGATTTACTTGATAATGACGAAAGTGATTCTTGCAATTGCGGTAGTGGTGATAAGTGCTCGTGTATGGGAACTGTTTGTTGTATAGTGATGCTTGGATAAGGTCAACCTTTGTAGGAGAAACGTTTGGATAGTGTCAAAGTTTCACTCTTTTTTTTTTGTGTTCTAGGCTTAGTTGAATGGAGTGTTTTTGTTTAAAGTCAATGCTTGGATATGGTCAATGTTTTTTTCTTGCCCAAGGCATTGACCTTAACCAAGCATCACTGCATTGTGGAAAGTATGGTATGCTTGTCAATTATTTGTGAGGACAAGAGGGTTGTACTTTGAGGTAGAGGATCAATTGGTTTTCTTTGATAAATTGAATTGTGCTTTTTATTAGATAATATGGGGTGGTCACACCTTCTTCACCCCATTCTCAATCTTCACAGAATGGGGATGAGGCATTCTTCTTGATTTGCAAAGCCTCTCATTCTTGGAAGATTGAGAAGTTCTTTTCTTCACCTCCAAAGGAGAAGATTGGGCATGAAGAAGTATTTGCACCTGAGGTTTTCACCAATGTATGTCTCTTTATCATCTTGATCTTCTTGCTCTCACCCTTGTAGTTTTAGACCTTGGTTGAGTATGTGAATGCAACTTGCTTTCTTACTGCATCACCATTTTTGAGGTAAACTTATTCTCCATTTTCCATCACTCATGGAAGGGGAGTTGCCCTTATTCACAAAGTTCTCCCATTGGCTCCTATTTCCACTCCATAATTCTTCATCCTTCATAGCAATATCATTCTTGGAGAAGATGTGACTAACCGTAAGTCACCGTAATGAACGGATACTTGTTTCAAAGTGTCTAGTATTGGGATGTTGAAATTAGGGTGTAGCATTGAAAAACTTATGAGTTAAGTTTTGAGCTCTTGTGCATGTAATTTGCAAGTGCACTTCACCTAATTTTGGTCGTGCAACTTAAAAAAGGAGTGAAATTTGCTTACAAATTATGTACAGTACGGAGTTTTTGTTGCACTTCATTGTCCGGAGCTTCAACTTACACAGGAATTAGCACACTTACTTTTCTCCGCACCAAATATCACATTCTACCCTCGTTAATATCACATCCTAAATCTCTTTGATATCACATCCTAACCACTTTAATATCACATCCTAAATCTCTTTAATATCATATCCTAACCTCTTTAATATCACATCTCCACTTTGTGTGATATTGTAACTACAATCATAGTGACCTTTGTAGTCTAATATCACATCTTGACCTCTGTAATATCAAATCTCCACTCTTTGTGACATTATCACATACGTACAATTTGAAGACTTGCTAAAAAATTTATCAAGTAGTTTGTGAAACTTTGCAAGGGTGATAACTTTGTAGATTGTGGTGCTTGGTAATTCTTGCTCTTGGTGTAGATTTTCACTTAGAGAGTAATGCAGTTGTGTTTTTCTTCTCTCTCAAGTGGTCCTTCTTGTACCCAAAGTAACTCACCTCCAATGCCAAAAACGCCATATTCATTAAAATGGGAGATTTCCACTTAACTGAGAGGTAATTGAAAGGAAATGCAACAAAAGGTTTCATTGCAATTTAGCTCAAGTCAAGCTAAATTGCAATAAAATCTTTCAAAACTGAATTTTAATGAATATGGTGTTCAAACAATGTGAGACAACCCTCCACTCTTCCTTACAAGTTGTTTTGTGAATAGAGTGGGCTTAGTGTATTGTGCAAGACATAGGGGGCTAGACAAGTGATGGGGTTGTGGCTAGGCAGCCAACATTTAATGTCCTACCTATTTTTGCAGTTGTTTAGTATTATCCTCATCCATGATTCTAGTCTAAAGTTAGGGTCTTTGGATCCAAATGTGAACTCAAAATTCTTGAATTCAATCTCCTAATGTTAGATGCATAAGATTAGCTGTACTAGGAAACACCATGCTAGGATCACTTTTGGATGAAAAGAGACTAGTTGATGCTTGGACCCCCTAAAACACTCTTTCCTAATTTGCAAAATTTACAATTTTCGAGTGCACAGAAACTCCTCTAAAAATTACTTTTCTTTCATCAATTAATGGTTAGATGAGTATGTACATTTTGAAATGGAAGGGTGGAGAACAAGAATATTGATGGCTTTTCAAAAATTGATGTAATCTCTTGAAATGTCAAGTTTGAAGTGCAACACTTGCGATGCTTTGAAGAACCTTGCCTAAATTTCCACAACTAAGTGATACTCTTGCATAAAAAAGGATTATGTGAACACCAAACCATAAGATTCAATATGTCATTTAAGGATTTGCCATCTCAACAACCTTTCCTAGGTGGAGAAAATAAGGAAAATTTGATGAATACCTTTGAAGTTTGCAATTTGTATATATTGTTAGATACCCTTCTTTTTTTCAGAAATTGCACAAGTACCCTTAGTCCATAATCTTCATGCATTCATTTCTTCTACTCATTGTTTCCTTCGTGACCAATTTTGAAAAAGAGAATGTAATGGAACAAAAAAAACAACCTGCGCACAAAGAAAAAGGAGGAGGTGACATGCATAACAAAACAAATGCCTGAAAATTATGATTTTGTGCAATTTTTGGAAAAATACACGGGTATCTATTCAAAATAATATCACGAACTTCAAGAGGTCTCCATCAAATTTTCCCAAACAATAATTTATGCAGTTGGCAATAATTTGTATAATTTTCTGATAAATGGAAGTTACAACTACAACAGACCCTTCAGCTCAAACTCTCTGGTCTACAATTAAGTGCCCACTATTCTACAATATTGATCCTTGCCTATTCAAAAAACCTGCTGGGATTCTCAAGGCAGAGATCGACCGAACCGCCAAGAATAACTGCAAATTATGCGCCGAACACATCAAGCACCGATGTGATCATCGAGGCGTACATTACGAGGTTCCTGATCTAGATAGCTGGGGGGATTAGCACTCAGTGCGAGTACGATTTAAACATCGATAGACCCGAGCCATCCTCGACGCCCTCAGGATCAGCAGACGAGTGGCTCTCCACAGACTTATTCGACCGCTCGCTACGTGCATTCATGGCGAATTTCAAACTCGGCAAATGGTGCCCTTGCTCTTGCTCTTGCTCAGACCATTCAGCAAGGTAGTACTCCTCCTCAGAAACAGTCTTAGACGGTGGAAAAAACATCCCACCCCACATGGGGAAGTACACCAGTCCCACCAACAGTGAACATGCTATGATAGTAAGCCCCATATACACAAGCCCAACTTCAGTATGGTAACGCGTACTAGTAAAAAACAACGACTGCGTGACAACAGAACCCAAGTTACCCCCCGCAGCAGTCATACCAATAATACCCCCAAGAGAACGACGTGAAATGAACGGGACGACCCCAAAAGTTGCCCCACATGCAGCTTGGACAAATATTGAAAATATCAACATGGTCGACACTGCTGCGCCGAGGCTGTTCATCTTCCCGAGGACGATGCAGAACACCCCGCCCATGGTTTGCACGAACCAGAGGAACCATAACCGACCGCGCATTCCGGAGTACTCGGAGCTGATGTCGGAGAGGTAGCCACCGACAGGGCGGGAGAAGAGGTTCATCAGTCCTGACGTGGCAGCGACCAGTCCTGCTGTGTGGAGGTTTAAGTTGAACCTGTCGTAGAAATACTCCGCGATGATGTTGTCGACCGTGAGTTCTACTCCGAAGCAGTAGCCGTAGAGGATGAAGAATACCCATGCGCGAGGGCTCTTGATCGCGAACCAGATCGCTTTTGTGAACGCTTCTTTGATGTCGCCGCCTATGCGCACGTGGACCTGCAGCAGGGTTTTTTTATTTTGAGGCTTATAAGTAATAATTCAAGCTACAAGCCTATACAATAAGAAACTAATAGAAAACACAACGATACTTTGCTAGGTGTAAGTCGCTCAACGATCCAAATCTAGATTGCTTGCCGCGCATTAGAAAAAAATATGTATATTGTTGTTTGTAGCAGTCAATTAGGAACTTAGGCGAAAAAATAACTTGATATTCATGTCATGTACGTAGAGCCATATTATTTGAGAATCAAGCCGCTCTTAAAATTTCTTTGAAATAATTATGCCTACTTCTGTTCTAATTTTTTCAGTTTTGTAATACCCACGTTCTCGTAAAATTCATTTCTTGCAACACCAGTTTTTTTTTATTTTAGGAAAATTTGATCCCAATCAACAACAAGCTCAAAATGTAAATTAATACGTGCAGCCTAATTTTGGCACTTAAAAAAAATCTTGTGTGGCCATGTCTGCACCATTAAAATTTAGGGAACGTTAGTCATATTTTCATAGGTACCCTTGCTTTCCCAAAAAATTCTTCTTGAACCAAAATTTTCAGGTGTTTATTTTGTTGTGCCTGCCACTTCCCTTCTTGGCTTCTTTCTTTATGCATATGTACAACAAGAAAGAAATAGTGTGCACACAAGAGAGAAGGATTGAAGGAAGTAATATGCACAACAAAACAAACACTTGAAAATGGTCCAGAGATATTGTGAAATTTTTGAAAAAGCAGGGGTATCTATGAATATGACAAACTTCAAGTATATCCATGAAATTTTCCCTAAAATTTCTCATAATATGGCCTGAGAAGCTGCCGGTCCAAAACCAAACCAAAAAGAACCCTGACCTGCAGGTGGTTGCCGTCAGGAAGATCTTGGCCGAAGAACAGAATCATGAGCCCCATGATGATGTGCATGCATCCGGGGAGGAAGAAGGCGATACGCCATGCGGTGAAATCCGGGTGGTTGAAGCTGTCACGGATTAATGAGAAGAAGAGCGGCATGATGATCTGGGTTGCTCCGCCGCCGAGGTTTCCCCAGCCTGCTGCGATCCCGTTGGCTGTTCCCACGATCCTCGTGCTGAACATGGAGCTCACCCAGTACTCACAGGAGACGAAGGTTGCGAGCGAGTAGCCGATGAAGAAGCGGCAGATCATGAATCCCTGGGGGTCGTCCACTAGCGCCATGCAGAACACCGCTGGTGCGATGATCATGATCAGGAATGAGGAGCCGTAGCGCGGTCCCACTAGATCGCACACCGCGCCCATCATTAACCTCGACATGATCGAACCTGTCCAGTAGTCAAAGCATCCCACAAATTATCCACACCAATCTCTCAGAAATCAGAACGCTTCCGATAGTTTCAAGGGAATTTTTTTCATGGATACACACTGAAATACCCCTGAAATACCCCTGAAGTTTGCAATATTTTCATAGATACCCAAGCCTGCTTTTTCAGAGATATCACAAATATCCTTGGGTCAAAAATTTAGGCGTTGGTTTTGTTATGCATGTCGCTTCTTTCTCCCTTTTGTGTGCACTACTTTTTTCTTCTGAAATATCTGCAACATTTTCATAAATACTACCCCTTCATTTTCAAAAATACCACATATACCCTTGGATCAAAAAAATTAGGTGATTGTTGGTTTTGTTATGCATGTCACTTCCTTCTTCTCCCCTTTGTGCACACACTACTTCTTTCTTGGTGTGCATGCGCACATAGGGAGAAGGAAGTGACATGCACAACAAAACAAACAAACGCCTAAAATTTTTGGGTCCAAGGGTATTTGTGATACTTCTGAAAAAGCAGGGGTATATCTATACATGAAAATATTGCAAACTTAAGGGGGTATTCATGAAATTTTCCCTAGTTTCAAATATCCGCTCATGCTCACTCAATTTCTTCTGAAGAACGTAATGTAGATCTAAAGAGAGTACTCACGTAGCACACCATCCCCTGAAAAAACACACCCGTTTTGCCACATTCTCGACACAGGCACGGCGATGGCGATGGGTGTTAACTCACCCGTGACGGACGCGATGGCGGCTTGCCCAATGTCGGGCTTGGTGAGGTTCAGGTTGTCCCGGATGATGGGAATCAGCGGCGGCGCGGCGAACGTGGACATGAAGCACGTGAAGAACGAGATCCACGCCAGGTGGAACGCGCGCATGTGCGGCCTCGCCGTGCTGAACAGGCTGATCACCATCGCCTTGTGCTCCGAGTCTACCGGCAGCACGAACTGCGCTGTCATGTCCATCTCCTCCAGTTCGCCATTCGGAATGATCACCCGCTTCCTCACGTCCGCCATCGCCACCTCGGGTTTCAAACCTTGGGTCGCAATCCTCGGGTTGCAAATCTCGGGTTGCAAAAGTCAGCTACGTCGATCACCCCGCGCAGCTGATCAGCACTAATTCTCCAGTTCCGCAGCCATCAGTCCTGGCTACCGCGATTCCGTTGTCACGCCCGCTCGATCTTCACATCGCTCACAAGACTGAATCCACCACTGTATCGCTCACAAGACTTAATCCAGCACTGAATCGTTCACAAGACTTGATCCAGCACTGAATCGCTCACAACACTGAATACAGCACTGAATCGTTCACAACACTGAATCCCTGAGCACTGAATCGCTCACAACACTGAATCCCTGAGCACTGAATCGCTTACAAGACTGAATCCCTGAGCACTGAATCGCTCACAAGACTGAATCCCTGAGCACTGAATCACTCACAAGACTAATGCAGCACTGAAGCGCTCACAAGACTGAATCTCTGAGCACTGAAGTGCTCACAGGACTGAATCCCTGAGCACTGAATCGCTCCCTAGACTGAATCCTGACACTCTCCATGTACATGAAGCATTTCCTTGGGAAGGGATGCACTGAGATGCAAGGAGGACGAGAATTCCAGTCGCCGCGGCTCGAGAGTCAATTTACCGCGCTAGCTCGGCTGAAATCTACGAAATGAGTATAGAAAAGCTAGATGTTGTTGCTAGCATCTAGGATCGGGGATAGAAAATTGTGGAAGAAAAGTTTGAAGAAAAGTTATAGAAATCCATCCCCGGAGGTGTGGGAAGCGGGATGCCGCTGCCACGAGGACTGACATATATTTGCACTTGGCGGAATGTGCACGTCCAGAGGGAATGCTGAAGGCTCGGTTTACTGCCGTGGGGCCAAGGTGGAAAAGCTTTGATGTTTTTATTTGTTAAAAAATGTAAGAGTTTTGACATTTACCTTTTTGGGTGCTGAATTTGGAAATTTAGAATTTAGAATTGGATTTAGAGACCGTGATTTGGGTTAGAGTTATTAAGGAAGATATAAGTGATCAATGCCAAAGTTAGGGGTAAGTTATTACTCTCACCTTTATTTTGCAAAAATGCTAAGATTTTCCACCTTGGCCCCCACTTGACCGCATGTGCAATAAACCGAGCCGAATTCTGGGGCAGTGGCAGGGAATGAGCTTATAAATGGTGCAAGTGCCTTGCTGGGCTTCGGTGTTTATAGCCTTGCGAGGGACCCATGAGTATTCCTTTCGGTTGTTTCCGTTTTTATTTGGGTCTCAAAAATAGAGTTTGGCTTCCAGATGGAGCGGTTAGTTTTATGTGACGCCTCGGTGACGCGAATGAGCTCCAGGGTTAACTGGCTGGGGGTACGGTTGGTACACTAAATACTATAGTTTTACAGTAACATTGCATTTAGGTTGCCTCAACCCAGTGTGCGGGGAGATTTTGAGCTCCTTCGGCAAAAAGCCTATATTTCTCATTTTCATCCGGTTTTTTCAGTGTATGTACCGGCTGTTCTCTATATACTTAGACTATAATTAGAAAATTTTCAGAAATGTAAATGGTTTTTAGCTAGAAAATTGAGAATTCATACAATTTTTTGCACATTTCATTTGGCTAACTTTCTATTGTTTTTTGGCTCTCTCCATTCATTGCCTCAACCAACCTTTAAAATTGGTTTTATTTTGTTGGTCGTGCAATAGGCAATTTAGATAGAGGTGGATAGATTCAACGAAGTGTACAAGTTCATCCATAAATTCTACTATTATTAGTATCTTTCATCCAAATTTTGGCTACTTGATATAAGCCTAGGGAGGGGTTTGGCAATTTTGTCCATTTTGCACCCAATTTTTCTAGTGATATGGTAGCCAATCACTAATTGAGGTAAGATTTTGGCAAAGATTTGCTAGCTTTTGAAAATTAGATTGCAATACCCTAGAAAGTTACCCATTACTCATCACTTGGTCACCTTGGAGGCGCATGGAACTCACTAATTACTAGGGTTTCACTTGTTTATGGCCTAGATGCTGCTAGTTTGTTTTTTTGCAACATTGTTATTGTTTCTAGGCCTTCTAAAATTTGCCTATTGTAGTAGTTCTTAATGAAAATTATTGTAGAATCAATAAATGTTTAGATAATGTAAAACGTCTAGAAATTAGTGTGGGACAATCTTAATGAAAATTGTTGTAGTATCAATATAAATTTAGATAATACAAAATGTCCAGAAATGTGTGGGGCAATGTAACTGCAGTATTTAGTGTAGGTTGTCTCTCATTAGTTTCTTGGCATTTTACACTATACTTATTTTCTTATTTTTTTATTTATCAATACAAAAATAATTTCATCAATAATTACTATGATAAATAATAATTAATAGCAATAAGGACTTGGCGACTACAATAACGTGTAAAACAAATTAGTGTTGTCTTGGCCATAAACTATGTGAAATCCTAGTACTTGAAAATTGCATAAACACCAAGTGACTAAGCAATGAGTCATGAGATAATTTTTCAGGACTGTAAGACAATGAGCAACCTAAATGCACTATTTTGTGTAGATCATGAGATCTGTTTTTGCCCTGAATTATATTTAATTCTGGCACTGGCCTTGAATTGGGTGGTAAGAATATTGGTTGCACTATTTTGAGTGCAAAGCAGTTGTAGATACTCCTTGAGAATTGGGTCACTTGAGTGACTTCAAATCGTGCACTCATTGTTGGTTCTCCTTATTTTATTTGTTCCTTCCTGCATGTAATTTAGGATATATGTCGTGAAAAAGGTCTTCCCTTACAACAAAACAAAACAAAAAATCCCTCCCTTGAACCTGCCATGTAAAAGGCTAGTCACAGCTATGTAAAAGGCTAGTCACAGCTATTTTTTTGTGGCAAATTTTTCTTCAGAATCTTACATCATACTGGCAAGGACTACCTTAGATGTCAAACCCAGTTGAGTTAGAGGGGCCTGGCTTGTACCAAAAAAACCTTTGTGCAAGCAGGCCATTTAGGGTTGCTTTATACTAGGAGTTGAGGTCATGAGGTCATGAAAATGAAGATCATTTCAATCAAAATTTTCACCTAAATGATTTCAAGGACTTGTCTATATAATAGAATAGGGTGTCCGTACGTATGTATTAGTTAAGAGGGGGCTCCATAATAAAATGTCCGTATGTATGTATGGGTTGCATGATAAAAAGGGGTCCATATCCATGATAAAAAGCAGGTTTCATATTAACAAAGAGGGTTGCATGCGCCATGGGGGCAAGCATGGGGCCATGCGCTCCCATTATAAAATTGCACATGCCATGGGGGGCATGCATGGGGCCATGGGGGTGATTAAAATAATCACAAAAAGTTCTTGGATTGATATCTCACCTGTCACACATTAGAAAAACAATTAAAATAAGCCTTACTTGTCACACATTAAAAAAAGCGATTAAAAAAGGGAATTGATATGTGCACACCGGGGGTTGATATTTGCACACCTCCTAGGGAGGTAAATTGTAGATTTCTACCATCAAAAATCTGAATTTGAGAAATTTGAATTCGGATCTAGACTTAGAGACCATGTTTTATTTTAGAACCATAGAAAAACTTTGCAATTGAACAACACTCAATGAAAAAGCTTATCTTTTTTTACAAACAAAAGTAAAAGTAACACTTTTTCCCCTAACCTAACTTTTTCACAAAATGTTGTTTAATTGCAACTTTTTAATGGTTCTAGAATAAACAATGGTCTCTAGCTCCAATTTTGAATTCAAAATTCTCAAATTCAACTTTTTGATGGTAGAAAAATTTACAATTTACCTCCCAGGGGGGTGTGCAAATTTGAATCCCCAATGTGCACATATCAATTCCCTTAAAAAAAACAATTAGCCTCACCTGTCACAAAAATATTAAAATAAGCAAAATGATAAGCGTGATTAAAATAAACAATTACAATAAACAACAAACAAATCATGATTAAAGCCTTCACCCTTAACCCCTACAGGACCGTTGTCCCTTTGGGAGATAGGCTAGACTTTGGGCATGTACCTATGGCTAAACTACTTTGTGTGATTTTCTAAAACTATTATCAAAGGTGGGGAATTCAAAGATCTATGTGGGCATCTAAATTTTTCTTCATTCAGATATTTGACAAAGAAGTTATGCATGAATTTATAAAAATTTGGGGAGGGTTGCCCATCTGGGAAGCCCAAAAACTTCTTTAAAATTTACTTTTTTTGGAAATAAAAATTTGAAATTGGTTCTTTAAATTTTTTTTTTCATGAGGAGCTTTGAATCATTCAATCTCAATATATGACATGGAAGTTATGAGGAGTTTTTGTTTGCGGGCAATTATGGAATCTTTACTCTAAAATAAACTTTGAAGTCCATTATTTTACTCAATTTTCATTATTTTGGAAAAAAACATATACAAAAGGAAGAAGATTGTTTATCACAACATTATCACTATTGGGATTAGCATTTTTATTTCCATAATTAAATTCTTAACAATTTAGTGATTTGACTCATTCTCTACTTCTTTTTACTTACTAACTTTTCCCATGTCTTGTAAAGTTCCAATTGATTTGAAAATACTCCCACACATACCTAACTTGATCTCCTACATGGAAAAAATAAAGTGCAATTTTGGGTAGAGCAATTTTTTTATTAAAAGAGTGGTCAAAGGCTTTTGAAATTTTTGGGCAGCATGGAAAAACACTTTTTTGTTTCACTTTAGATGTAAATATCTCACTCCTCTCCATTTGGAATGAGATGATTTTTTCCCACAAGTACTTCTTCCAATTTGGGACAAGATCCTACGGTTGGATTTCCCAAAAACAAAACATAAATTCCATTTTTTCTAAACGTCCTAAGAGTGGCAGTGTCTAGTGATTTTTACGAAAAAAAAAGGGACTTGATCCTTTAGGAGTTAACTTATGTGTTTGAAGTGGACCAAAAGGGTACACAGGTCCTCTATTCTCATTAATAATTGGTGACATGAAAATCGTGATTTTCCTGAAATCCCATCCAATCAATTATCCATGATCTCCACTGGTCACCCCCTCACATGAAAGAGGGCCTTTTATAGGGCCTTTTATTGATTTTGAGAGACAGGAAATGAACTTGGGTATCATTGATGGAACTGGCGTACATTTATTTAGTACTCGTTATACTTATAATATTGTGGAGGACAATTCTCTTGTGTTTTAAAGCATTGATGTCAAAATTTTGAGGCCGGTAGTGCAAGTCTTTGGAAAATTCAATAGAGAATCAAGGAAGTAGAAGATCAAGTAGAGCCCTTGATATTTTTGTCCATTCTATGAGGTTAATTATTTAGATTATTATTTTTGATTGAAATAATTCAATTTTAATGAGACATGACAATGGTCTCGGCGTTTGGGCCCATAAATTGACCTTCCTTTCTTGATGAATTCAATTTTTGGAGATGGAGCCTCACTAAATTTTGTTTTTTAAATACTAAAAAGTAGTCTAAAATCTTTGGTCTTGACATCTACTCATTCAATTGTAAAGGCCTTGGGGATTATTTCCAAGAAAATGACCTCGCCAAATTAGCTACAGTGATTGCAAAACAACTAGTAACTTAGTATAAAGCAGCTCCAATTTTTAACGTAAAGCTGCCCCAATTCTTAATGGAAAGCGGCTCTTGATTGTGGCAACCAGTGTCCGGGGAGAACCGAGTTTTAGTTACAAATCAGTTGTTTTTTTTGAGGATTGTCAAAAAAAAAGAAAGTTGGCAGATTTGTTTCCGATCATAAAAACATGGTTTTAGGAAATCAGTTGAGTTACAATTTCATCTTTAGGAAATTTAAACAAACGTGCACTTGTAGATAAGGAAATGGGCCGAATGAAATTTGAAACTATGGGAAATCAACCTATGAACTTTTCCATGATAAGGAAATTTTTTGACCTTTTAAACAAAAACCAAATGTTCTTTTATTTCAGAAGCAGTTACAAGGTGCTAAAAATTCAAAAATTTAAAAACAAGAAACATGAGTGAGGTGGCCATGTGGGTCAATGGGTGTGGGTGAGTGCGTGAGTAAATGAGAGGGTGAGTGGGTAAAACGCGTTATTTATTAAATTGGAAAAAGTGGCATTTTGAGACTTTTGGATTTTATGTTTTCTAAAGAGTATTCAATGAGTACTCTTTAGAAAACATAAAATCCAAAAGTCCCAAAATGCCACTTTCCCAATTTAAAGAATAACTCAATATGAGTAAATGAGAGGGTGAGAGGGTGAGTGGTTGAGTGGGTGATGGTTAATGGGATAAACGGTGCACTTGAACTCCCAAGATGGTGAGATTTGACCTGGTTCAAATCCATCCAAAGATACTTAAGTAATAAAAGTCAACACTAAATCCTTTTAAAAGTAAAAATAAGTTTGCATTGGTTGGGGATAACTTGACAGGTTTTTGATGTCTTGATCATTGTCTTGCTTTGCTATGCCATGCACATGGTAAGCAAAAGATTTGTTTGTCTGCAACATTTGTAAGAAAAAAAAAAATCCAAAATAATACATTAAAATTCAGATTTCAACCAAATTGTTTCCCTAAACTTAGGAAATCAACTGAGTGGAAAAAAAAATAAAGGTTATTGGCCAACCAAAAAATTCATGTCTAGGTCATGACCGATTAAAGAAGGAAAAAACTGAGTGGACCAGATAAAACTAGAAAATGTACCTAGGTTTTTTTAAAATCTCCCCGGACACTGGTAGCAACTTTAGCAAAGATTCTTTGAATCAAGAGTGAGTGATGGTCATAAATGACACTTACTAACAACACAAAGTTTTTCCATGAGTGCTTATGATGAGTGCACAAGAGATTTACAGGGTTATTCCAAATTCAACCAAGTTTCAAGAAGATTCTCCTTGTGCTTGTTTCTTTATTGTGCTTGCTTGGATTCTAATATGATTTGGTTTTATTCTTTATGCAATTCTGAAGGTTGCCCAACAAATTCCTAAAATGATATTTCAAATTTAGTAGTAAAAAAATTTTGGTAAAAGATGGATGGTATTGTCAAATCCTTCTCAAGAAAACTTGAGGTTTGCAATACTTGTGTGAAAGCTACGCCGACAAAGTCTTTGTTTGGTATATTGTAAAGTACCCTAAAGAAAGAGAACACAAGTCCCTCCTATAGGATTCAAAGAAGTTTGTACTATAAATAAATTAGTTTTTGGCAAAATAATCATATCATCATGTTTAAAGGTACAAACTTAATGACAATGTATGAGTCAAATAACAAAAACTAATTTCCATAAAGAAATAAATATTTTACTAAATTTGGTCATAATCACCCTAACATTAAAATATCTATGGAGTTTTTTTTGAATTTTTTTGGAAATGTTTGTTTGAAACAAAGATGTGCATATGGATGTCTCCTACATATCCATGCAACCAAATCTCAAAAATTCATCACCAATGTTTTTAAATCTATTTTCTTGCAAAACCATGATTTTGACACAATTTTTTTACTAAAATTAGGATTTTGGTTTTTAGTAACTGAAATTTGGTATGCTTGATTATGATTGCACAAGGTTCACATACATAAAATTTGAGGATAAAATGCCAATTATATTCTTTGTTATACTAGCTTTTATGGATGCCATGAGATGGACTTATGTACTCTTTCTTTTGGGTACTGTACATTGCCCTAAAGAAAGTATAAGTAAGTCCTCTTTTCACATTCAAAGAAGTTGGTATAATAAAAAATAATAATTGACATTTTATCCTCATATTTGTTGTCTCTAATTCTTGTGCAATCTCAATCAAGCATATCAAATTTTAGCTACTAGTAACCAAAATCCTACTTTTGGTGAATTACTCAAATGTGAATTCAAAATAAATTCCCTCGTTCAATTTTCTAATGATAAATATCTAAACTCTTACATGTTTTGGCAAGTGAAAAATCAAAGTTTTTCCAACTTGACCCCAAGAACATGCATGTGCACTAAACTAAACCTAATCTCTTCACGCATCAACTTCGGCAAGTAAGGCTGGAGATGCTATGAAGTTACATTACATTGTTGTGGGTGGCACCACCAAAAAAAATCTTGGCAAATTTTGCCTAAACCTTACCTCAAAACCTGACTAGCAATCAAAACACTAAACTCGCTGAAAAAATGGATAAAGTTGCCAAATCCCTCACCAAATTTTGCACCCAATTTGCCAACTTTTGGATGAAAGGTACTAATATTAGTAGATTCTTTGGATGAATGTGCATACATTGATGATTCTATCCAACTCTATCCAAATTTTCCTTACATGCTTGCATGGTGGGGTGTGTGTCGCTCTACCAACAAAAATACAAAAAATAAACACTAGGCGACACTGGCACAACTTTCAATAATAGAATGATTATTCAATGCCATGGCATTCTATCATAAATAAAAAGTATCTCATATTCTTGTTAGTTGATTAGAAAAATCTCAATGTATTGAAATAGTAAATGGATGGCTAACTTTGTGTATAAAACTATTTTTGGCTTGTGAAACCAGTACACCAAATAATGCATTTAAGCTGCCTCAACAATTAGCTTGCCTTACCATGGAAAGTTACCTCATGACTCATCACTTGGCCACTTGTAAACCCGCAAGTTACTCTTTAGATATTTGGATTTCACATGAATTACAACATGTAAATTGCTAATTTGTCTTTCTAGAATTATGTTGTTATTGCCAAGGTCTTTAAAAGTTGCTTATTGCAATAATTATTGCTGAAATTATTGTAGCAACACTAAGTATTCAAATAGTATAAAATTTCAAGAAATTAGTGTGGAGCAACCTAAATGCACTCTTGGAGTCTTAGGTGTAAACTATTTACAATTTTATATTCGTATAAATCAAATTTATCAAGAGTAGTAGTTAATGACCATCTTTGTGTGGAAAAAGATCCACTCCCCATTTTCTTGGAGGAGTGCAGTGTTAGGAGAGTCCTTCAAAGTTCCCCGAGTAAATTTCTATCATCCTGATTTTTCTTTAGTATATTGAATATTGCATTTAGGTTGCATTGACAATTAGGTTGCCTTACCCTAAAAAGTTACCTCATAATTCGTCACTTGGAGGCGCATGCAACTCTCTACATATTTCAATTTCACATGATTAACAACTTGGACGTCACAAATTTTGTTTCAGCTACTTTGCTATTGTTGTCATGTGGCTCATGCCTTTTAAAATTGGTTTATTGCAGTTGTTATTGATGAAAATTACTTTAGCAACAATACATGTTTTATAGTGTAAGATGTTAAGAAATTAGTGTGGGGCAACCTTAACAAAATATTCAATGTAGTCACTGGTTTCATCCTATCAAATTCCAAGGCCCTTTGATTTAACCTTTCTACGACCATATATTTTACCAATTTATAATGGTCGAACTACAAGAAATTGGAGAGGCTTAAATTGTTTGAGGGCATTTCCACCCAACCTCAAAACTTCATCAATTGGAAACATAATGTTCTTGTTTCTAGTGTTGACCACTTACTTCTCCCACTAGTTCAACACTAAATAGTGCATTTGGTTTATCTTAACAAATAGGTTGCCTTGCCTTGAAAGGTTATCTCATGACTAATTGCTTGACCATTTGAAGGCGCATGCAACTCTTTACAATATATAATAGGATTTCACATGATCTACGACTTGGACACAACTAGTTTGTTTTTTTTTTTACAACGTTCTAGTTGTTGCCAAGGCCTTATTGTTGTTAAAATATATTTATTGCAGTCATTATTGGTGAAAAATACTCTAGTTTCAGTGAGAATTTAGATAGTGTAAAATATCAAGAAATTAGTATGGAAATCCGAAATGCACTATTTAGCATAGGCTTATCAAAGCAGAACCTGGTGAACTTTGCCGTTAATGAAACTGTGAAAAAAAGCCGCGATATCAGCTACTCGTTTTCTCTCCCCCGTCCTTCCAAAAACTTTTACCGAATTTCTTACTTTCAAAATCCAACAAGCAGTAATTTGGCCTATTTTCAGGGGTTCACTTTTTCTTAGATAGGGGTTCTTCCCGGTCATAAGACCAGAGAAATTCAAGGCAAAAGCTAATGAGACAAGAAAACTCTGTTATTGCTTGGGCTCCAAAGTCCAAATTGTCATTCATATTGCAGGTGGCATTCTTCCCTGACAAAATTGGAACTAATAAAGAGTTAAAAAACTGCAACTTTACCTCCATTTTCCGTGACTGGTAGAAATAAATTTCTTGGTTTATGGAGAGTGTGACTCCTAAACTACAGTGGGGGATTCAATCATCACAGAAAAAACGAGTTTTCTGTGTAAAAATAGGAGATTTCTCACGCATAATAAAGTCATCTCATGAAAAAAACCAAAAAGCTTTGCGCACTTAACAGTGTGTGAAAAAGTACAAATTGGAGCTTTCATACACAAGAAAACAAGAAGCATGTGCCCTCTCTTGTAAGAAACTAAAGAAAAGCTATATAGACAAGTCTTGGAACCTCTATGATTTTTTATATGTTTTTCTTGCCAAAAGAAGTGGAGGAAAAAGCAGACATAATAGCAAAACGTGTCAAGCTTTGAAATCCCCTATTAAGTATCATGATATAAGACACAGCCACCTTCCCTAATAATAGTGGTTTTTTAGTCAAAGAGTATTAACCCGTAAAGGACTGAGCCATTTTTTCACTGAAAATCACTCAAAACTGTCACCTTTGCGGGGTTAGTTAGAAGGTAACTTTTTTTGAAATTTGGGAAATTCAACCGTAGGATCTTGCCCTAGATTGAATTAGGTACTTGTGGAAAAAAAATCAAGTCATTCCAGGTGGACATGAGTGAGATATTTACATCTAAAGTGAAAAGAAAAGTTTTTTTCATGCTGCTACAAAATTTCAAAAGCCTTTGACCATCCTTACATGAAAATAATTGCTCTATGCAATTTTGCGCTTTATTTTTCCCATGCAGGAGATCAAGTTAGCTATGCGTGGGACAGTTTTCAAATCAATTGGAACTACACAACACATGGGAAAATGAATAAGTAAAAAGTAGAGAATGAGTCAAATCACTAGATTGTTAAGAATTTAATTATTAAAATGAAAATTGCAAATCCTAATGGTCAAAATGTTGTGATAAACAATCTACTTCCTTTGGTTTAACTTTTTTCCCAAATAACTGCCCGCAAACAAAAACTCCTCATAACTTTGATCTCATTGATTGAAATTGAATGATTCAAAGCTTCTCACCTATAAAAAAATCCAAAGAACCAATTTCAAATTTTAATTTTAAAAAAAAGTAAATTTTAAAGAAGTTTTTGGGCTGCCCAAGAGGGTAGTCCTCCCCAAATTTTCCTAAATTGATGCGTAACTTCTTCATCAAATGTCAAAATGAAGAAAAAAATTAGATGCCCTAATAGATCGTTGAATTCCCCACCTTCCATAAAAGTTTCAAAAAATCACACAAAGTAGCTTATCCAAAGGTACATGCCCAAACTCTCACCTGTCCCCCAAAGGGACAACAGTCCTTTAGGGGTTAAGTTGAACAATTACAAATAGTGATTTCCTTAGTGAGCGTTTACTTATCTTTTTTAATTACTAGGGTGTGTTATTGGATTTTTGTTTGTTTTTTATTTTTACTATTTAAACATAAGGGACTACCTATGGCTAAACTACTTTGTGTGATTTTTCTGAAACTTTTATGGGAGATGGGGAATTCAAAAATCTACGTGGCCATCTAAAATTTTCTTCATTTCAATAGTTATTGAAGAAGTTATGCACAAGTTTTCTAAAAAATGGAAGAGGGTAGGGAGCCCAAAAACTTTTAAAAAATATTGCACTTTTTAAAAATAAAAATCTGAAATTGGTTCTTTATATTTATATATATGTGTGGAAAGCTTTCAATCATTTAGTTTTGATTAATGAGTGAGAAGTTCTAGTTTGCGGGTAGGTATGGAACTCCCAAACCTCCAATGCTTTTGCCCCTTCTAAAATTTGGTGCTTGACTTTTTTGAGTTCTTTGTGTTATTTTTTTACCCTTTTTTTCCTCCAAGTTGTATTAGACTAAGATTCCTTGGTTTTCACTGTTTGGATCAAAGTAATTCAGACTTATGAATTTTACATAAATCCTCCAATTTTTCCTAGTGAATATGCAAATTTCATGGCCTTACCGCATTGCAAGATTTTACAAAGTATGATTGACACCTCCTATTCATTTGGAATTTCTCCTAAACTTACCTAACTTGGTGTTCTACTTGGAAAAAATAAAAATAAATTTTCTTACAGCAATTTTTTTGATATAGGAGCAGTCAAAGGCTTTTAAAAAATTTTCACAACAAGAAAAAAAACTTTTTTTTCACTTCAGATGTCAATATCTCACTCTATATCTAGAATGAGCTGATTTTTTTCCTACTAGTACCTCTCATAGTCTAGAGCAAGATCTTACTATTGCATTTCCAACAAAAAAAAGAATTCCCTATCTTTCTACTCATTCCCCCAAAAGTTATAGTTTTCAGTGACTTTTGCAAAAAAATGGGCTTGGTCCTTGAGGGGTTAAGCTCAACAATTGAGTGAGGAATTTACAATTGGATTACTGGGATTTTTTTTCTGCTAAATTCGTGTTGAGAGTAAAATCATTTTTTTGTGTAGATGCTTTGATACGTATCACGAGATGTTTTTGTTGCTTTGCTTAGAAATTGAAAAATTAAAACGAAACCAAGTCTCAGTGAAAATTTGATTCGAGGCTAATAATTTGTGCATTCAATTTTCTCAAAAATTTGAGGCACTCTGGCATCCACAAATATCTAGAAGAATATCAAAATTCATGCATTGGCTAGACTTGCTAAACACAGACATTTGCAAGAATAACTATTTCAAAGAACATTGGAAAAATTGGTGAATAGTGAGTAGTGTCTAAAGATAAAAAAGGAGTTGATACTATTTTTGGCCCTAGAGCCAGTGAGGCGAAATATCAAGAGTCCAGAGTAAACCTACTGAGATTTTCTAAGAATTGGGAGAATTTGGCGAATTGGTAGATTTCGGGGAATTGGTAGAGCAAAGTAAACCTGTAGAGATTCCATGACATTTGGGAGATTTTGTGAAAAGGTAGAGTTGGTGAATTGGTAGAATTTGAGGAATTGGTAGAGTTTGTCAACACGTTTACATGGAAACCAGCCAAAACAGCGTGAACGGGAAATTAACCCTTAAAGGACCGGTGGGTGGCCATGGCCTGCCCACACTGTAGGTTCAACAATAATTATATTGTAGCTTCAAGAGAGTTTTGGTTGATGGGCAATTGGGCACCAATAACATTGCTTTTAAAAATTTCAAAAGTCAATAGTGCATGCCGACCTCATGAAAATTGCAATAAGGGCATCTTGGGACCTAACCCCATGATTTTGAATTTTCTCACAATTTGGGTTACCTAAAAATATGAGGATATTTGATAAGATGGTTTTTTACCTTCTATGATGGATCATGTGTTTACGGTCACTGGAAAAAAATATAGATGAAAAACAATTTTTTTTTTGTGCAAATTTTTTTTTCAAGACCATAGGATGATAATTGCCCTCATGGGCGTTTAGGGGTTAAGCAATGTAAGGTAGGAGCACCCATAAATGTTAAACTAAGGGTTTTGAGCATGATGACTATTAATAAACAACTAGCAAATTATAAGATCCTATTAGGAACAAAAAAAAAATGAGTTTGCAATTTTGAATGTATTATTTGGATATTGTGAGAATAAGTTATGAATTTTTAAAGAGCAAGCTGCCATTGTACCCATAACCACTATCAAGATTTCATGTTTACATGTTATACATCCTTGTCATTGCATCTATTCACTTCCAAAGATTTTCCAAGATTTCAGAGCTCACGGTCATGGAGATAGAGTTGCTTATGGGTGCTCCTACCTTAACCCTTGAGCGCCCGATTGACATTATACTATCGATGGGCCCACAAACTTTATCTCACTTTTTCTCTCAATCCGTATGGTGAAAACAATCATGGTTGGTCCCCATTAGCAAAGAAGGTAGTCCTTTTTCAAATCCTGCAATCACTTTTTTTGGATGTAATTTTCCAAGCTATGGTGACCATTACCCCCCCCCCCCCATTTTCTCTTAAATCCTAAAATAACTTTGGGCGCTCAAGGGTTAAGGACTAATTTAATTATCCCTTTAGAGACCATGCAACTATATTTGATTGTAGAGACTAGAGAGTGGTTTTTGGTCTATAGAACAAAACTGCTCAAAAATTTGAAATTTGATTTGAAGAATGCATATGATCACATTTTGTTTTGCATTTGACTAAAAGAACAACAATGGAATTAAGTATGTGAGTTAACAAATAAGTGTGTTTGAACAATATGGCCTCAAAATACATATAATTTTCTTATTTTAAAGATGGATCAAAAGCAATTATAAAATACATCAGAGATCCAAAAAGATTGCCATGTTTCAACTGTGCGCACAGCCCTAACAACTTTCAAACTCTTAAGGAATACTCTCATATTCTTTCTCTCTTTGGTAGCTGAATAATTTCAAAATTTGGAGATCTATGGAAATGGTGCTGCCGTTCCGTCTCTAAAATTTGTCAAAAGCATTGGGCTCTTTCTTCTGCAAAAATCATTGAAAAACTGTCACTTCTAGGGCAATGACTAGAAATGTAGAACTTTCTTTTTTTGAAAATTCAACCATAGGATCTTGCCCTAGACTATGAGAGATGCGTGTGGGAAAGAAATCAGCTCGTTCTAGATGTAGAGTGAGAAATTGACAATTGCAGTGGAAAAAAAAGTTTTTTTCTTGCTGCCCAAAAATTTCAGAAGCCTTTGATTGCTCTTGTATCAAAAAAATTGCTGTACTCAAAGTTGAGGTTTATTTTTTCCATGTAGAAGACCAAGTTAGGTAAGTGGGGAGAAATTTCAAATGAATTGGAGGTGTGGATCATACTTTGTAAAATCTTGCAATGCTGTAAGGCCATGAAATTTGCATATTCACTAGGAGAATTTGGAGGATTTATGTAAAATTCAGAAATCTGAATTATTGTGATCCAAATGGTAAAAACCAAGGAATCTTAGTCTACTACAACTTGGAAAAAAGTTCAAAAAAAAAATTAAAGCATCAAATTTTAGAGGGGGCAAAAGGAACAGAGGTTTGGGAGTCCCATACCTATCCACAAACTACAAAATCTCACTCATCAATCTAAATTGAATGATTCAAAGCTCCCCACATATTTATAAATCTAAAGAACCAATTTCAGATTTTTATTTTTTAAATGCAAATTTTAAAGATGTTTTTGGGCTACCCGCCCTCCCCTTTTTCTAGAAATCCATGCATAACTTCTTCAATAAATGTCAAAATGAAGAAAAAATTAGATGTGCATGTATATCTTTGGATTCTCTTCCATCTTCAAAAATTTCAAAAATATTATAAAAATTGGTTTAGCTATAGGTACATGCCCAAAGTCCCATTTGTCCCCCAAGGGGACAACAATCCTTTAGGGGGTTAAGGCTAATTCTTGATTGCTTTCACCAATCATATTTTCCATGACATTTATGAAATGTCTTGTAGAGCTGCTTCAAAATGGCACATAAAATGGGATTTCTAGCCCCATTTGTTCACTAATCTACACCCTATTGTTTCTGGTTTATCCAGTTTGTGTGAAATTAACCTTATTGGAAAGGTGAGAAATGATGCTTTCTAAAAATATAAGACCCTTCTCAAGTGAACCTCATATGAAGTGATAACATTTAAAACCACATAAATATGACAAACTAAATTTTTTTTACCTATACCTCAGTCAATCATTATAATATTTCACCTTCAATAACAGATTTGGTTGAAATTTTGACACTTTACAATAAACAAGGTATTCTTCTCATACTCATGGTTGCATTATTTAAAATGGGTCCATATTTGATTCAATTGCACATTTAAATTTACCACCCTTGTTTTTAGTGGATTTTAAGAAAATTTGTGGTCAACGGGAATGTGTAAGGGAGAACAAATCATTAATGTATTGTTGACCAATCAAAATGTAAATAAATTAACTGAACTTCGAAAATACAATAAAGAAGTTGGTCAGATTTTGAAAAAAAATTGACAATAAATAAACAAATAAATTATATATATATATATATATATATATATATATATATATATATATATATATATATGCAATAAGTGGTAGAGGCTTGTGAGAGAGATCGGATGAAAATGGAAAATATTGAGCATGAGTGAGTGAAGATAGAAATCTCCCCAAACATTGCATAAGGGTCCTTTACACCATGAGTTAACCCCTAAATGCTCAAGGCCTTTTTGAACTTTTTGGCATTTTTAGGAAAGTGGATAGTCAACTAATTTTTTCATAAATCTCATCAAGTTTTTTTAAAATGTAACCGTACAAATTTAAACTTGACATGTTAAAGATTACATGGAAAAAGAAAACATAACAAAATCACTTGTAGTTTGAAAGATTATAACATTTGAATATGAGGGTGTTAAAATTGCAAAAGTGACTTGAAGTTTTCTAATCCTCATTTCACATGTCAAATCTAAAAAGTTGGTCATTAAAAAAATATGAGGTTTAAGGTCATTACATGTTTAACTTTAGTCAATTTATAGCTTCCAAAATCTACTCATGTATTTTTTATTAATGGATTGCTAATGCGGATTTTTCTCCAAGCTCTAGTGTATTTGAGGCTCATTTTCAAGATCTTCCAACACTAAAAAACTCAAGTTTGCAGTGGACACCCTTGTACAAAATCTTGAGTAGAAAAATCATCAATATTCATTTTTCAAATCAGATTTTTGATGTTGAAAATAGACTTCAAAACAAATTGGCATTCAAAAGAGAGTACCAAAAATAGTGATTTGATAAGGTTTCATTACTCTTCAAAGTTTTGCAAACACCCAAATTGGGTGCCTTGGGCATTTAGGGGTTAACCCCTCAACGTTGCGGAGGACAGAAAATGCCCTTTGGTTTTGAAAAAAAATTTGTGTTACAAAAAAAACTTATTTTTCATCTGATTTTTTTTCAAAAGTGATCATGAACACATAGGTCATCATGGAAGGCAAAAAACTATCTCATTTACTACATTCATATTTTTAGGTAATCCAAATTGTGATAAGATCTAGATATACGGTGTTAGGTTTCAAGTTGTCCTTCTTACAATATTCATGAGGGCACCGTGCACTATTGACTCTTGTGACTGTAGGAAATAATGTTATAATTGTTGGGCATTGGCAATGTTTAGATGAATAGTGTAAGCCGGGCTAGTCAAGGTGACCAACCCGGTGTCTAAGCCTTAAGCGTCAGGCGAGTGAGCGCAGCCTGCCCACATTGTAGCTTCTACAATGTTTTCAAAGGTGGGCACCAATGGTATTGTTTCTAAAGGTTGCAAAAGTCAACAATGCTTGCCGACCCCATGAAAATGCAACAAGGGCAACTTGGGACCTAACATTGAGACTTTGATTTTTTTCACAATCTTAGATATCTAAAAGTATGGGTGCATCTACTGAGATAAATTTTTGCCTTCCATGATGGACCATGTGTTTATGCTCACTTCTGAAAATATATCAAACAAAAAATGGCTTTTTCTTGTCACGCAGAATGTTTTTTCAAAGCTAGAGGATGTTTTTTGTCCTTCTCAACGTTCAAGGGTTCAGGATTAAGGCCATCAATAATTGAGAGTTTGTTTGAACCACAAGCTTAACCCCTAAAGGACCAAGCCCTTTTTTCTGCCAAAATCACTAAAAACTACCACTTCTAGGAGGTTTAGAAAAAATGGAATTTATGTTTTGTTTTTGGGAAATCCAACTATAGGATCTTGCCCCATACTAGAAGAGGTACTTGTGGGAAAAAAATCAGCTCATTCCAAATGGAGAGGAGTGAGATATTTACATCTAAAGTGAAAAAGATTTTTTTTTTCCATGTTGCCCAAAAATTTTAGAAGCCTTTGACCACTCTTATAACAAAAAAATTACTCTACCCAAAGTTGTGTTTTATTTTTTCCATGTAGGAGATCAAGTTAGGCATGTGTGGGAGAATTTTCAAATCAATTGGAACTATACAATACATAGGAAAAATCAGTAAGTAAAAAGAAGTAGAGAATGAGTCAAATCACTAAATTGTTAAGAATTTAATTATTAAAATGAAAATTGCAAATCCTAATGGTCAAAATGTTGTGATAAACAATCTACTACCTTTTGTTTAATTTTTTTCCAAAATAATGAAAATTGAGTAAAATAAAGGACTTCAAAGTTTATTTTAGAGTAGAGAATCCATAATTGCTTGCAAACAAAAACCCCTCATAACTTTCATGTCATTGATTGGGATTGAATGATTCAAAGCTTCTCATGAATAAAAAAATCTAAAGAACCAATTTCAAATTTGAGTTTTTTAAAAAAGTAATTTTTGAAGAAGTTTTTGGGCTGCCCGGACGGGCAATCCTCCCCAAATTTTTTGAAATCCATGCATAACTTCTTTGTCAAATGCCGGAATGAAGAAGAAATTAGATGCCCAAGTAGATCTTTCAATTCCCCACCTTCAATAGAAGTTTCAGAAAATCACACAAAGTAGTTTAGCCATAGGTACATGCCCAAAGTCCAACTTGTCCCTCGAAGGGACAACGGTCCTTTAGGGGTTAACATATATGCCTCAATGCAACAGATGCACATGCTTGTGGGCAATATTGCCAATTAAGGTAGGAGGCTCAAACTCCATTAGGGCACTAAAACCGCTCACCTCCCCAAATGAACTCTGATAGTACATGTTCTTATTCATAGCCCTTCAAAAATGTACAGTGGACAAACATTTAAGGAGGTGCACCACTTTAGAGCACCTATGACCTTTCCACTTCAAAATTTCATAACTTAATCCACAAAGCTCCAAAAATTATGAAATATCTTGGGTTGGATGTCAATTCCTCTTTCAAAGAAAATTAACTGGAAAATATTTTAAGAAGTTCCACCTCCCAAAATTCAGTTTCAGCCCTTAAACGCTCCATTCGCTCCATTTTAGAGCCTCCTACCTTACCAACTGCACAACGCAATGATAAAAACCCATTCCCGTGCCAGCTTGCCACGCCACGGTCACCAGCAACCACGTGCAAACACACCCTATCACCGCCACTAGCATCGTGCCAGTGCCAAGCTACAGCAGATTGTCAGCAGAGCAAGCAGAGCGCACCGCCCCAGCAGAAGGCCATTCCAGCGTCGCTGCGTCGCCATCATCATCGTCGCAAGCGCAATGCTGATCGCCATCATCACGCGCCCTGCCACACTCACACTCCTCATCACCATCGCCATCACCGTTTGCGTCACTCTCCACATTTCCCGAATAAGCTTAAGCTGACATTCACTCAATCTCCCCTCGTTATTTATTGCTTTTCAAAATCTGAACGTCAAATTCCACCTTCCAATCCTTTCCCTTGTTCCCTTCCCATGACTGATCATTGCGCTTGAACGCCATCGCTCTCTTGCTCGCTTGCTCTCTCGCTCGCTCTCTCGTTTGCTCTTATTGCTGATGACGTCGTAATGGAAGAATTATTGAGGAGTCAGAGTGGAGGCGACAGCACAGGCTATGGCAGGAGAGCGGAGGCTTTTCTTTCGGAGTTTCTGCATTTGCGGAAGGCTTGAACAGTGACTACAGAAAAATTACGATCAGGTTAGTTGCTTTTCTTGGATTTCAGAAATATTGCCATCAGGTTTGTTGTTTTTCTTGGATTTTAGAAATATTACCATCAGGTTTGTTGTTTTTCTTGGATTTTAGGTTGTGGTGGATGTTGGATGTGACGATGTTTCCTCGCTTGCTCTTATTGCCGATGACGTCCTAATGGATGTATTATTGCCGAGTCAGAGTGGAGGCGACAGCACGGGCTATGGCAGGACAGAAGCTTTTCTTTCGGAGTTTCTGCATTTGCGGAAGTCTTGAGCAGTAACTACAGAAGTATTGCCATCAGGTTTATTATTTTTCTTGGATTTTAGGTTCTGGAGGATGCTGGATGTGGCGACGCTCTGTATGTAGAGATTTGGGAGAGTTATTGCGGAGCCAGAGTGGAGGTGGCAGCACAGGCTATGGCAGGAGAGCGGCTTGTCTTTCGGAATTGCTGCATTTGCGGAAGTCTTGAGCAGTAACTACAGAAATATTGCCATTAGGTTCTTTGTCTTTCTTGGATTTTAATTGCCATTAGGTTTGTTGTCTTTCTTGGATTTTAGGTTCTGGTGGATGTTGGATGTGACAACGCTCTGTAAAGTTAGGGTTTGGGTTGAACGATTTGGAAGAATTATTGCCGAGCTAGAGTGGAGGCGACAGCACAGGCTATGGCAGGAGAGCGGAGGCTTTTCTTTCGGAGTTGCTGCTTTTGTGGAAGTCTTGAACAGTAAATACAGCGCCATCAGGTTTGTTATTTTTCTTGGATTTTAGGTTCTGGTGGATGCTGGATGTGACGACGCTCTGTATATAGAGTTAGGGTTCGGGCTGAACGATTTTGAGAGCATGGCATGTGAAATAACGTTCGATCGGTATTGAATTTTAGAGTGGAATCTTTGCTTGTGGTTATGGCGAAGAAGCGTGTAGAATTTTACGAGCTTTGAAATGGATGTTATTTTGGAGAGTTTTTGGTTTTGTTGTTATTGAGGCTCGTGAAGGCATGTTTTGATGGTGTTGTTACGTTTAGTCTCAATCGGAGGCGTTTTAGGGCTCACAATGACGATTGAGAAGATTGTGAAGACTATCGATTCAGGAGCTTTGTGTGACTAACACTCTTTGCTTACGGTGGCTTCAGTCTGCATTCATTGGGAGGAGTGCTGCTCTGTATGTTCTTTGGAGAGAACGTACTAGAGATGTATGTTTCAGGGGTTGTGTTTCTTGAGTATCACTCGTCACCGGATTTCGTGAGTTTGATTTTGGCACGACAGTGGTGTTGTGTCAGATGGGCAATGGGACAAGCAAAGAGGAGCAGCTCTATCAGGCCGTTCTGAATTCAAACCATAACGCTGTCAAGGCCCTTCACCGTGATGGAGCGTCTTTGGAGGTAAGGTTTTGAAAGCTGTTGGGAGTTTCTATGGAAGTGAAGTGTCAGAGCTACTTGGCTTCGCGTTACAGAATATCAGATTTGGTAGGATGTATGCATGATGCCATGTTTGCAGATTATTCTATGTACTGTATAATACAGTATTTTGCAGGATTAATGCTAATTCGAAACATCACATATTGGATATGTATTGCTGCATCTCTGGACGGATATGAGAGGAATGCATTTGGCCAAGGTTCATTTAATGTGTTGGCCAAGTGTTTGTTGATTAGCCTTTTTTATAAAGGCCTCTCTATTCTCAATGGTGTTCCCAGAACACCATTCGACAAAAAAGGTTATCTAGGGTATGGGCTCGCTATTCTGTAGGCACATTAAATCATGGATGCCACTGAAAAGAATGAAACGGTGTAGCCATGGTGTTGGATTTGAATGTCTCATTTGCAATGTTGTCATGCTCTTGGAAATGCAGTTTGTGGACAAAGAGGGACGTACACCGTTGATTCTAGCTTGCACACGAGGAGACTTGTTTGAGATGGCCTTGATGCTTCTCAATCTTGGAGCCAATATAAAAGCTTATCGACCTGGTTGGTGTTCCGCTTTACATTTTTAAACTTTCTCAAACCTAGTCAAATAAGCCAAGTTTGAGATTCATCTTGTCTTCAATTCAAACTTTCTCTTTTGGGGTTGGGAAGCAACTCCAAAACTGAATGCATATTTTGATTTGCAAGGTTGTAATTAGCTTGCTAGGATACATTTCACTTTATTTCTTTATCAACTCAAGAAGCTGGATGAAACTCATTCATCAACTGCTAACCTCTTATTGCATACCTCCGATTCTTGAATTGATTAAACAATTGTGTACCTCGGATTCAGTTAGTCTAACAGTGCGGGGTGTACTTGGTTGCATTGTCAAATGCTCTTATTTATAGGGGGTCAATATACACGAAACTAAGGATGACCTTAAAAGGATGAACTTGAAAGGATTTCTCAATCACCTTGACTTTCTTTGACCAAGGAAACGTTATGATTGCAACTCACTTCTGCTGAAGTTGCAACCATGATTGACGATGACCGTAATACAGGGAGTTATGGAGGCTATCCTCTTCACCATGCAGCAAAGCGTGGTCTTGATAAGACAGCACTGCTCCTTTTATCCCGTGGTGGTACGTTTGCCAGATCCCTGCAACTAGTCAGTTGCTAGAGAACTTCCTATATGAGTCTCTTGCAAATGTTACGTTACGTCACTCTCATCAATGGTGCTGTTATGGGATGCAGCTGATCCGTTGGCTGTTAACGATGACTCTCTTACTCCGTTACACATGGCTCGCAATCGAGGTCATGTGGCTGTGATCCGCATGATTGAGGTAACCTCTCATGAATTCTCTTGCTAAATTATGAGCTTTTTATGTATAACGGTTAATACACTAAATACACCATATAGTCTAGTATGAGTGTGCAATTGTATTGGGCAAAATGTAATAAGATCCACAGCTTTTGGAGGTTGACCGCTACTTCGCAACTTTCGAGGTTGTCCGAAGTGCTGCACTTAATTTGGAAATTCGTGGCCTCTTAGGGGTTACTGTGGTCCATTGTGTGTGGTGTATTTAGTGTAACGGATTTTGCTGCAGGGAAGAACTCCACAAACACCAACGGTAGTATGTGCCCCTCTTCAGCTGTGGCATTTGCAAGCTGCGGTGGAGCTTCTGAGAATGTGTACAATCTCGAATTTGACACACAGTGGGGTGAGTGACAGGATCGCATTTGTATATTCGGCGGAGTATTGAGAGAGTTGTCTGGACCTGGGTTTTTGGAAGCTATTGCGCCTCAGTGGATGACTAAGAAAATGTAAGCATGGTCTAGATTCAAAATCTACGATATGCATCTAATTTCTTTATTGCATTTCCGAGTGTACAGTTTCTTGTATATGGACACTTTTTTTATTGGCTGCAGGTTGATGTGTGCAAGTGAGACTGACATAAGCTTTGTGGGATTGATAGTTGGGCTGTAATTTTACCAACCGAGACCAATCCCAGGCGAGTTCCAAAATTTGAACTTGCTATATACCAAGCACCAAAGGTGGGTTAAGAGGGGTTACAGCTCTTCTTTGAAAATAACGTGTGAATTTTGATAAAGCATGTGGTCTTGGTGAACCTGAATAAACGAATATGGTGGATCATCTTGCTTTTGAAATTCAGTTTGGGATCTAATTGGGGGGATCCATTGAAATGCTATTACTGTCATTCATCGGGTATTAGCAATTCTAACTAATCTGTCACTGATTAGTTACAAATTCTTGTGTCTCCGTTCTTGATCTAACAAAGGTTTATTTGATCTTTCTTTGTGCAGGTTCCGTTACCACGCACTGTGATTTCCCTATCAAAGGCTGAAGTGGAAGAACCTAAACTAAGCTTATCAGACCCAGTTGTAATCATTCTGGATAGAAATACAAGTAAGCTTTCCTTTCGCACTAGCCACGAGTCACATAGTTAGGTTTCTCGATTAATCTTTGGCAATTGACACTCTGCATTGCAACAGAATCGAAGTACAAATTTTTGGCAGAGTCGGAAGGTGACAAGGCGCAACTGGAAAAGTTTTATAAGTCTTGCAAGGGCATCTCTCAGGTAAGAATTTCAGTAAGACGCCATATGTGTAAAATGTGAAACAACATCCATCTTGCCTTGTTGATATATTCCTTGTCTCGACTCTGAGGGAGGAGGAACTAAGCAACGGAAACTTATATTGCCTATTAAAAATTGAGTACTTGTTTAAAGCATTTAGTAGCATGTAGAATCCTCTCATTTCAAAGAAAAGACTTTGTCATGTCTAGTATAATCGCAACATGTTATAGAATTAGTGTCATTCTAATATAGTTGAACACAGTACTGTATTTCAAATCTTCATTCAGCCGAAGTTATATTGAGAATCGTACTCCAAGCACTGTACTGAGAAATATAAGAAAAGACTCATGGAAAGTACATTTTTCTGTTTGAGGTAGAGGCACTTGCGGTTAGCCTCTACTTCTTGTTCTTGTTTTAACCCTTAAATGACCATAGGGCTTAGTATATACCGCACTACAAGGAAACCATGGTCGAATCTACAAAAAGTTGACAAAGATTGTGACCTAATCTACAGTATGCTGTAGATTAGGTCACAATCTTTGTCAACTTTTTGTAGATTCGACCATGGTTTCCTTGTAGTATACGCTGCCGTATAATTGACATTTTCTACCAATAAGAAGTTTTAATTTGGGATCTCAAGTAGCTCACTAGAACCGCGTTGATCTATTCTCCAACTTCTTTGTTGATCTCAAATGTAGTAAAGGTGTGAATCTATTCTAAATAGAAGAAAAACTCCTCGTATTCTACTGGTCGCAGCGGCACGCTTAGACGTTTAGGGGTTAAGTCTTCAATCTGTTGTTGCTACGAGCTCAGTCATTGTTTTTATTGCTTATAGACTGCTCCTAGCGGAGGTAAAGTTCCTCCGATTCAGAGAGCTGTTTCACAAGACTCAAAGGTTTCACAAGCTGCAGCTCAGCTTCACACCCACAGGGTTGGTGAAGACACACTGGGTCCTCCAGTAAGCTCTGAGAAGCCCAGGCACCGTAAGGAACGTCTGAAGTCCTCTCGTGTCAATGACGCTGGGCCAAGCCAGATCTCATCATCAGTGTTGCCAGTTCGCACATCAGTTCCTGACGTTGTAAGAGAAGCCCCTGCACTACTGACGTCTCTCCCGTCTGCTCCGCCCCTTCCATCGCCAGAAGGAACGGCATCCACGGAAGCGGAGAAGGAAAACCAGTGTGTTGTTTGCTGGAATGCCGCGGCGCAAGGTGTGTGTATTCCGTGTGGTCATTTGGCAGGTTGCATAGACTGCTTGGGAATGATCAAGGCCAAGGGTTGGGGTTGTCCTGTTTGCCGGGCTGCAATTGAGCAGGTCATAAGAGTGTACGCTGTTTAGAGGCTTCTTACATTAAAAAACGAAGGTTCAATGAAGAGGAGGCGTGTCATTGCTCTATTAGCACTTGCAAAATAGTAAGAAAGGGTAGTCTTTTTTTCTTTTCTTTTTTTCATTTTGGTTTTGTTTCAGGAGCATGTCTTCTGCGATTGTGACAGATAAATGTGACGATTATACAGAAATTTGCGTCCATTTATAGATTTTTTTTAAAAGTGTGAGGTCGTTTTGGCTGAGCCTGAGGAATTGGAGAAAAAACTCGTGACAATTGCAGGCTCTGTTCGTTAGCTTAGGTGTATAAGTGTTTGGGCTCATTATTGGTTTACAAAGGTAGGGTTTAGGGTGTAGGGTGAGGTAGGCTTTAGTGTGATGGGATGGAGTTTTAGTTTGGCTGTGAGAATTTTACACGATAGCTACAATTGTTAGTTGCCAATTTTTTTGAATGAGTACGATTCTATTGATATATCCTATCAGTGAAGGCTCAGTGTTAGAGCCACGAGGGTTACTAAGTTGTCAAGTACCTCATTTCCACAAAATAGAAAAATTGGTGCTCGACGAATTAACTATCTCTGTGTAGTATATAAAGTAATGTTTGGCAAGTTTGTAACCTCTTTGATATTTTAGTTTTGCAAAGTACAATAGTTCGTTTTTTTGCCCACACTCGTTGAGTATCACTTGAGGGTATTGCCATTGCCGCTTCAATCAGCAGTTTTTGCTATTGACACCATATTCTACCCTCACATTACACATGCCCATTGCTCTCCTCGCAACTTTTTGCTTCATGTTTTCTCCTTGTGAAAGTTGACATTGCTAGCACCTTTGCAATCCGCGATGCTCTGATTGCACATTCAAAGGTGGGCATTGTTTTCAATTTCTGTAATTGTGATACATTAGAAAAATGTATTGTGGTGAATGACAACTTGTGGTTGCATTAGCAAAGGGTGTGGGTCGCATGTGTTGGCAATAGCAATTTGCTTACTTGAATTCATATTTGGTTACATATCTTGGATCTAAGTTTTGGCAAAGCATGAAGTTAGTTACTCATGTACGTAACTTGACGCATATAAAGGAGATGTCTTTGGTAAACCATATAGCTAAGATAGGTGTATCTTTTAGATCTCAAAGTTCAAGAATTGCAAAACATTGTACTTATTAACATTTTTTATGAAGGAACATCCTTCACTTCTTGAGCAAGTGTATGGAATGTGATTGTCATAGGAATTTAGTATAATGTTAGGATTACTAGAACACTACATTATTGTAATGACAATACATGATGCACACTTCCAAAATTCAAAACAAATTCAGCAACCTACACATATCAAAGATGTGGTACTTTGTATGTGAGTTTTTTTTGTGAGTGAGGCCAAAGGTTTGTAGAAATCATGCGACCTCCACTATAACATGATTTCAATTCCATGTACTACGTTAAAAGAGTTGATGTAGTCTTTGTCACCACAAGAGTAAATTTTTAAATCAATACACCAATAATGGTATTTAGTGTTCGACAACATTAATTGCAAAATGTATCTTTAAATGCAACATCACTACTATTGTTATCAATGCTAAAGGGTGATTCAAACTATGTTCCAAATCCCAAGTCCCACTTCAATTTGAGAATCTGATTGGCGAAGAGGCAAAAGATGGGACTTTATGTTACAAACTATGCCTCAAGTCCCACATCCCACTTGCTTACATGGCGCCTACATGGTAGCACTTTTGGAAGTTTTGGCACCAAAAAAGTGGGACTTCACTCAAGCTTTGAGTTGACCAAAATGCTAGACCCATCTTTTCTAGCCCACAAAGATGGGATTATGCACTCTTGTGGGACTTCATCACTTGGGACGTGGGACATAGTGTGAACCACCCCTAAATATCAACATACACACTACTTGTCAACTAAGTGCCCACTAAAAAAACTAAATAAATATCATTATAATTTTACATGTATTAGAGTAGTATTTAATACTAAAACTAATTGTCAACATGAACATTAATTGTTAACAAAATGAGAATTATAGTGAGTTAAATGATAAGGTAAATAGAATTATAAGTACCAAAACACAAAGTACCATAATTGATGGTCTTAAATACATAAACAAATATGACACTTCCATCCCTTCTTAGTTTCATTTGCCTTTCTTAAGGCATTTTTGGTTTGGTTGGGAGGTGAATTTGGTTGAAACGAGGGAGAATTGTCTTCAAGCTTGTTGCAAAGCCAAATGGGAAGCTAGTGATCTCAACTTGGTACTAAAAAGGAACTTGCAAAATTCAAAGAGTTGATTATTATTAATATGATTGGCAAGTGTAATTGATTCTTTAATAATTCCTTTCACATTTCTCCTATCCCTCTTGCAACCAATTACTCCAGTCACGCGCTCCCACGTCCCTAACAGCTTGAAAGCCAATGCGCATTGAAACTACAAACTCCTTGAAAAAGCAACTACAGGTATTGTACATGTAACACGGATCCCATTTACCAATTCTAGAGCTCTTATCCAAGTGCCTTAATTGAGGACGCCCTTATAAAACCAATATGTAGGGGCTTCTTTAAGTAAGGTAGGAGCACCCATAAGCGTCAGTGTTTCCATAACCGTCACTTCTGAAATCTTGAAAAATCTATGAAAATGAATAGATGTAATGACAAAAATGTATGTATGAACATGAATTCTTATAAGTGGTTATGGGTGCAATGGCAATTTATTCTTTAAAAATTCATAACTTATTTTCACAATATCCAAATAATATATTTGAAAATACAAACTCATTTTTTTCTGTTCCTAATAGAATCCTATAATTTGCTAGTTGTTTATTAATAGTCATCATGTTCAAAACCCTTAGTTTGACGTTTATGGGTGCTCCAACCTTAGTGAGTACCACCAAAAAATCGAAGTCACATCACCGACTGGGTACAGGTCATTATTTCCTGGCATGGAGGAAAGCATGGGCAGCCTATGCAGGTAATGAACAAACATTGCAATCTATTACCAATCCACATGTAGACCGTGTGGCCCCATTATAGTGTTTCCTCATGCACACGTGTCAGAAGCATGGTCACTCCATGCTTTGAAAAACTACGTAGGAGCCCAGTATCCAAAGTATCCTAGAATGAACTCAAAAAAGCAGGAGTGTATTGAAAAGCGTGCCTTAACCCCTGAACGTCACGAAAACCCTTTGCTGCCATATGTACCCTGAACGTCACGAAAACCCTTTGCTGCCATATGTACAGACATATTTGAGCTGCTCTGAAGACTTTTCAAAAAAAATTATTCCAATTTTTTTTATGCACCCACCATCATATAACCCTTGTATGGTTATAATACTTAATTTCCAACTGATTCAAACTTCTGAATATTGGTTGCGACCGTATTTGGTACCGTAGCTCCAAAGCCCAAGGGCCCTTCAATGGTTAACCCCTACACAAAATATTGCATCGAGGTTGCCCACACTAATTTCTCGACATTCTGCAGTACATAAATATTTACTACTGCTACAGTGATTTCATCAACAATTACTGCAATAAACAACATTTAAAGAGTCTTACAACAACAAGATAGCGGAAAAACAAACTAGCGGCGTCTAAACTGTAACTCATGTGACATCCAAGTTCATATCCAAGTTCATATAGAGCTGCATGCACCTCCAAGTGGCAAGTGATGAGTCATGAGGTAACTTTCCAGGGTAAGGAAACCTAATTGTTAACGCAACCTAAATGCAATATTTAATGTAGAGGAGGCATATGAAAAGCCGGTTGAACATGAGGAACCAAGGACATTACCACGGAGAACGTCAAAAAACCTCCCAAAGCACTGGTTCAACACACTTGCTCAACACTGAAATTACAGCATGGATTGAAAGAAATCTATCAGTTAACTGCGCACTCCTACCAATTGCAGACATTCAAACGCCACCATTCATGAACCAAGTCTACAACGAAGTTGTCTTCATGTGAATACATATCAGACATCAACAATACACACTAATAAAAAACTTTCCAAACAAAAAATCGTCGGCAAAAGATCAGTAAAATAACAACAAAGTTGTTCATATAAAAAGCAGTTGGAGCACAAGCACGCACTCAAACCCGTCATGAAAACTTGATAAATGATATATTACATAGCGCGTTGATCAAAACCATGGGTGACAAACACCATGCGAAGCAAAAGTGGAACACAAATGAACCACAAAATGGGGATAGAATTACCGGATAGGCAGACTGCCGCTCCAACAAAAATGTAGCCAAATCAAATGACGAAGAGTAGACAGGCTAAAGATAGGAAAAATTTCCTAAAGGGAAAATTTTGGAGCACCTCTCAAAAGAGGGCAACTAAACTGCAAAGAGGACTCACTACAATACCTATGGAACACATGGCAGAGAGTGGCATTTGACAAGGCTTTTCGTGAGTTAATTAAACACCCCTGCAGAGAGAAGAAGGCAACTAACTTCATATAAGGGAGTTGAAAAAGCTTGGCTGTAGGGGAGGCTGAGAAGCGGCCGTCACGCCCGTCACGCCCATAGCGTCCGTCACGCCTGTCGCATCCGTGTCACGCCCGTCGCGTCCATCACGCCCGTCACCTGCCTTTGGGGTTAACAAGCTGGGAGAAGACGGCGCTGGCGGAGGCGTCCTCCAAGTCGATGTCGTCGTCGTCGTCGAGACTACCGAGGATGTGACGCTCACTAGAGACAGACGACTCGTCGTCATCAAGGGGGTGCGAGATCATGGGCTGAGGCATAAGCGAAACCATGGGCGCGCTGGCGTCCATCAAGTTGGGCTGCTGCGGCGACGCCAGCGACGCTTCATGCAGTTGCAATGCGTGTTCCAAATTCCACAACACATCACCCATAGCAGGACGATTAACACCCTGCTCCTGCAGGCACTTCTCCGCGGTCTCACCAAACTTCCGAATCGAAGCAGGGTTGCACATATTAACAAGCCTGGGGTCCATAATCGTCTCTAGCAACCCCTGCTTCTGCTTCTGCAACGCCCATTCTGCAAGATTAACCTGGTCGCGAGAGAGCGCGGGATTAATAGCCGGCCGAGCGCACAGCACTTCCATAAGCACCACGCCGAACGAGTACACGTCAGACTTCTCAGTGAGTTGCTGCCTACGGAAGTACTCCGGATCTAAATACCCAAAGCTCCCTTTCACGGCGGTGCTAATATGCGTCTGCTCCAAGCTGGGGCCCGTCTTGGACAATCCGAAATCCGCAACCTTAGCAACCAGGTTCTCATCCAAGAGAATGTTCGTAGTTTTCACGTCGCGGTGAATGATGCCCTGCGCGGCGCCAGTGTGAAGGTAATGCAACCCACGTGCGGCGCCGATGCAAATCTCTAGTCGTTGCTTCCATCCAAGGGCGGGTAGTTCGGTGCCGTATAAATGCCCACGAAGAGGGCCCTCGGCCATGTAATCATAGACCAAAATCATCTCACAATGCTCCTCGCAATACCCAATCAACGACACCAAATGCCGGTGCCGCAGCTTCGACAGCAACTCAATCTCAGTCTGGAACTCCGTCAACCCTTGCTCGGAGCACGGGTTACCCCGCTTCACCGCCACTTTAGTCCCGTCGTCAATCTCCCCTTTAAAAACCTTCCCGAACCCACCGACGCCGAGAATCAAACTCTCGTCGAAGTTATTCGTCGCGTCCTGCAACTCCGCGAACGTAAAATACCGACCCAGGTTCGACCCCTGCACGGTCGACACGTAGCTCCCGGTGCCGCTCTTCCCCGACGCCGCCGACATCTTGCTGTGATCCGACGTCGCGTGGTGCCCGGGCAGCGGCAGCCACGCCGGCGGCGCGTGCTTGCGGCTCTTGGCGGCACGCAGCTTGGTCGATTTCTTCCGCCAGCAGCAGAAATAGACGAGGACGCCAATCAAAGCGACCGCGACGACGCCGGCGACGCCGGCGCCCGCGATCGCGCCGACGCTCACGCCTTCACTCCCGCCACCGCCGCCGTTCGGCTTCACCCCCACGCCGCCGCTCAAACTCCCCTCCGTAGAATTCAGCTTCCAAATCTCGATTCCGTTCAGAATCACGTCGCGAATCGTCGACCCCGGGGACGGCACGGGTCCGATCTGGAGCCATAGCTTGTTCGCCCCGGTCTCCATGTTCGCAATGTAGTCCCGGTACGTCGCCGCATTGGCTTGTCCGGTAACCTGAATAATATCCAACCCCGTCGCTGCCGTTTGATTGTTCACGTACACGTTGAAAATCCGCTCTCCCATAGCGTTCACAAGCAGCTCACAGAAATGGAGCCGGACAAAGTAGCTGAATCCCAGATCCACCGGGAAGATCCACGTGATATTGAACACGGCGTTGATCGTCGCCGTCACGCCCATGGTTCGTGCTGAGTTGTACACGCTCGGCGGGGCGATATAGGTCTCCATGGGCGGGAGGTACTGGATCACAGCAGTCGGCAACGAGTGCGCTTGTCCTGTTGCAGCTTTGTACAGATACGCGTCGTCCATTTGCCAGTTGCGCCATAAGCCTTGCGAGTCGTTAGCTGGGAGAATAGCACCCCCGCCTACGTTCACATGATACACCATCTCCACCGCTGTCGTAGGACTCAACGACAACACCACCCCGGGTTGCGCAATGGACAACGCTAACTTCGGAACGAGATCATCCGGCATGGAACTCACCTCAATCGCGTTCACGAACGCGAACGACGTCGGAGCTGGTGCGAAGTTGATTACCAGAGAGTTGCTGGATGTGTTCAATGAGTACTCCCGGAACACGAGTGGATGTGCGTCGGTGGAGAGTGACGATGGCCGGAATGCGTCCAGGAGCATGAACTCGTTCGCTGTGACTGAGAATGTGGATGTGTTGGGAGTGAAGTTGGTGAAGACGAAGGGGAAGAAGTGAAGCCGGATGAAGTGGCGCCCTGGTGTGACTGTGAATGTGTAGGAGGAGTTCGTTGTGAAGATTCGGGATTGCTGGTAGAGCTTAGGGTTTGGGAGATTTGCATTCGGGACCGACGTGGAGGCCAAGACGCCTCCTGGCGCTGATAATTTAGGGTTTGCTAGTCCGGCTGGCACTGCATCGCCTGCGAACAAGCGGCCGTCCGCGGATACGTCGGTTGTGGACCCGCTGGCTATGAAGATGTTGTCCGCCGGACTCCATGTTGATTGCGCGTGGAGGCATATGCACAATGTCGATAACCCTAGCAGAAACAATGCAGAGCCGCCTCGCAGCCCCATCGCTCGTCTCCAATACTCCACGGCTTCACAAAATCAAGCGCGTGGAAGGCAAGCAAGCAACGCTTTTCATGCCATTGTACTGTCAAGCCGCGCCATTGTCGCCTCACTCGTCGCAACCGACGCCATTCCTGTACAACCAATTCGCCGCCGCACATGTAAGCACGCAAGATACACACATACAAAGACCTCAACACGATCTGCTCGAGCTCGCGACACTCGCTGCCGTCGAAATTACACAATGCACTTGCAACTTTGCAATGCAGCGATGTACGCTTTTGCCACGATCGGTGACGACAACCTGGGTACCGTTTCTACAGCTACGGAATCATGAGGAGACAGACGCACGTACCTGCAGAAGAAATCACCAACTGCATGTCCAAAACCCCCGCCCTTTCAACAGCTCATGACGAAAACTCGAGGCTCCTCTGTCACTTGCAGGCTTAGATCTACTTGCTTGGTCACAAGGTTGTATAAAGAATGCAGCCGTCCCTAACCTTTCCACCGCACGGATTCCATTCGAAACTCCACCTCCGACTCGGCAATGCTCCCTCGCATGCTTCACCCAAAAGCTTCACAAGACCTAAAGGTTTGAGTATTCTCAGCAAGCGTTCCTTTCCTTCATCTTAACAAAACGTATCAAAAAACGTGCAATCCCGCTAGCTCAGATCTCTTGCCACCTCGCATTAGAGCGTCCCATGTGGTTCGTCACTGCATACGCAAAGTTTATCACAAGAGGAGGTCTACAATGGGCTACAATGAGAGCTCGAAGCGCGGTAACGCCAAATGCGTGCAATGGAAACCCCGCATTGCACTCTTCTCATGCGAAGTGGATGTTGCAAATGCTCGTAAAGAAGCTGGCAAGAAGAATAGCAAGCAAGGAGCAGCGGGAGAGACGAGGTGCGAGAGAGACGCGCCGAGCATTCCCAAGACCGAGTTATTAGAGTTCCGGAAACGTGGGAAATCTGAGATGAGGGAGAAATTGGGCACTTGGGGTGCGTTCGATTGGAACTGAATCCCCTTGAAACCAGGAGATGCTGCTTGGTGACGGAGATGGTGGGCCGCAGGTTGTGCAGCAGCAACTGTGATGTGCCGCAAAAGGTGTTCGTCGCGGTCGTCGTTGTTCGAATGCGTCAGAGTGTGTCAGAGTGTGTGTCAGAGTTCCTCGTCGCCGCCCTCGTCGCCCGCGTCGCCAGCGTCGCCTCCCTCGCGGCGCGAGCCCCCGCGCAAGGACGGTGGATGGATGGACAGTGGACGATGATTGGCGCGGATGAGAACTGTAATAGTAGCGAAGAATATCGATGGATGTTGTTCGCAGATCAATGCAGGGGTACATAAGGCAGCTGCCTCCATAAGCGTGAGTTTAAGCACTTTAGCATGGTTAGTTGGATAAGCGCAAAAATTATAACATTAGATTGGAAACATAGAACAAAAAATATTAGTTTAGTTTGGGAAGTTATCCACATAGTCATGTGTGAGTGGATATTTTTCAAAGTGCTAAATCACTAAAATTGTAAGAACCATGTGTAAGAGATGTTAAAAACAAGATTTGTTGGTTCTTGAATAGTGAGATGGGTACTCAAAACCGTCAAACTAGTCACCCACAACCATCGCTTTGTCACCCATAAACATCACTTAATTCACTCATAAGCATTTGCTTTTTTAATTATAATGTTAGTGACGCCCATGGGGATGGTCTCGCTTTAGGGTGCGGCTACCTTAAATTGTTTTAGTATAAGTAAGGGCAATGCCCGAGGAGGAGGAGATTGCAAGAAACAAAGGGTCAACAAGGAAGGTGGAGCCTGCCAGAGAGGCTGTTTTTTTCTCGCAATCTTTGACGACAAGAGGCAATTGTTCAATGTAAACCATGGGCAGGATTCAAAAAAAATGGATGAAACAAAAGCAAGAATGAAAATTTTGGATGAAGAATTCACAATCCCTGATTATGCGATTTTGCCCAAGTAATTGCGAATTGTAGTACAAAACCCACCCCGCAAATGAAGAGCAGGAATCTTGGCCGTGGTTTACGTTAGTAATATAGATGTTTCTATAGTCTTAACATGAGGATGTTTGTTTTATAACAAATAATCTCAATGATAAGTGCATATGTTGGTTGTGCATAGATGAATGGTAGTTTTGAATGGTGGCATGGATGAATGGGGATGAAACGAGGGGAAGGCATCAACGCTATTATTTTCATTTTTTGTTTTTAGCTTTACTTGCCAAAGACGTGGGTTGTAGGTTGAATTTTTTACAACCTACTTTGAATTTTAGTAGTAGGCAGGCCTAAGAACTTTTAGCTACATGCATGGCAACTTATTAGTTTATAAATGGCAACTTTAAAGTTTAGTTCATATATTCTTCAATTATGTGAATTGGTGATGTCTAACATCAATCTTCCATAGTTGTTTTAGGGTTTAGGGATAATGTTGAACTTGGACATTTGCAAAGTGTACAATAACTACAAGTAGTCAGTCATTTGAGGGAGGGCAAGTGATTAAAAAGCACATTTACACTTCGCATTATAGCTAGGTAGGGGGGAATTAAATATGATTGATGGCTACTCAAGTTGTCTTATTTTGAGGTCCCATCAACGACAAGAGAGCACGTCAAATCACACCTTACCTTGAAGGCAGTTTTGCATCTTGAAATTTTGGGTACTTTTTAAATTTTCTCTTTGTTTTTACAATAGAGTTTTAGCACAACCAAATTTTAGATATAAATTTTGCAAAATTTAGCCAGATTTATTACCATTGATCTCCACCAATTCAAGCTCTTTCAAACTTTTCCATGTGTTTTGGCAAGGCCTCAAGCCCCTTGATCTCCACCCATGCTCTTTAAAAAGGTGGCCTCGCACTCCAACACACCACATAAATAAGCAATTGACCACTTATCAAGGAAAGTAAAGGATAAAGCTCACTAAAATTAGGGTGAATAGTGAATGAATAGTGGCTTCAAGGCCTCTTGCTAGACATAGCACAACCCAATGTCAAGAGAGGGTTTCGAGAGGGGTCTCAACATATTTCATCCAATTTTAGCGTGTTGGAGTCACTAGTGGAGACGCTCTTAACATTCCATCGTTTGTTGTCATACTACTAAAATTAGTAGGACCTCTATAACATCACATAGATTGGAGATATTAGATACAATGTGAAAACTTGTTGAATTTTTTACTTTACATTCTATCTAAATTATGAAAACCCTAAATTTTAATGATGATCTGTAATATCACATCCAACCTTTGCAATATCATATCTTCAATCAATCTTGGATTTTATAACAATTCTAATGGTGAATGCGTAGCGGAACAAAGCACCAACGGCTAGTATAATGAAAAATATCAATTAAAAGTACACAATTTTGGATGTGCGTGGATGAGTTGTAAACTTTGGAGGGGTGGCGTGGATGGACAGGGATGAAACGGGGAGAAGCATGCGATTGGAACTTTGGAAGGGGTGAAGTAGGGGCGACGGGGATGGATGAGAAGTTGCGTTGTCATTCGTTGTATGGTTGGACTGACTTCCAGGCTGTTAAAGCACTTGGGCAAAGGACAAGGGCCAACTGGCTTTGGGGGAGTTAACTTAAATGCTGGGCTGGTGCCAGTGCTCTGCAATGGAAGGAAGATCAGAGCCGGAACGAAAAAGAAAAAGTTTCTATTCTGTCCAAACTTAGGAGTGTACCCCCTTCCAAATCTATAAAAATTGAAGATCTCGTTGTTGTGCTTTTCCTTTCATGACCACATTGGGAAAATACACCCGTACATCAACAGTTTTGATACAGTATTGACGGATTTTCTGTCCTCAGCAATATTGATGCAGTATTGAAAATATGTTGTTATAGTATTGTAAAATTAGCACTTTTAGTAATATTGCAATGATTAATAATTTTGTAGTGTTGATGCAACAAGCTCAATTGAAGCAATACTGCAGCATTGGTATATACTAGAATTTGCTCAAATCCATATTACAAACAACCAATTAATTAAGATAAAGTTTGTATTGATACAATATTGCACAAATATTGCTATATTTTTAATCTCTATCCAATTACAATAATGTTGCAATATTAAAAATATACGCTAATAATACTGAGGAATTCAATATTGTTGTCATATTGATTGCAACAATATTCTTAACTAAGAATTGTTTTGCATGTATAATGCAACTATACAATTTACAATAATTCTTTTGTGTTAAAACAATACTCCCTCTGTCCTAATATAAACCTCCAAATTAGGCATAGTTCTTGTCCCACTAAAAAGCTCCTTTTTGCTAATTTCAATTATTGAGAAAGCATTTGTCATGTCCAATGATCTCATGGGGGTAAGTTAAGCAATTAAAGAGCATTCCTATCCTAACAAGCTTGGCCTTGCCCATATGAGGTACCATTGTTGCCATTAATCATTAAATCATCAATAATGAGGAGCTAGCAACATGTACAAAAATGATACTGTTTGCATGGAATTTGGATGTCTAACTGGCAACATAAAAACTTGAGATTTTGCAGATATTTGGTAGGTGGTATATTGATTCTAGAGTGCATTTGTCACTAGCATAATGACTTAAAATATAGATAATCCCTCATGGAGAAGTTTTTTGGAGGTTTATAATGGGACACAGGGAGTACTATGCAAGTATTGCATGAGAATAGGATTTTTGGTACTCTTGCTTTAATGTGGAGGGCCCATTCTCCAAGATGGAGAAGACTCATTCTTCACCATGGGAGGTGAAGAATGAGTGGATGTGAAGGTATTGCCTTCCCAAATGTTATTTACTATATGTTTGTAAATTACCATTATATTTTACTAATTGACCCTTATATTATGACTACTTCTATACATTTGAGTATGATGGTTCAATCAGTTTGCTAAACTTAATTATAGTTTTAAGAAAATTTGATGATCACGTTTTTTATTAGACCTCATATTGGGATTGCAAGACTTCTTGGAGGGTGTTGTGCAATGGGTTTTTTTTAAACTTAATCTTCCACAATTTAGTTTTTAAACTTACTAAACTTTGGTAGCCATTAAAGAATAGTAAAAAAACTGTTTTTAGAAAAACTTGATCTTAAAAAAGATCTTAAGTAAGTTAACTCTCATTTTCAAAAGTTTGTTTGACATTTTGAGCCTTGAATAAAAAATTATACGCAAAGTTCTAAGAGGGGTTGAAAAGGAAATTTTCATGAACATTTTCAAACACCCTCTCATAATTTTGTACATAACTCTTAAATGAAATATCAAAATTTGAAATGGGTTTAAAAAAATTAAATCTAACTTAATTTAACAACTTTTTTTAGTCCAAGGTATTCTGAAAAAGTTGTTTTACTATGCCAAAGTGGCCTTCAAAATTTGCTAATTTTAGAAATCAAATGAAGAAGAATGAGGATAACCAGGTAAATTTCAATTTAATACCTACATATGCATGGCTTAAATTGTGTGGTGCAACAATGTGACCACACCATTAGAACTCTATAGTTGAGTGCCTTTGGGTTGGAATAGCACCTAGATTGGTGACCTCTCAAGAAGTCTCAGTGTTGTGGCAGATTGTGTGGTGCAATGGCAGAGTTCCTTGCTGCTTGTGGCTTGCCGATGCATTATATGATATTGGAGTATGACTCTTTCATTACTATATCAATATTGATTTCTTATATAGCACATAATATTGTTTACGTATAGTAACATTATTGTGTCTGTTTTAATTGCTTGCAATATTGTTGCAATATTGCATCAATATTATATTGTGAAGCCATTGCAATCAATATTGATGCAATATTGCTACAATACTATATAGAGTAGAGGTTTTTTCCCAATGCATGTTGCATAATGTTTTGTTTCCTACTACATTCATCCATTGAGTATATCCCATTAGTAAATGTGACACTTAGGACCACTTCAAATTATGGCTAACCAAGTCAAGAGGCCATGGGATTGAGTGGTCAAGAAGATGATCTAAAAATAGACAATGACATGTTGTTTTTGAAGCCTTAACCCCTAAAGGACCAAGCAAAGTTTTCAACAAAAACTCTTCAAAAATTGCCATTTTTAGAGCATCAACCAAATTTGAAAACAAAAACATTTTTATGCTTATGTGACCATAGGATCTTGTAAAAGAATGGTTTTAGAAGATGTGGAAAAAAATTCAGATTTTTCCACCACATGGATTGGAAGTTAGAATGGTTTGAATATTCAAAAATGTCTTACAAAAAACCGGGCAGCTACCCTTTAGAAGGTGAAATTCCTAAGGAAAAAAGGCCATGTGGGTGGTGCTTCTGTAAATTCCTTATTTCACTTGAGTAAAGTACACGTCAAAAAAGTTTCAAATCATTTGGAGTTGTATAACATATGGAAAAAAGTTAGTAAGTAAAAAGAAGTAAAGAATGATTTAAAACACTAAATTATTAAGAATTTAATTATGGAAATGAAAAATGCCAATCCCAATGGTCATAGTGTTGTCATAAACAATATTCATCCTTTGGTTTTGTTTTTTTTCCAAAATGTTGAAAATTGAGTAAAATAAAGAACTTCAAAGTTTATTTTGGAGTAGAGAGCCCATAACTGCCTGCAAACAAATAATCCTCATAATTTTCATCTTGTTGATCAAAGCGGAATGATTCAAAGCTTCCTACATTCACATAAATCCCCTAAACCAATTTAAAAATTTTGTTTTTGAAAAAAGTGATTTTTAGAAATCTGCCCAAGCTGCCCAACAAACGTAAAAAACAACATATTAGGCCATAACTTTTTACTCATAATTCCAAATGTTATGAAATTTAGTGCATATGAAAGAATAACCTTGTCCCCACATTTTGTTAAAATTTTAGTTTGAAATATGAAAAGCTCCAATCACATGTACCTGCCCAAAATCACTATGTTTCTAAAAAGGGGGTTTGGTCTTTTAAGGGTTAAGCCCATTTTAGTAAAAAGCCTATAAAGGCCAGATTTAAAATCCAAACTCCTAACAATGAACTTCCATGGCCGCTTGACTTGAATAGCCATAGTGTGAAGCCTCCAAATGTCAAGCTTAGAATCCAAATCCAAAACATTTAGTAGAACTTCCAATTGAACAACCAAGATCTTGTCAATATTGGATTATTTAGATTTGATGGTGAAAACATTGATACTTTCTTCTAATAATGAAATTTTAAACTCTAAGCAGATTTTAAACACTTTTAATTATTTTCCTTATAAATTGGGTGGACTTTGTTTTGAACGTACCAATTGAAAAAAAGTTTGATTTGATAATCGATATTTTTTAATCAAAAAATAAAATAAGAAATTGCACATTTTATAACTAGCTTGAAAGACACTACAACCAACAATCTGCTTCCCAAGCGGAGTTTTTGTTTCCATCCTTGGAAACCTATGGATAAACTCTGCTTTCTACATGTGCCACTTCATCATATCATTACAAAATTACAAAATTCCATATGGTGACGTGCATTTTGTATGTCTAGGGTATGTGCAAGGAACTATTTCGAGGCCACTTTCTTACAAAATCTTTCGTTGTTTGGACATTGGCGGGGAAGAAATTGGGTGAAAAATGGACAAAGTTGGCGAATCCCTCTCAAAGAAATAGTAGGATAGTAGGTGCACTAACTTGGATAAAATATACAAGCATTAATTGATTTTATGGACAAATCTGCACATGTGGATGATTCTATCCATTTATTCTCCACATGCATATATTCCTGGGTGCATGTCACTCGACAAAATGAAAAATAAATAAATACCCCGGGTGTGTGTGACTCACACGAGGAGATACTAGGGGGTGTCAAAATTTGAACTTCTAGGAGTTCGTTGAAAAGTCAAGTTTTCAAAAGTGGGCCTTAAATTCATGATAATCAACCATGTCATTGAAAGTCATTTATTTTAGGTTTTTGTATACATGGCAATTTTGTGAATCTTCCAAATGTTTGAATTCCCTTTGTTGACCCTCTCCCCCTGCCATCAAGGGTGAGCTTCCATGTGGATCACATAATAGGAAAATGCAAAAACAAAAACTAATGTTACTTACAAAGTTATTTTTTTGCTTTTGCCTTTTTGGATACAAAACCACAAATGAGAATTTGCTCTTAAAGTATAACAAACTTGCATATGACTACAACCTGAGCGTCAAAGATTCTTGTTGTTTTTCTCATTAGATGCTACTCTTGTGTAACCCAAGAGTTCAAATGTTCTCTTGTAAGTTTTAAGCTTGAAACCCACTAAGGTAGTCTCAGCTCATAAACTGTGCACCTTCTTAAACCGTGCACCTTCTTAAACCGTGCACCTTCTTAAATGTACCTTACACGTACATGTTGTTTTTCACAGTTTTCAGTAATGTACAGGCAGTGTACATTTGAGAAGGTGCACGGTTTTAAAGTCCTATGACTTTCCACTTCAAATTTCATAATTAATTTCCCAAAGCTCCAAAAAATTTGAAACAAGTTGGGATAGATGTCAATTCCTCTTGTCTTTCAAGGAAAATTTACTGAAACATATTTCAAGAAGTTTCACCTCCCAAAATTCAGTTTCAGCCCTTAAATGCCCGGTTCTTGAACCTCCTACCTTACTGCAATGTGACATGGCTTTTGTTTTTTTAGTAATCAACTAATGTCAAAATCAAATGCTTACAAAAAGTTAAGAAATAAATAGTGAAATTTGTGAAAAATGAGTAAGAGCTATGTTGAAAACTTCACTACTAAAGGGCCAATACCTTGAAGTAAATGAACCACCATCTTTAATAGTTAACGATACAATTAAAACAAGTTACACTTAGCCCACTTACATTCATGGATATTATCGGCAAAAATTTATAATAATGAGATATTTTTCACTTTTATGATTGTCTTAAACTTGAAAGGACATGATATTAGTATTCAATAAATTTATGACAGTTGGTGCAATAATTACATAACTACAAAACCAATACCATCTTTAGTTGTCAGCAAATCACTTTGAAGGAAAAAAAAAGTTTCTACAAAGACAAAGGCAAATTTACCATATCGACCCCTAAATGTTTGAAGCACCAATTTTCCGTGATCAATTTTTTTAATTTTTGGTGGGAGCTAATCGACAAGTATGTATGTTGCATATCAAGAAGTGGTAGTGCATTGCATGCTCATTTGCAAAATTGTGGTCATGGAATTGGAAGAGGGGTCATCAATTTGAAGTAATAATAATAAAACGTGATATTCATTAAAAGGGGGAAAACATGTGCACCATTTCGTATTTCACCTTAATCCCAAATCGCCACCTTAAACTAAATTTGAAGGTATTAGATTCAGTCTAAGCCTCTAAGATTTTTTCCCTCACAAATTCCTCCTCTCAGGTGAGGCCATGTGTACCCAAAAAAAATGCTAGAGCTTGAATTAGGGTGACCACCCTAATCCTGCAAAAGTCCCACTTTGTAAGCCTTTTCCCTTTTTAATGAATATTGCGATATAAACACTAAATTACCATAAGTAATTGTTTCCCAATATTGTATTCAAAAGTTACCATTTTTGCATAGCAAATTTTGGGTAACTTCCAAAATAATTGTAAAACCTATATTCATCCACATCTAGCCACAAATATCCTAATATTTGCATGGCTACCATAAAACTTTTTTGGCAACACCATCAAAAAACCTTGAAGTTCAAGATCTTACGGTTACAAATTTTTTGTTTCAATGTTCAAAACTTCCAAAATACATTTCTAAACAGAGAAAAGTACCCTCAAGCATTGAGGCCCACTTTATACTTGGGGCCAGATCTAGGGTTAGCCCAAAGTCTTCAAATTTCAACCAACAGGGTTGCTTGGTTCTCTCAAATTTGGCTCAAGGGTTTCATACTAGGACCGGGTTGAAACTACTACTAATCCAATTTGGCGTCTTACATGGCACTATTTTGACGACAAAACTTCAGACCCAAGTGATGAAATCAGGACAAGTTTTATAAGAGGTGTACAACAACATTAAAGATGTGCTCAACAAAATGCTAACGTGGCATCGCCACCTCGGCAACTCGACGACATGAACCCGCCACCGTGGCAGAAACCTGACTTTCCCGCTCTAATTTTCTCCCTCGCGCTCACCTCGCCATCCCCATCACCGCAATGCTGCTGCACGGAACCCTCTCCCCTCTTCATGGTGGAATCGGAGAAGGGATTTTGCAAGCACCATCATGTATGGCCGGACGGCAGCGCAACTGGTCCGGGAGGTCAACAACGACGACAACCACATTCGCCGCTTCAATGTACGCCTTGAAAAAACCAATTCATACTTTCCCTGCATTGGAGCTTTTCTCTAGATTTCTAAACCAAGATGTTTATTGGAAAAAATCCTTCCACAGCGAATGCCGTGGATTCTGTTTTCTCAACAGATTGCTGCAGTTTTTCGTTGAATTTAGAACCATGCGTTGCTGGTTATTGTGTTTCTTCTCGACCTCAATGATGGGTTTGCACGTGCATTTACGATTGAACAGCTTTAATCTGATTGCCTTTGGTCTCAAGAAATGACTACAGTGCATAACACTTATAACCAGCAACTCCCAATTCAAGTGGTTAGCCTAAGGCTTTGTCAAAAAAAAGAGTTATCACAAATTCAAGTCCACCAAGATGAAGCTTAGGGTTTGTAACCAACAACTCCCAACTCAAGTGGTTAGTCTAAGGTTTTGTCAAAACAAAATGTTATCAAAAATTCAAGTCCACCAAGATGAAGCTTAGGGTTTGTCATGCTTGGTGGTGGAATTACTTTTGAGCTAATGAGTATATGTGTTGTGCTTTAGTATTTCTTGTTTGTCCAATAGTTGTTGGTTATAAGTGTCATGCACTATATGACGTCGTAGTTTGGATGCGTGACAGGCTTGCTAGTGTCAATTGATATTGCGAGGTGATGATGAGTTTGCAGGATGTTCTAGAATGTTGTTTTAAGAGGTGATATTACAGAGGTCGGAGTTTTATTGCCATGACAGTTCTGGATTATCGAGCTGTAAAATATTTTTGGATCTTTGTTTGGTTTGGTATGGGAAATGTTACTAACGTCACTCAATACTCACAAGTTTTTGGCATGCATTGTTCGATTTTTGTTAGTCCATGGTTAGGGTTTAGGGTTTTCACTCTGCTAAAACATTTTGTTCTGTGCTGTAGATAGTTTTTTCCATCGGACGATTTTCCTGTTCTTTTTTCTTTGTTCTTTTTTTCTGTACCGTTATTTTCATGTGAAGATGACACGGTGGGGTTGTTATGATCGCAGTATGATTTGTTCGACAAGGTCATTGCGGAAATTCAAGAGCACTTCCAGCAAGTGACGTCAATTATGGAGTGAGTACTTTGATCTCTATGTGTCTTATATATAAGTTCAGCACTTTCTTAATGTTCTTGCCTAATCTATACTTGATTTATTCCATCACATTGTTCTTCTATTTGGAGGATTGATATTTCGCTAACTACCTTTGCTCAATTTGGTTCCGACTCGTAATGTTTAAGATCCGACGATGAACTTGGTTAATAAATTCTTGAGAATGTTTGATTTTCTGAATAGGTGTTTCAAAATTCTAGGTATATCTGAGCTAGACTTGTGCACCTTTGAACTTATTTTACGTGTTGTTGGTATGTGGGGGTTAACATGATCATAACAGAATTTCTTGTGACTTGAGAGTCATGTTAGATAGCACAGATAAAAGCAATAAGCATGAGATAACTAGAAATCCAATCCTACTGCTCCAGTGGTGCAAAATCATTTTTGATTCATCCTACCTTGTTTTGTCTGAAGTCGGCTTTATAACAATTCCCAATTAACTTGAATAAGCAGGAAGGGTGGTGCTTACGTGGCTCGTATGTGACATACTTTTGAGCGATCGAAAGTGGCCTTGAGTAGTTTAACGATTCTCCTGAGGAAAAGTTCTGGTACTCACGAATTCTGAAACATTGCCACAGAAAAATGCAGGAAGAGAACGAGGATAGAGAGATATCAGCAGCAGATGAAAATTACAATGGAGCTCTCATTCATCATCAAAGCATCCTTCGAAACAAGCGGTGCCTGTTGGCTTACATGTACGCAAACGCACTTCACCTCGTCTAAGCCTCTGTTTGTGTCAAACAACACTTCGCAGCTCAGAAGTCCAAGGACTGTGTCTTCTCTAAACTCATCTGTCATGTGTCATGTTCTATGGAATTGGTAATATTAAGTGATTATTGCGACATGAAACATGTGAATTCAGAACTTCTAAGTGTAAAACAATATTTTTAGGAAGCACAATCGAAGGCCCGGAGGAGGAAACTCAACATACCTTAGGGTTTGGGCTTATGCTTTGATCTCAGCGTCAGGGTGCTTTTTGAAGGAGCTCGTAAATCACGAACCCTATAGTGTAGTGCGAGCAGGTTTTGTGATCAGGCTGGAATGCCTGCCTCTCACAGGGTGTGGTAAAAATATCCACAAGGAAAAGGGGTCTCCTAGGGATTGATACCATTGATCTTTGATTTTGTAAAAGTCACGAGGATCCTCCATACTTTCGATAAGACATTATCACTTTTAGTTCTCTATTTAACGCCAGGTCCGCCGTGGATCCTCTATACTGCTCCTGTCCCATTCTAGGAGTGTGTTGACGTACTGGTGCACCGGAAAGAATAAACACTAAGGTAGGTAGCTCGAAAAGCGACATTTTAAGGGCTGATCTGCCTTTCCATAGACATTTTGAGACAAGAAGATTTCTGTCTAATCTTCAGACAAAGAGAAATGGATGCCAAATGTAACACAATTTTTTCCATATTTTTTTGAAGCATTATTGAATTGTCCATGAATTTTCAAGGTTTTCTATAGTAGGCACCACTAGGTCTAATATAAACCATTCCCTTGCAACTTGTAAAGAAATGAGGTGAAATCAAGGAATATGATTGCTCTTACATTAGAATACACCTTTTCTTGTTTGATTAAAGAGGGTCCATTCAAGAATCACCTCAGATCCATTCCTGTGCTACCTATGGGACGCATTTCATGAGAGGGGCTTAGATTTATCATCTTTGTCTCAACGTTTGGTCGCGTCTGTTTCAGGTTCAGAGGAAACCTGGATGTTGTTAGATGACAGTTTGCGTTGTTGGACCAGGTATCACCGTGCAAACAGGCTGCAACTTTTGAGATGGCAGCTGGGCGCTGTACTCCCAGAGGATGTGAGAGGGCTCCTGCATCCATCCGAGAAGGAATTTGTGAAAAGTTACTCTGAAGCCTTGAGCTCCTACATGACAAAGTTGGACATCGATCTCACAGTGGTAAGCTCTCCCCACTAGAGATCCCTAAATCCCTATTTTATTTTTTGGTTTTAGGGCAGGTTCTATAACGAAGTAGAACACATGTTTTAATGCACTGTTCTCATGCAGCCATTTAAACAGTACTACAACATTGTTATAACACGCTCTCTTTCATTATCCTACGACACCGTTATTCTTAATGTTTCATTTTTCCCCATTTTTCCTCATTTCTCCCCGTACTTTGTTTTGCTTTGTTATAGTACTCCCTCTGTCTCTCTAAATCAGACACATTTCTTGTACTACTAAAAAGCTCCGTTCTGCTGATTTCAAACGCTGAGAAAGCGTTTGCCATGTTCAATGATCTCATGGGGGCAAGTTAAGCCATTAGAGAGCATTCCTCTCCTAGCAAGCTTGGCCTTGCCCATATGAGGTACCATTGTTGCTACTATTAAATCATCAATAAAAATTAGTTGGCAACATGCACAAATATGGTACTTTCTGCATGGAATTTGGGTGCCCAAACGACAACATCAAAGCTGGAGATTTGGCATACATTTGGTAGATGGTATATTGATTCTAAAATGCATGTGTCACTAGCACAAAGACTAAAACCACAGTTAATCCTTTGCAAGGAAGCTTTTTGGAGGTTTTTAGAGGTACAGAGGGAGTATGTTTTAATGCACTGTTCTCATGCAGCCATATAAACTGTACTACAACAGTGTACTACAACAGTGTTATGACACGCTCTCTTGCATTCTCTTACGACACTGTTCTTATTAGTGTTTCATTTTTCCCTATTTTTCCCATTTTTCCCGATTTTTCCCCATGTTTTGTTTTGCTTTGTTATAGTATTTGATAATCTGTATGTTTTCTCTGGTTACCTCCTGTTTGCTCCTCGAGCAACTTTTGGCATGTGAAGCATTGATAACATGCTGTTGAGCGGCTGCTGTGTGGAAGCACGTTGAGAGCGCACTTTGATTGAATCTGTGGAGGTCACCTTCTGTTAGGATATGACACCACCGAAGGACCCTTACATTCAAGTAAGAGTGTTGGACGACATCGGGGCGGTGCTCTTGGGCGACCAATCCACATCTTTGGTGCGCAACTCCATCCACTTTGTGAAGCGAAGTGAAGCTGAGACTCTTATTTCCCAGGTACTTTCACGTAACCTTTCCCTGTTGCTTTCATTCCCAGTGCGGTTGGAAAAGAGGACGAGGGTGCAGAGTCATAATCCCTGTTCTCCCTGTGCTCAGAGAACTGTAGATCTCCAACTTCTGAGGGTTATGGTGTAGTCTCGAGGAGAGGATTATGTCTTAGGGCCGCTTCACACTATGGCCAAAGGTCGAGAGGTCGTTGGTTTCCACTAATTAGATTGCAAGAAATCAATAGTTCGGCATCTCAACCCTTCACACTAGAGGCCAAATTTCAAAGGCTGTCATGCTCCAAATGCGTACATGGTAAAACTTTATAATCCAAAGCGACAGTCTCTCCAGAAAAGTTTGAAGTTTGAGTCAAGCTGAAAAGGAGACCCAAACTATGGTTGAGAGGTTGTCACATTATTTTCACAAAATAATAAAAAGCCGACAAGATCTTGGATGTTAGATTTGGAAGGTCTAGTAAATGTTGTGACTTTGGACTTTGGGCTTGGCCTTTGGAGCCTTCACACTATGACCATTCAAGTTGAGAGGCCGTGGAAACTCATTGCTAATAGTTTGGCCTTTGGACTTGGCCTTTGGAGGCTTCACACTAAGGGTGGCCAAAGGTACCAAAAACAATATTTTATTGCCCATTTTTTTGGCCTCTCAACAAAGTTTGGCCACTCAATCCCACAGCCTCTCGACTTGGTCTGCCATAGTGTGAAGCGGCCCTTATATAAGTTCCAACGCTCAACCGGTTGTCTAGTAATTAGCCTAGCGTGCACGATCATAACGGTTGATGAAGTTTTGTCAATGTTCTCAATTTCCTACCTCAAACTGTAGAAAAGGCACGGGTCTACTGAATTTGAATCTCCCATGTAGAAACTTTCCTTCAATGCTCCACACTCTCACTGACACACGTGGAATCTTTTATTGTTCAGGGTATGTTAGAGGAGTTTACTGGGTGATCCAAGGGACTTGCTCTCACGTCACCTGTCTGCGTTTTCTAACGCCTTCGGCCAACAGAGTTATGCCTCCTGGGGTACCCCCTTGCAAGGTCAGGTTGGAGCAAGATACAGCGCTGTCCAGTTTCAGACATTCAATATTGACATCAATCTCAAGAGAAGAAAATAGATGTGAAATACTTGCCTACATAATGCTCAACTTGCTTCCACAGCACAGCATCGGACCCTGCCTCCAAGTCCTCTGGAACATGCATGGTAGATGGCTCCTCACAGTTGGCCTCCACGTGGTTAGTTTTTTCTATGCACGTCACGAATTTTACAACTACGGTAGACGACAGAAGCACTTGAATTCTTGAAGCACAAGCTACAATTGAATGTCAAGACGTTAGCGCTTGCTTTGGCACGTGGAACCGTGGCCTTCTGGCATCCTATTACTCCTTCTGGCTGATAACCAGGGCTTTTTTTATTTTGGCTTTCTGGTGCCAGATTGCACCCAAAAAATAAATCTGGCTAAAAAATGTCAAAAAAAATGCCAAAAAACTTGGATGAAATTGCTACAAGGCTTCAAATTTAAAAAACAAACTTGGATGAAATTGCCAAATTGTGGATGAAAACCAAATTATAGACATGTAATATGTACTAGTGTGATATTTTCTATCCAGTATGTAGATGAATGTTGAAATTTGGAGCACCACTATAACATATTAAATGGCCACTTTCACACTTCTTAAAAAATGAAAAAAAAGCCCTGCTGGTAACGTTGCCGAGCTTTGCAGTAAAATTACCTCAAGGTTCTTTCCTCTTTAATTGTGTCTCCCGTGTAGTGAAGGATGGATTATCCAGCTGTGCAGACTGTACATTACAAGACACTTCCGTTACACTATTGCTAGGCTGTCCTGATGTACTCTAGTCCTTCACATCCTTAATGATGTACGAAGGTATACTAGGAGTATTCTATCACACTGTTCGCAGAAAGTGCGAACTGGCTTAGTACGCACAATGTATACACTACTGTATACAGCAAACATCCAATTGTCCATTCCATTGCTTGAACAATGCGTGTCCTGGAGAGATGCCGTATCAGCTAACGAATTTTCTTATTATGCCTAGCTAAGTTATGGAATCTATTATGGGATTATAAACCATTTCGGTATATATTCATAGGAATTTGTATTTTACTTGCTTTATTTTTTGTGATGGAATTTATTAGCCTAGACGAGCCTAATGTACCCAATTTGGAAAACCCTCAGGAAATTGAAAAAGTAGTATCATCAAGATCAGGTAGTAAAATCTCTAAGTTTCTTGAAAATATACGTACTGCAACAATTTGAATTGAAGTCGGAAGAATTACAGCTATTGAAATCCATAGATGTGCTCTAACCTGTGTGGCGAACTTGTCTCAGCTTATGGTAGTAAAGAAACTTTGCCTTTTTGGAATCCGGCATGAATTCTGTTTGTTTCTTCTAGGTCTGCTATCCTGCACCCACAGAGTTGGGTAGACAGCCTGGAAGGACTAGAAGTACTGTATAGAAGAATGAAAAATGTATCTTATATCGTCGTAGTGGTATGGTAGCTGTGGTGTCGGGACTCTAAAATGTAGGCAGAGTCGTGAATGGCATTTGTACAGATACTCTGCAATCTGCAGCCGTGCAGCAACTCTGTTCTGTGAGATTCTGAGAACAAGAAGAAATTGAGTAGTGGCAATTGATTGTCTCGTCCTGGATGCAGAGTTTATATAGTGGACGGAGATTGCCGTTTCGGATCATCTTCTTTAATGCATTGGGGCATAGCCCTTAGGTTCGTTAACCATACTTCATCCGCCACCTGTGCTTCCACGTCTTGGTTCCTGTGCCAGCTCCACAGTGCATGGGTAGCATTCGCTATGTTGAGCTGCCCGAATCCGAAGCTCGATTCCCGCTTGACTGACCAAGAGGGTTGTGGATTCTTCCAACTGATAACAGATGAACGGTTAAGACAAGAAAAGAGAGGTTGGAGATTACTCAGCTCAGTTAAGTGAGTGTTAAAGGCTACAGAAATACACACATTCTCAAAAGACTGCACTATTGCAAAGAAGAATGCAAACTCATCAAGAAGGTTGCGCATTCAATGGTATCAGAGGCATACCCTGTAGCAAGCCCCTCCCGGTTGCCACCGTCACCAATTGTGATGTGCACGATGCCGCATTCGTTTAACTCGTTTTGATATACTCGAAACTGTTCAATTTATTACCGTAAGAATCAATCAGTGACGGATGAGGAATTGAAAGTATCTAGAAACATGGATCGCAACAGGAAGGCGGAAAACAAGATTAGAACGCGATATTCGTTAATTTGGGAAAAACCTTAGATTTTGGGACTTCTGAATTTTCATTTTTGAGAGTTTTGAGGTGATTTATAGTGAATTCTATGATGATTTCTTCAAGACCTTACATCAATGATGAAACATCTTGAAGGAATTATCGAAAGACTCACTTTATCTCACCAAATTCTCACAAATGAAAATCTTAGTATCCCCTAAATCCGTTTTGGGAAAGTGTTTTTTCCAAATTAACGAATATTGTGTCTTAGGCAGTAATTGTACTGCAAGCGGAACGACAGGAATGGATGAACATTGTAGCACGTGTCAGATGTTGAGGTGTTTGCATTCGAGTTGAAGGAACTGGACCAATACCGAGCGTTCGTAGGCATGAACGTGGCCGGCAAACAAGATATCTACACTGTATTGGTAGAGTAAGGTCTCCATGGCTGCCATCATGTCTACGCTCTCGCGCTCGCCCTGATGTGCAATGTTGCTATTATACCAGGGGGCGTGTAGCATTGCTATCAGCCACGGAGTCTTCGCCCTATCCATTCTCGCCAAATCTGCCTGTGTTATAACAGAGAAAAAATATTAGATATGCATGTCGCAAAACAGACCTTACTTGCACTCCCATGATGCAAGAATGGATGAAATCGTATCAATACAGGAGATTTGTGTATTGGATGGCAGTGGAAACTGTTGTTTGAAAAAAATCAACAATAGCGCTACTCTCGAACAGTGAAAGAAGGACGACCTGCAGCCATATGTATTGAGCAGAGCTTCTGCCAAACTCCGCGTAGGAACCAAGCATTAGCACATGAGCACCGGCAACCTCGAAGGAATAGTACAGATTCGAAATAGAGCTACTCTCATTATAGGGCATCTCCCAGCGCGTATTATACGCGAGAAAGCTTTTCACGAGCAATGGAATCATCTCTTCTTCGTGATTTCCTTGCGTCACCATCCAGGGCTTGTAGTTGGCGTAAGGGGACATCATCTGGCCGAAAGTGTCCCATCGAGGCTGGACGTAGTCTGCATATGACAAATCGCCAGCAAACAGTAGGACGTCGTAGTCATGGGCTGCCACATGCTGCAAGGTCGAAGCAGTCCAGTCTGTTTGGCCTAAATCACCTGTGCTCCAATCACCAAGACAAAAATTATCTTCAATATCTAATCACCGACATTTCCTATGCAAGAAAGAGCAAAACCTGCAGTTTCGCCAAATGGCGATTTTCCATCCAAACGTTGCAGGGGACCTAAAAGAGAGAAAATAGCGCTAAGACTTTGGGAGGTGGAAAGGAGTATTGGAGTGGAAATCGTAACGATAGTGCATGTTTAGTAAAACCGCCTACAAATCTTGCACTTCAAACCATTGCTGGACCTTGAACTCATCTCGCCAGAACATAATTAGCCTTTCTAACGACATCCAAATTAAGGTTGAATGAAACAAACAAGGAGCTAGAGTGTGTGCACCTACCAACCACGGCAAATTTAACGGGCACAGAAGGTCCAGAACGAGGAGGCGTGGTGAAATTGAATTCCGGGCCAAATCCGCCACATCGATAGAAGTAGGTGGTGGAGTCGAGTAAGGGACCAAGCTTCACATGATGCATTAGGCCCGATTTATAAGCGAGGAAGGTGTACTTCTTGGACACGCCGGTGGCTGTCTTCCACAGATTGCCTGACTGAGTGCCATACTGCACAGTTGCCGGCACACTTTTGTCCGAAGTCATCCATGACACTTTCATGTAATTCGGCCCTGCCAAGGACACATGCATCTGCGTGCTTTTGTTATTCTTAGCTTGTGCGAGTTTTAAAAACTACCTCAATTTAGACTACTTCGCAGTCGTCTTCCTGCAACTTCAAGAAATTTCGAGAATACGGAATCGAGGCACGCGATTTTATGTTCTACTAAAAGAGATTGCAAGATCTTAAGTACCTGGTCAGGATCAGTGGCGCTCTTCTTGACAGCAGATATTTTCTGCCGAATGTTGCTCAAAGCAGCGCAGGGAGGGCGCACATAAGGCATATCGCTACCGTGTATGACTTCAGCCACGACAGTCAAGCAGGAAACGATAAAAAGCGATGTGAAGATCGCCGTTGCAAACGCTGCCCTCTGTGATTCCATCCTTCTAGAAAGATCGGGCTAATTTCTTGATCACAGATTGGCGGAGAATGTCTTGAAAGCGCTTTGATCACTCCTTACTGTGTGGAAAATGACAATCAAACAGATTTCACAGGCCTTTTCAAGCTATACAGAAGGCTAATATCGAACAGCATTCGCATACCTTTAAATTCCAGCTTATACAAGATGGCACTACCGAGCAAGCATTCACAGACCTTATCGATCTTTACGGGAAGATCGGACAACATTCACAATCCTATTCAAACTTTACAGCGACAAGAAATCCATGCAATTAGGCTCTCGGAGATGACAGTCGCGTTGATCGAGTGCTGACACTCAACCGAATTCATCAGGCAGCAATGCAGATTGCGCAGAAAGCAAGCCTAGCTAGCAAGCCGCAAAACTTTAAAATCGTGTTAGATAGTGCAACGCTGGTAATGCACGTCTAACTTCCATCACAACATTCACAACACAAGAATTGCATTAACCACGGGGAAATCCATTACGCTACGTCGGATGTTTAATTGTCTGATGAAAGATAGCTTTACTGTTCAAAGTCTATATACACACTCAACCGCTTTATTATCACTTCTCTCTTGTCACACACCCTGTTCTCTCACCAAACCTCACCAAACTCTACGGAAATTTGCATCCACTCTGTTCCATTATCACCAAACTCTGTTACAGTTGCATACTGTTGTGTAGTACTGTAATTTCAAGAAATCTCACAAGCGAAACAGATTCTAACACAAAAAATTACATTCATCAGCGACGACACGGAGTTTCACAAATGTGAAAAGAGCTCTATACATCCTTCAATCCTCTAAATACTTTTGTTATGTCACTTTCACACGAAGCGGCTGATGAATGTGACAAACAATACATACAATCATGTGAAATTTGAACAAACATAGCTGTAACATTAAAGAAATCTGAGTGTCATCAAGCGTGTTAGCAGGAGACGGACAATAGACGTCTCACCAAATCCACGGCCAGGACAAAAATGTTGACAGACTTAGCATACACGCCAATTTCCCGAGGATTGTGCCAACCATCACTCGCTTCATCACAACGACACCGTACTAACTGTCGTGTTTCTTAGACTACCGCTACCACTCGCAGCATTGAGATCGGATAACTCAAGCTCGTGCCAAAGGAACCTTACGTTTCGCATCATTCAAATAATTCTTCCGGCATATCCTTACCACCGCTTTTCAGCCAGTTTCTAAATTAAAGAAAAAGCTGTACTCATCGCGCTTGTTGGCTTCCCGTGTATGCAACCATCGCTGTGCTCAACGACAGATACTCTTGCATTGCTACCAACTAATTCTGATCCAATTCATACGGCGTAATGGCCAATTCACACGGCGTAATGGCGACGTGCACAGCAAGTGAGCATGCACTGAATCATGCAAAAGGCCTAAATCTGCCTAAATCTGTGTCAACTTACATTTTCTTAGAGTCGCAAAATATCTGTGGAGATGATTCAACCCGAGGATTGTGCCACCGTGCACAACCATCACTCGTTTCATCACAACGATACCGCACTAACTGTCGTGTTTCTTAGACTACCGCTACCACTCGCAGCATTGAGATCGGGTAACTCAAGCTCATGCCAAAGGAACCTTACGTTTCGCATCATTCAAATAATTCTTCCGGCATATCCTTACCACCGCTTTTCAGCCAGTTTCTAAATTAAAAAAAAAGCTGTACTCATCGCGCTTGTTGGCTTCCCGTGTATGCAACCATCGCTGTGCTCAACGACAGATACTCTTGCATTGCTACCAACTAATTCTGATCCAATTCATACGGCGTAATGGCCAATTCACACGGCGTAATGGCGACTTGCACAGCAAGTGAGCATGCAAATCATGCAAAAGGCCTAAATCTGCCTAAATCTGTGTCGACGTACAATTTCTTGGAGTCGCAAAAATATCTATGGAGATGATTATCGGAGTTGTCGCTGTAGCAGCTGCGCGCGCTTTTGAATGTCACCGTTAACCCCTAAACGTCCATGAGGTCGAAAATCGTCCTTTCAGTGCTTACGAAGCAAAATCATGTTTTTTTCAATTTTTTTTCTTCTGAAAGTGGTCAGGGTGATGTGCTCAATCTCTGAATGTCAGAAATCGCATGCCTCCATATTTGTTTAAACTTCAATTTGTGAAGAGATGTAAATGTCTTGTGCTACCCTTTTGCTGCCCTTCCTACAATTTTCGTGAGGGCATTATTGACTTTTGCACTTTTGGGAAGAATATTGGCCTTTATGGGCACATGTCACACTGCTATAGAGGGATTGAATAGTGAATTCTTCATGGGCTGCGCCTTGATTCAGGCACGGTCACCCGTCAATCCTTTAAGGGTTAATCCTTCTTTGTACATCAAGTGGAGAGGATTGCTCGGTCCACGGTAATGCAGTTGCGACTTGTTACTGCATTGCGGGCTCTTTTCCGGGCCCGTTACCTCAATCCCTTTGAATTCATCAGGCAACCATAACATTGTTCACCACCTTTTATTCTTACCCCCAGCCGTGGAGGGATATTCCTCGCTATAGACCTGGGGAGCTTTTGATTATAAATCCTCAAAGTTGATTGGTCCTCAGCCAAAGTTAGGGAATGGGCATTTGCTGGGGTCCCTCATATTTGGGGAGCAAAAGGGAACCCCTAGTGAAGGTTAACAATGTTATGACCCTTGAATTCATCAGGCAAACCCCAAATTCACCCGGTAACTCTCGACTTCACTAGGTAACCCAAACCACATTTCTTTTGCAAGCAAGAAATTCCAAGAGCTAGACTAGTTTATTCATGCTATAGTGCGTGCCACCAAAAACCAACAAAGATGTAACAATCATATTGACTAATTATAGCAACCCTCAAAAAATTATATCTCTTCGTAACTACAAGCAATGAGATGTTAGGAAAAAAGTTACTAATAGAAATTAGAATTCTTGTGTGCCAAAGAAAGGTTATCATCATTCAAAAATGGTACCTATTGGACATTTTACACTAAGAGGGCAAAGAATTGGCCACCCTAGCACTCATTGCCTCAATGTTAATAATTAATTTGCATGAAATTAACAAGTTGACTGACTAAATTTATAAAAATCCAAAGTGGAACCATGCTACTTGGCCAACGCATTTACGTTCATCGTGACAAGTCCAAGAGGTGTCATCTTGATAGTGGAGTAGGTCACAATTGAAAGCCAATAAAATAAACTACCCGGGAATTTGGCCACTTTCCATAGTTTGTTGGTTTATGATGTCACGCACCATAGTGCATGTGACACTACCTTACAAATGATGATGCATTACTAGAAATATATCTAAATTATTATAAAGTAAATTTGGTAGTAGAACTCTCTTTTTTTTTTCTGTTTGTTTTGGTCGCATTGATGAGGATACTTTTTTGTTGATGTTGACTAGAAAATTGTTGATTTTTTTGAACATCAAGATTTTTATTGAACATCAACAAAAAAGAAGTCTCCTAATCAACGCGCCTAGAACAATAGAAATAAGTAAGTTTGCTATTAGTGTAAAAACACAATTTGGTGCGTACATAACTTTGAAAATTCATAACTACACCCACAAAAGGTCCAAAATTCAATGAAACAACTTAGGTGTAATATACTTTTAACTTTAAATTATCTAGGATCCACCGTCCCAAAAACAAATGGAAAATAGTGCTACAAACAACTCTTTTCTAGACACCCCATGTCAAGAATGGTGAAGGTGTGCACAACAAAGCAAGGAGGTCATCTATTGTGGAGTACTTTAAATCATTGAGTCTCTATCACTATATTATTTTGGCTTGGTAACAACAACAAGCAGTTACGCTACAAGAGGCCTTATTTTTGTAGCATTGGTTTGCTTTTTGAGTAAAGTACCTGGTCAAACTTCCTCAAAGATACCCTTTCTCAATACAAAGCCTCCTCCCTTGGATTCTAAAGTCAATAAATTCAAACCCATCTTTGTAATAGCAAAATTATTTAGCCATGGTAACATTAAATTCAAACCCATGTACCTAATAGCAAGAATCTAGCATTACAAGGCACAAGCAACAAAAAATCGAAATCCAGACAATAGAAGTATAGCAAACTTAAGCTGTGAGAAAGGAAAATAAGCTCAGTTCGAATTCCCTGGTAATAATCAGTGGGATTAAATGGTAGTACACCCAAAAAGGAGAAGAAAAAGAAAAAGAAAAGCTCGGAGAAGCTGGCATCTAGAAGATGCACAAACTTCATCTTTCCTGTATACCTGTAATGATCTATAAGTCTCAACTGTAAAAGACACAGTTGCGGGTCCAGCAACTTGTCCTAGTTCCGCAAATTATATAACAAAAAGTAGCAGCCAGCTATGTTGAGCCACGTCATCTTGCACAACCAGGATCAAGTGGCAAATCCTCAGGCCAGCCATAGTCATTCAGCAGAACTAGAACAATGCCATTAGTCCATCCAAATCCAGTCTGAAAACCACCCACCCAAATCAGATCCAAAACCCAAAACAAAAGAATTGTAAGAAATTATACAATTCAAAACCTTGTATTGAGTCATACAAAGTCTCTTTTAAAAAAAAATTAAATTAAATAATTTAGGGAAATATATAGGAACCGATTACAGAACTTGCGTGTAAACCGGCAACTTTGCTCACTTGAGAGAATGATGTGGAGTTGTGTCCATGATTGGGTCCAATTGACCAATCACCATGACACAAAAGAAAAGTGGTTGGAGAAAAGACCACACTAAATAGTGCACTTAGGCTGCCCCATACTAATTTCTTGTCATTTTACACTATATAAATACTAATTGATAATACAATTATGTTCATTGATAATCATTGTAATAATTATTTTTTAAAAGTTTGACAACAACAACAAAGCTGCAGAAAAACAAAACAAACTAGCAACGTCAAGTTGTTAACCATGTGAAATCCTAGTATCAAGAGAGTTGCAATGGTCTTCAAGTGACCAAGCAAGAAGTCATAAGAGAACTTTCTAGAGGTAAGGCAACCTAATTTTTAAGGTAACCTAATTGCACCATTTAGTGTAAAATTTTATGAACCCATAGACAAAAAATAAAAATAAGAAACAAGTTGCAAAGGACAAAGAAGTAAAATAAACTGTAAAGTTGAATATGAGCAATTTTATTTATTAATTGGAGAACTTACTTGGGTTGTATACTCTCCACCCCCACCAACTTCTCCGCAATACCGCGCGTCATATTTTTCAAGCATGTGGCCACTGCTTAGGAATGCCGCGTAGTTTGATTGCAACCAGGAGCACATGATGGCCATGGCCATGGCTCTTGCTTTCTTACATCCTGACATCATGAGGCTCTCAATGATCATGTGCTGGAGCGGAGCCCAGGCATTTGGAAAGTCCCTAGAAAAAAAAATCACAACTTCAAACGCTTAGAATGACCCTTTCCATAACATTCAGGAGCCTGAAGAGAGGCTGCCTTTCCCTCTTTTCAGGTATTATTCACGAACTTCATCATAACAAATTTTTTTTTTTGACATGCCTGGTTCCCACATTGACATATGTGCACTAAACTGAGTCTCTCTTTCATAAACTCTTTGACAAATTCAACCAAGTGTCCTCTTAGCTACTAATGGGTGTGGAATATTCCACATTCTTCAGTTGGAGGGAGGGCAGGCTTGTTAAGTGCTATTGAATGTTATGTTGAGCATGACTCTAATTCAAAAAACAAAAAACTAACACCATATCAATTATAGCAGCGTAAACAAGCGCTTGATCAAAAAAAATTGCATTTTTAGTTGTCCTTATACTTGTGAACATGATAACAAAATTACAAAGTGGTGTCACTTTGCATAACCTCACCTCACTCTTGTTAGCAAAAATACAATTATTGGTATTTTCTTCAAACAATATTTACACAAGTTAAGGGTTTCACGTACAAGCAATCTCACATTTGCACCACTGGTTACTTGACCTCTACCCTTGTTCCCAATGGCTTAAAAGTGAGAATCCTCTTGCATGAGGCACTTATCCTACAGTTTCAAGACATAGTTTGAAAATGTGGGTTTCTTCGGTACATTTTGTTATTTTCCTTGAAGCTTTCTCAATTATGAAAGCGATCACTGTTTGTACTATATGTACACAAAAGGAGTGAAACTTTGTATCAACAAAAAAAACAAAGTACTATGAATATGGTACAAATCACACTGAAGCCATGTTACTTTTGGTACTGAAAAATGTGGGTTTTAATTCTTCATCTAAATCCATTTTTTGTTACTCTCCTTGAAATATATAAACTGCTAAAAAAGCAACCCACTTTTTGTCTCTTTTATGGATTTAAGGGTGTGAAAAAGCTTTTGCATTAACAACAAAGTAGAGCTTAAGTTTGGTACAAACCACTGCTGCCCCGTCTCCATTAACGAGGTGGCGATTCCTGCAGGCTGCACTAGGCCCGAGGTGGAGAGCGCCTCCACTACTTTATCAATTTTTGAATCTCCTGTAAAACATTAAAAAACAAAAAACGAAAAAATGAAAACACGTTAAAAATCTAATACCAGGATGAAAATAAAGAAAAAATCATGACCTAAAAAAACATGTGGGACAGAAGGCATCAAAAAGTAATAAACTAAAAAAGTGATCAAAGTGGAGGAAAAAGGAGTAAAACTTTAAATGAAAAAGTTCAATGACCTGGAGAGAATATATTGCACCATAAAGGCACGAAGTTTGAGGCATATACGTTTTGATTCAACCTGCTGCTGTCCCACACGTACATGCTCTGCAACACGAGGAAAAGTCATTATTCCATATACGGGTAATGGGTTCACTTTAAAGTATAAAGTTTCTATAAAAGTTTGTGGATTTGCAACGTCCAACTTTGTACTTTTTGGTTGGTGTATGCATTCATATCACTGAGCGGGGAGATTTGAATTTTAAAAAATAAGAAGAAGGCAACCAAATGAAATGTCAAAAAACCAGTTGAAACTTGAATCAAGAAGATTAAAAAGTTTCCCAAAAATCTAGCCGGTTTTTACTATAGTAGAAGTACTGTAAGTACTATAGGCAATAGCGAAGTGCATGCGCTAAAAACACCCAATCTAAAATGAGAAATGTAGTTTCTTTTACCAAGGAAGTTCCAAACTCTTCCTCAACATTGGTTCACATTAAGTAAAATGGTTTGTGTACTAGGTAACCAGTTTGTGCTACATAGTGGCAAGTTAGATTATTGGACATAAATAATTGTGTGCAACTTAGGGGTTGTTCACACTACATCCCACGTCCCATTTTTGATTACAAGTTCAATGTGAGATTGAAGCTTTGTTGGGTTATAAGGTAGGTGCACCCATTAGCATGGAAATAAAGGTTTTGGAGTAGGTAAAACAGTTGACTAACTTTGAAAAAAATATTGTAAGTTAGGAAATGGAAACCAAAAATATTGGCATCATTTTCAAGGTTCCAAGTGCAAGTATTTGTTCACGAAGATTTTTCAAAGTCCAAAATCACTGAAATTGTAAGAACCATGTGTAAGAGATGCTAAACACAAGGCTTGTTGGTTCTTAAATAGTGAGATGGGTACTCAAAACCTCATGCTAGTCACCCACAACCATCACTTCATCACCCATAACCATCACCCACAACCATTTGTTTTTTTATTGATTAGCCCTGTCACTATCAGGTAACAAGCATGGGAACGCAACGCTTATGGATGCTGCTACCTTAAGGGTAAAAATGAGTACTAAAACAAAGTTACAAATATTTTATGCAAACAAATATTGGTGAGACTTTGGCTACAAACTAGGTCTAGCAAAACAAATCAACCCAAAACCTCAAGTGGAAGTCCCACTTTCTCTAGTGCCAAAACTTTCAAAGCGTGCTGCCATGTAAGTAAAAGACAACTAAATCAAGACATGGGACCTAGGACATAGTGTGAAGCACTAAGTCCAACATTTCAACTCAAATTCTCAAATCTCAGTGGGACTTGGGATGTGGGACATTGTGTGAACCACCCTGTCCTTAGCAAATGCCCAAACTTGTATCTTATGGTTGATCTACAAGTAGGTCATGTTGCAAAGTAGCAAGGCAAGTATTGAGACATAATTAGTTCCATCCCAACTTCATCCTCAACCCATGGATGTACAAAACTTCCAATATTCACAAAGGACTATGACATATAATTCTAAAAAAATGACATGTTTCTGTCTTAACCCTTAAATGTCTAAACGCATCCTTTGCAACCATGACAATAAAAGATATTATTCTTGTATTGGGAATGGATTCACATTCTTACTACATTTGAAATCAACAAAGTTGAAATATAGATTAATGCAACTCTAGTGAGCTATTTGAAATCCCAAATTAAAACTTCTTGTTGGTAACAAATGCCAAATACACAACATCGTATCTACTATCTCCATGGGACGTTTACTTGTAAAAAACAACAACAAAAGATGGACTTAACATTCATATGAAGAGTGTGAGAGAGAGGGGGTTAGTACCTTTCGCATGTGGGCGGGCTTTTGTAAGGGAAGCCAGTAGTCCAGCCACTGGCCCATGAGTTCATTCCAGAGGATGGCCTCAAAGGCTCGTCTGCGAGCATCAGCAGCTCTGGTGAAGTGCTTTGCCACTACCACGTCGTTCAAAACTTTTGCCAACATGGCTATGTCGCACTCCATCTGAAGGAGAAGACAAAGCTCATCATTTTGTTATTCACTAGTGTGCCTTGCATGCACTTTGCGCCATGTCTTTCTTAATTTCCTAGGACTTTTTAGCTGACTTTTCACTTTAAAAGTCATTTTCATTAATTTGGGAAAAACAAAGGTACCATTATGTACTCCACCTCAATCCAAAATAGTCACCTCAAATCAGATTCAAAAGTATCAAGTTCAGTCTGAGCCACTAAGATTTTTTCCCTCACAAATTTCTCATCTTAGGTGAGGACAAGTGTACCAAAGGGGCTTGCTTTGGGGTGATCACCCCAATCTTCCCAAATTTTCAAAAGTCCCAAAATGACCCTTTTGACCCAAATTAACGAATATGACATTTTTTTCTTTCTTTGATTCTTCCTCTCCTTACCTTCAAATTTCAAAATTTGAGTGCCTTACAACACCCAATGCTTGACACCCAATACTTGAAACTCAATACTTTGTAACATAGAAATTCAAACTCATAAAAGATGTTTTAAAAAAAGATTCAATGACTTTCACCTCCCTTTGGATGCTTTTCCTCTCTTCCTCTCTCTAATAGAACTTGTGACGGACAACCCACACTTTGTAATATAGATTAGTAAAGACTTTGTCAAATGCCATTATGCTTGCTTGCAAGCATTATGGGAAAATGCGCGCTTTGATATTAAGGTGAGTACACCCAATGCCAACACCTGCACCTAATGCCGTCACATATACAGCACAAAAACATCTAAAATCTGAAATCTACACGTCACAGATGATAAGCTATCTATGACTAGTCTAAACTTCAAATTTTGGATGTTTTTGCGCTATACATTTGTGACGGCATTAATTGCAGGAGTTAGCATTGGGTGTATTCATCTTAGCTGAATTCTCAACCTAAAAGTGTGTAAGGTAGCAGCATCCATAAGCGCTATGTCCCCATGGCCGTCACCTGACAGTGGCAAGGGCTAATCAATAAAAAAACAAATGGTTGTGGGTGACTAAGTGATGGTTATGGGTGATGAAGTGATGGTTGTGGGTGACTAGCATGAGGTTTTGAGTACCCATCTCACTATTTAAGAACCAACAAACCTTGTTTTTAGCATCTCTTACACATGGTTCGTACAATTTCAGTGATTTTGGACTTTGAAAAATCTTCGTGAACAAATGCTTGTAGTTGGAACCTTGAAATTAATGCCAATATTTTCGGTTTCCAATATTTTTTTAAAATTAGTCAACTGTTTTACCTACTCCAAACCCTTATTTCCACGCTTATGGGTGCGCCTACCTTAAGTGGTGGCCTTTGTGGGGTGTTCTCCATCCAAAGGTGTGGCTCACGTACCTGAAGAAGGAATGCGTTGAGATCCACTGGAATGATAGACGATGTCTTCATGGTGGACAAATTTTCCTCATCTCTGGCACACACCCAAAATAAATAAAAGATTAAAAAGAAAGCAAGAAATTATCAAAAAAGGAAATTAAGAAAAAGCATAGTTTAAAAAGAACTAAAGAAATATTATGAATAAAGAAGGGGAAAAGTTGCAAAACTTGTCAAAGGAAATCTTGCGTATAGAATGTGCAACTTTTTTTCCATGGGAGGGAAAGGAGAGGTGTAGGGGTGTGTTAGTGGCTAGGGTCAAATCAATCAGTCTCATAATATATTCGATGGCACAATTTTTATGGCAAACAAATTGAAAGAAGTAAAAATAAAAGTCGAGTTGTATGGGACAAAAAAAACCTAATTTTTTCATCTAATACATTCCATGTTCATTGCAAATGAGAGAAACAATGAGAAAATTTAGAAGGTACTCAATAAATTATTTAGAATTTGATCACCTCTCTAGTAAGAAAAACCTTGTTACAAACAATAACAACTCATCTATTCATACACTTGGTTGATCTTCAATAAGCAGGTTGGGTGTAAGCATAGCTTTGCTTGTAATGGAACAATGTCAGTACTCTTTAAATAAAATCATTCATTATCCACTTTTTTTTTACAAATATCTCAAAAATCACACCATTGCACACATTAAAATGCTTAGAAGTGTAAGATAAGGGCCTCATACAAGAACACTCTCACATTTAAACCATTAGGAACAAGGGCAGAGAAAATTGAAATGTTTACCCCATCCATCGTGAACTGAAATCCCACCCTGACTCGGCTCCAGTGGCAATCTCACGGTACAGCTGCTGTTGCTTCAATTTACTAAACCCTTCTGCAATTCCTTTATCCTGACCATTTAAAACCCCGATTCCCACCCCAGTTTAGAACCTCATAAGTACCCGTGCAACGCCCAAAGCCTTAATCCCTACACCCTAAAACCAAATTGTAAATTAAAGAAACTACAAATTAGGGTTGGAGATGTTTGCAATCCCCTGTAGTTTATTGACGTGGCATGACATCATGTTAGGAAGATATTCACCCCTGCTTGATTGTTGACTAAATGGTCAAAAAGGAGTCACCTCAAGTTGAATAAAAGCTAACCCACATAGCTCCAATGAAAAATAGAAGCTAAAAAGGAGCTGAAAAGAAGAAAAAAATTGCTACACTAAATTTTAGAGTGACAACAACATATTTTGTAAGTTGCTTATATTGACAAATAGCTTCCAAGAATATGTTTTTTCTATATTTACCTTGGTCACTTAATGAAGGAAATTTTAAGTGAATAAATGGTCAAAAAGTGGTGGTGGTGACTTTTATAGGAATTGACAAAAACCACACTGATATTTGTCTTCTAATGTTTTGAACAATAAACCAAATTTAATTTGTGGGAGGGGGGAGAGTTTCAACGTACAATGGTGGAGCACTCAGGACGAGGCTGGTCCCAATGAGCGCAGTACCGGCTGAGCCGGTGCACACGGCCTTGCCCATCTCGAATCACTACTTCATGAGGCTCTGCACACGTCACATTCTTTAACTTAATCTCTCTTTTTTGTTTCTTTTTTTGTTTAGTTTTACAATGTCAAAATTAGGGCATTCCAATGCACACAAAAAATGCCAAAAAAAAGTTATTGGATATTAAAAAAGTCGACAACTATTAGGCATTTTTGGCCTAATATTTGATGGTTCATTATAGTGTTCACAAAACTGAAATTTTTAGAGGGGTAGAGAGCAAGACGAGAACAAGGCAACGGGAATGGGGACGGGGAATAAAGACTCACCAGTAGTCCAAAACTCGTACTCTTGCAACAGGAGCGGCAGCGCCCTGGTGGCCAAGCTGAGATCGCCGGTCTCAGCAAAGATGGCGCGGACCATCCGACTGAGAAATGGAGGCTGGCTACCATCCACACCACATGCATACATAAACACCGCTTAGACAAACAAAAAGCCACAAATCCAAAAACTCTATGACGAGCTCACAACACAATATTCTGTTACTTTGGGAAACAGTCTTTTCCAAAACCAAATTTTGGGATATTGCATTTCTGAGAATATTTGGTGATTTAAAGTGATTGTTTTGAAAATTTCTTCAAGATATTTTATCATTGGAGTAAGGTCTTAAAGAAATCATCATAAAACCCACTCTAAATCACCAAAAAGCTCTTAAAAACATAAAACTCAAAAGTCCCAAAGTTGCTTTTTTTTTGCCCCAAATTAACAGATATCATGTTTTTGACAACAAGAGTAGATTTTATGTAACACAATATTTGGTAATTTAGGAAAAACAGAGGTCCCAATTTTTTTCCCCTCAAATCCAAAAAGTTACTTTAAAATCAGATTCGAAGATATCATATTCTATTTGAGCCACTAAGATTTTTTCCCTCGCAAATCCCTCCTCTCAGGTGAGGACACGTGTCGGTTTGAGGTGATCACCTCAAATTTCTTGACTCACTTCCAGAAAGTCCCAAAATGTACCATTTTTCCCAAATCAACGAATATCGCGTTTGTTGTGAAAACAGAACACTGTTGCCACTTTGGACTCGGCTATGGCGATTAGACCGAAGTGCGGATATAGATTTAAACTACTTATTTGGAAAAGGGGGTTAAAGGGTTGAGTTTGAGAACGCCACTAACCTGCGATTCTCGTAATATGTGCGTGTGCCGTTGGGAACGAACCCGTGCGTTTGCACTATCGATAAGAAATTGTCCACCATTCCAGCTGCTGTTTGCGTCATTTTGCTTGCGAGTAAACCTCTGCTCCACATGTCCAGAACAACCAAACAAACCTCAGAATGCGCGGAGATTGTGCTTCGTACGAAGAGATTGTGAAAAGAAAAGATTTGAAATATGTAGTTTTTTAATATTTTTGACTCAAATGACAGAAGCTTTTATGCAGAGGTAAAATACAAGAAAATTTTGATGGATACCCCTGAAGTTTGCGATATTTGTACAGATGTCCAATTGCACAAATACTATCGGACCATAAATTTTAAGCAGTTGTTTTGTCACTTCCATTAGAAAGAAGTAGGGTGCGCACAAAGGGAGAAGAAAGTGGTATGCACAACATAACAAACGCCTAAAAAATATGGTCCACAGATATTTATGCAATTTTTAAAGAATCAAAGGCACGTATACAAATATTACAAACTTCAAGGATATATATCAAATTTTCCCTCAAATACAACACTCCATCCCAAAATGGTCTAGAAGTGACACATAGATTACAAAACAAAGGTCAACAATACCAACCTCAAATCTACAACTCAAGCAACAAGACCCACCACCAATACACTAGGGAAACTAACTGGAGCCCAATGCCCATGCACCCAGAAAAGAACCAACCCCAAAACTATTGGGCTTGGAAGACAAAGCTACCTAAGAGACCTAAGCTCAAAGTTGTTACTTTGTGCAAATTTAGACCAAAAGTTAGGACAAGCGGGATACAAGGTTACGTTTGTGCCCCGACTTTAAAACACATTCAACAAAAAAAGCTGCCTGCATCCACGCCTTGACCATTTTCTTTTGCGCCAGATTGGTAAGAGGTTAGGGGGTTTAGAGTTGGACCAATGTGACAACGCAGCTTAGGGACCCGAGCGAATCCACCTTAGTTGGCTCTAAACCATGGATGCATAAACACTGTTTAGTTGGCAATGTGAGAGGAGAGGAGAGGGGAGTGAGGCATGGTCACGCACCTGATGACCCAGTAGCTGTCCCAGTAATAAACCTCTCGAAAACGCTCCCCGGGCACCACGAAAGGGAACTGGAGAGGCAGCAGCGTGTGCCGGTCGGGCTCGCGCTCCACGTCGGCAGAGACGAGACGTGTCAGCGACGGCCACAGCGAGTGCACTTGCAGGCCCCAAGCCCGCGCGTCCGCGTTCCGCACTCGCGGCAGGAACTCCTGCGGGTCCGCGACGTAATCCACCGGCGTGTGCGCCACCAAGTCGCTCCCCGCCGCGTCGAAGTACTCCCGCAGAAACCACTTGAGCTTCTCTGCCACGCCATCGTACGTGATCAAACCAGTCAGATCGATCGACATGTTCACAAAAAAAGAAATAGTGTCCAAATGGAGACGTCCAAAATTGACTAAACTTGTCTAAATTGACAAAAAAATATTTGAGTTAACAAAAAAAGCATCTAAATTGACATGTATGAATTTACAAAAAAAGGACCAAATTGACAACGTTTCCTTGTAGTGAATCCTTACTCACAATCATCCTGAGTTCGAGTAGTTAACACCATATTCGTTAATTTGGGAAAAACTGTACATCTTGGGATTTTCAAATTTTGATATGAAGGTTTTAGGTGGCCTCCTAAAACATACACGTGTCCTCACCTGACAGGAGGAATTTGCAAGGGAAAAAATCTTACTAGCTCATATTGAATCTGATACATTCAAATATGGTTTAAAGTAACTTTTTGGGTTTAAGGTGGATTACAAAGTGGGACACCTGTTTTTCCCAAATTAACAAATATGGTGTTAGTTGCTAGCAATGCACAGTAAGCTTTGTTATATTATTCTAGGGAAAACTTCATGGATACATATCCTTGAAGTTTTGCCATATTTTCATAGATACCCTTGTTATTTTAGAAATTTTGCAAATACTCTTGCATGGACCAAAATTTTCAGGCCTTTGTCTTCTTGTGCATGTCACTTCCCTTTTTCTCCCTTTGTGCACACACTTCTTTCTTGTTATGTGTGTACAAAGAAAGAAAGGTGCTTTTTCAGAAATTTCACAAATACCCATGGACCAAAATTTTCAAGTGTTTGCTCAGTTGTGCATGTCACTTCTCTTCTACTCCCTTTGTGCGCACACTACTATTTTATTATGTGTGCGCACAAAGAAAGGAAATGGCATGCCGAAGTACAACAGAACAAAACAGACGCCTGACAATTTTGATCCAAGGGTATTTGTGAATTTTTTGGAAAAAGAAGGGATATATATGAAAATCTGGCAAACTTGAGGGATATCCATGAAATTTTCCCTAAATTTCTAAACAACTGAGATAAACACACTCAGTCTCGAGCACGATCGCTGCGCACAGTTCTCGCAATTCTAAACACCAGGCAAGACAGGTGCCGTATGTAGATCTTTTGGTCCCCGATATAATAAGTCGAATTAAAGGGGGGCTCTCCGCATCGTGACGCACGTCAACTCAATCCACTTCATCCGGGTACGGAAAAAAACGGTGTTTCTAAAAGTGGATGGCTAAAGTATTAATGAGCTTCTACTAAGCTGGCTTATTGCTAGTGGGGCTGTTTCTCTCGTTTCTCTCTATTAGAGCAGCTCCACCCCTTTCACTGGAAAGAGAACATGAAATGTATATTTTGAAGAGGTCAAGGAGGGGATCATTTGCAGTGACAGTTTTGCCAATTCCAAAACCCTTGCATCCCATCCTGCTCACTTGAACCCCTCGTCTCTTGCCGTTTTGAGCACCTTTCAACTACAGACAAGGGAATCAAGTCCTTCCGTGAACTCTAACGTGTTAATGCCGTGAGGCTATTTTGAGCTCTAGATTGTTAATGGCGTGAGGCTAGTATGAGCTCTACCGTGAACACAAAAGACTTTCACAATGACGTGCACTCAAGCTTGTACTCTCTCCGTCTTTCCGCACTATTTGGAAGTTAATAGCAGTGATGCCATGGAGGTCTGAACCACAAGTCCTCCAGCTAAAGTCCAGTTCCGTCTACTTTTCCGTCTGCCGTGGCGATGCTCTTATCTACCTCGTAAGGGACACCCAACTGGTGGCACCTCGAGGACAAAATCCGCCAAAACCCGACAGAAGGATGAGATAACAACAATTGAACGATGTTACAGAATTCATGACATTGTTCGGAAAAGTAAAACTCCGATCGAACGACTAGTCTAGTCAAGTCTAGTCACGAATCACACTCAATGCACGGCGACAGTCGATCGATCCATCGACCCATCCATCTCGATCGGTCGATCGATCGGTGGAGGTTTATGCATGCACACGTGGCTTCTAAGTTCGTTATTTGCATCGGATTCGCCGCGGACTGACAGACTTTGGAAATGTGGCGGACCTGGTGCGACGGAGCCAGTGATGGGAGCACGCGGCAAGGCGCGGAACGCCGCCTTGGTGACGTCCAACGCGGACTTGAGAGGCAAGTCGACGTACTCCTTGGGATCGAACTCCATTCCGTCGTAAGTCGTGGTGGTGCTGCCGTCGACGACGACTCCGTGGGTGACGACGAAGCTCTGCATCGCCGTCGCCTGCAAGTCCATCAGAAAGCACAGCAGCTCTCCGGCTCTGTCGACGTCGCCGTCGTCGACATCGTTTTTGCAAACCCCACGACACAACTCCACCAACGTCGTCGTCGTCGTTGTCGGCGTCGTTGTTGTCGTCGTTGTTGTCGTCGTTGTGGAGTCGAGTTGCTCCGCTACTCGTAATCGTTCTGGCAAGCTGAACCCCATGATCACTACGGACTAGTGCGGCAATGGATCAGAGGTGGATTAGTCTCATGAAGAGGACGGGAAGAAAAAAAGAGGGAGATGATGAGGGGAGATGGGCATGTGCAGGTGGGTTTAAGAAGGCGAGCTAGACTGGGGTGCTGGGGGAGAGAGATGGCGGAGAATTGGGGGGGTGGGGGAGGGGGAGGCAGGGGTATGAGTCAAATATAGCACAGAAGAAAACTACGAAAGATGAGAGAGATCTCAAGAGAGAGCGAGAAATGCAGCAGCACGCGGGTCGGTAATTCCGGTGAATGCGCCGTCGCGGGCCTCGCGGCGCTCGTCCCGATTGCGCGGTGCCTAACGAACCCCGGCCCTCCGCTTCACCGGCTGGCCTGGCCTGGGCGACCCTTCACGGTCACCGATGACCGTAGCGACTCCGCTCGGTCACCGATGACCGTGGTGACCCCCACTTTCAATATCGTGAAACAAGAAGTGAAAACTATTTTTCACTCAAGACTAGGACTAAAAAGTCTTAATCTGTCCCATTAGATTAATGAGTCAGTAACTGCTTACCCATAAGTGGATAAGGTATACGCCGGGGTAATGATGGTTGACACCATCTCATTGATTAGTTTGATGTGTCTAGGGTACCATGGGTTTGTCATTTTAATTGCCTTCCTTCTAGATTTTTTGTTATCATGCATGAAGTAGTACCGTGAGTTTTTCAGTTGAATTCCCCTCCTTGTAGATATTTTTGTTTTCATGCATGAAGTACCAAGTGGGAGAGGGGACTATCCTTGTGAAAATACATTTGAGGAAAGAAGAACATGATATCACTCAAGTCAATGTCTCGGGAGATCGGGCATTTAGTGTATTGTCAACTGAATGGAAATTGCAAAGATGTTGGTCAAATTTGAAACTACCTGCTAAAAATTAGTCAGATTTAAAAATTTAAAAAAAAAACTTATAGTATATTATATTATGAAAATTACAAAATCCAATACAATGCAGTGAAAAAATCGTTGAAAATGGGAAATGCTCCGGTTTTAGCTGGTAAAATCAAAATTTCTCCCCAATTGCTAACTAAAATTCAACAAATGACACGTACTCTTGCATCTGCAACTAATTCGTTGGTCTACTGTGATAAAAAAAAAAAAAAAAAAAAAAAAAAAAAAAAAAGTGCTATGTTTTTTATGTGGATAATGAGAACCAGAACCAATTTTCATAACTTTGGCTTGGAGGTGTCTTCACAAGTGGAGATTTTTGTATCCAAAGTTCAATTTGTGTTGTCTTTCTTTTGGATATTTTGAGTCCAAATTTGGAATCCATAACCTCAAATTATACTGTAATGAATCCCAGCCTTTCATTGATTTCAACATATAGAAACAGGGAATCATTGGAGAAGAAGACCTCCCAACCAATTACAAAACAAGGGAAACACAACATATGTTAATTGCGAAAAAAATCAATTTTGGGACTTTTGGATTATATACTCTTGGAAGAGTATTAAACAAATAATCTTATGAAGATGTGAAATTCAAATGTTCCGAAATCAAAATTTTCCGAAATAGTGAATATTGTATTGGTAGCTTTTTAATGAGAATCCTATCTTGAAAGTACGTAATTTAATTATGGGCGTTTTTTGCACTGCTCAAACATGGGCACCTCAAATATGAGCATGAATAGGAAAGAAGACATGGAAAACCATCACAAAGGTACCCAAGTCATTGAACAGGTGTCATTATGCTAAAATCCTCAATGTTTTCCAAATCGTATTCTTATTTTTATCGTGTGATGGGCTTCATTTATAAGCAACCCCAAAATCAATCACTAATACTCTACTCATACCAACTTTCACAAACAAGCATCTCTCCATTTTTTGAACCAAATTTTTTATGTATCATTTTGCATGCCTTATATTTGCAAAGAAACACACCATACCTTCTAAAATTCCTATCAATATTTGCTCAGTTGCAAACAAGTGACAAATATGTATTTTGGCACTTTAACTCCTAAAGGACCAAACAACATTTTTTGGCAACATAGCAATTTTGGGCAGGCTTATTTATATATATATATATATATATATATATATATATATATATATATATATATATATATATATATATATATTTTATTTTTATTTTATTTTTTATTTTTTCAAAAATAGTTTAAAAGATGTGTGCCAAAGAGTAGCTTTCCAATGCAACAATTTTCAACTCTTATCAATTTGTAGAAAAATATATATGAAGGAAAATGTATTTTTGCTTGCTTGTAGGGCAAGGAGAGGTACATTTATTTACATTGCAACTAAAGTTTTGAGGATCTTGCCCAAAGGTTGAGGAGCAAAGCTATTTCCTTCCCAAATCTTAACCCAACCTCATTCCAAGAAGGCAATAGTTTTTGCTTATTGCCTTTTACTTCACCTTTGTTGGAATTGGCCCTATGTTGATCAAGCTTGTGAAAACCACAATTTTTGGCCCATTTCCTTTTCTTTTTCTCCCTTCTTCTAAAACTAGCTAAAATCTAAAAATCCACCATTCACATTTTGAGAAGATTATGTATGTAGAATCTAGAAATTGTTGAAAAAACATCTTTGCATAAGAATTTTCTTGAAGCCAGTTTTCTAATTTATTAATATATATTTCCTAATTCAAAATGTCATGAAAATTTAAAGACATATGACTAGTGCTATTGCAAAGGCAATTCTAAAGAATTTCAAGCAAAAAAGTGAAATTAATCATTGCAAAAGCCTCTCCAAATTAGAGATACCTAGAATTTGAATATCCTCCCCCCCAAAAGTTCTTTCTCACTTCAAACCCTATTAACTCACAATCCGTGCAGTAGGTATCTTTCACCTTTTACTACAACATGATGGAGTAGTCTACTACAAGATTCTACAATAAAACAAAATTTCAGTTTTAATTTCTTTTGCCTTTGCTAACAAAATAACTCATTTTGAGTGTATTTTTGGTGAAATGTAGTCAAAAAAATATAGCGGGTTAATCCCTAAATGTCTTGCGGGGATAGTAAGTACATTGCCGTATAATTGGCATTTGCTACCAACAAAAAGTTTTAGTTTGGGATCTCAAATACCTCACCAAAGCCGCATTGATCTATATTTCAACTTTTTTGTTGATCTCATCAAATGTAAGAAAGGTGTGGATCTATTCCAAATATAAGATGAATACCTTGTATTGTACCAATTACAAAGACACTTTCAGATGTTTAGGGGTTAACCCCTCAGCTCTCAGCCCATATTCATCAAAATCTAGACCCATTCACACTCAATCTAACCAAATTGTCATCACAAACAAGATCCACAAAATCTAACTGTATTGAATGGTAGGTGAGACAAGCTCCAAAGTATAAGGAAAAGGACAAATGGTTTGACCGTACTAATAGAAAGATTAAAGCAAGTCAAACTAGAATTTTTTCATTTCTGAGCTCCCCATTTTGAGGTCATGGGGTGCTCAGGGGTTAAAAGCATGCAATTTTTCCTTTCCAAATTGGATTTTGCATGTTTCTTTGTTAGAAGTGTTGGCCAACCAAGTGATGCAAGTTGACTTTTTAACATGTATAAATATAGGGAATTACTATAGTGACACCCTAAATTGCTAACAGGACACCCTCTTCTGAGCATGAAATTTGATAATTTAGTGCTATTTTTTATTTATTGAGTGGTCCAGCATTCATTCAATCACAACATTATCACCTCCTTGAAAGAAAACATGACAAATACAAAAAAATTGAAACATTATTGCACCAATACTATTTTTTGATATATTTTTGCTTTAAGTAACTCAAAAGTCCTATATTTTTAGTTTGAAATTTAAGCACACCTTTTTTTTTTAAACTATAGCCTTAGAATGATAAAGGTGAAACAAATTTTTTGATCCAAATAAAAAAATCAGCAAAATCAGCATTAAAAATCACATTTTCATGCTTAGAAGGGGTGTCCCATTCGCAGTTTAGGGTATCGTTGTAGTAATTCCCTAAATATATGATTTAATTGTATATGTATTTATATACATGTGTGGCAAGCCTACTGTAACAATGTAATTACAGTTATATTTTATTCTTACCAAGAAAAAGACAAACATAGAAACTCAAGTTACTTGGAGAGGGTGAACTTCCATGCTGGCCTAGGTATAGAAAGAAATACCCAGAAACGACAAATAAGTTCACACTGCAAACTTGTGTGTTGATTTTGAGTTTCATGACTCCGGGCCAACAGGGTAGTTTGCTCTAATTTTATATTGTTTCCACTGGCAGCAATCTCTTATATTATCAGTCGGTTCCGGTCAATTCGTACATAACTTATTGGCTATTTTTAAAGTAGAAGAGAAAATTCCTTGACTCTGATTTCTAGGTGTCAGTGCCCCCAGGTCCGTGCCAGCCTCCGCCTATATGACCGCCCCTGCCGGTCATCCAGTTTGGCAGTTGGAATCTGGTGCGTGAAGTTGGCGGAGGTCAGGCAACCCTGGAAATTCTGGAATGCGTGCATTGATTGGGGGCTGCATGCTGGGATTGTTCAGGGCCCTTCAAGGGGGCTTGGTATACTTCACAAACATCTTTGAGGGGGCCGAAGTTGAAAACTTCTCAGCTATTTTCACGGCTGACGTTATCTTGTGAGCGTAAATTGGTAAGCTATGAGCGATGAGCCAAGATTTTGTGAGTGGCAATTGATTTTGATCTCAAGATAAATTTAAAAATCTAATAGCAATTTTTTTAGGAAATTGCTAAAGTCACACCCAAAATTGTTAACGTCACATCTCAAGGTGTGTTTTGAGCATGAACTATGAGAATTTAATGTTGATTTTTTTAATTTGGGACAAGGGATTTGTTTCACCTTTATAATTCTAGTGCCATATTCAAAAAAATTGGAGGTATTTGAATTTGAAACAAAAAATATAGGACTTTTTAAATATTTAAAATAAAAATACATCAAATTAATAGCAATGGTGAAATAAAAGTTCAACAAAAAATTATATTTGTTTTTCTTTCTTTCAAGAAGGTGGTAATGCCTTGATAGAATGAATGATGGACAATTTGAATTAAAAAAAGAGCATGAAATTTACAAATTACATGATTATAGGGGTGTTGCGTTAGCAATTTGGGTGTGGCTTTAGCAATTCCCATTTTTTTAAGAGATGAAAGCATAAAATACACAATTGTAGGGTCCTATGTACATGGTTATAGGTGAAGTTTAGTATTTTGACAAAAAATGAATCTAAGCTCACGTCTCATGGCTCATGAATCCCCACTCACAAAACAATATTCCCCTTATTTTCACCATGAAAGAAATGAAAAATGACTTAATTGTTTAGAAAATTTACCAACAAGAGAGTAAACTTGGAAACTTTGAATTCATATTTGGATTCAAAAATCTTCATTTTGTGTAGGACTTCGACAAGGGATGGAACTTTGGATGGCAGTAAATTTGACCAACTACAAAATAGGAGCAAACTTCTTACTCTTGCCCTTGTTTGTGAAAATGGCTGAGCTTTTCCACCATGGCCCCACAAACATGTGTGTAATGTACCAAACCTTTCAAGGGCGTTATTCAAGCTACACACTAAAAGCATTACAAAGTTGAGCTTTACCGAATGCAAGGCCCACTTCCATCTTTCCCCAACACCCTCTTTATTCTTACATACTTCCTTTGAAAAAGCTTAGTTATTTTACAAACAAGAAAAATAGTAAAAATTTGCCTCTATTTTGTAGCACTATTTTTAGTGTTTATCCGATCTGTTCCCGAAAGACTAACTTGGGGTCTCTAATTCCAGATCTGATTTCAGGGTTCTTGAATTAGGCCAAACGTGATAAATTTCTAAATTTTGACATTTTCTCTTTGTGGTGAAAATCCTAAAACTTTTCACCTTGAGGTCAACTTGAAGGAGAAGAAGAGATTTAGAAAATATGGAGGCCGGTCTTGTGTTTATTAAGAGACTAAGGCAGGAACACCCATTTTTGTGAGGGTTCTCAGAACCATCACTTTTGAAATCTTGGAAAATCTATGGAAGTAAATAGATGTAATGACAAGGATGTACAACACGTGAACATGAAACCTTAATATCGGTTATGGGTGCAATGGCAGTTTGCTTTTTAAAGATTCACAACTTATTGGGTAGATGCATGGTTGGTTGACCCAAAATGCATGTCCCATTCAGTTTTCAGGAACATGTTTTGATGCAAGGCTTATTTCTTATAGAAGAAAGAGCTTGAAAGCATCCTAAATTAGTGCGTATGTTCTATACTTGTTCATAAAACAAAATATGTAATTAATGTTTGTTAAAATTAATAATATGAGAAATAAGGGACTTTTCAATACATATATTTGGACTGTCCCATTCATAGCATCCTATGAAAATGATAGACATAATGTATCAATTTAGCTTTAATGCGTACATAGGGACTACATATGTGATTTAGCATCTTTTAAGTATTGTGTGCTATAATTTTAGACAAGTGGCGTGCAATAATAGCCATGGACTTTTTAGTGCCCAAATTAAGGCTGAATGTTTAGGCGGCAATATCTTAATGATTTTAACATCTTTTTAGTTTTTTCTTTTGCAAAAACCTTCCTAATGGCTACATGGGCCTAGTCTTTTTTTGTAGAATGCATGTATTTGTACAAAGGAAAACAAACACTTTGTGATACATACTCACAGAAATCTCAAAATTTTGGACTTTTTATGAGGTTTTATCCGCCGTTTTTGGGTCAACCAACCATGCATCCACCCTATTCTCACATCATCCAAATAACACATACAAAAGTGCAAACTCATTATTTTTTTGTTGCTAGTAGGATTCTATAATTTGCTAATTTTTTAGTAATAATCATCTTGTTCAAAACCCTTAAACTCACGCTTATGGGTGTTTCTACCTTAGACACCTTTGGACCGCTTCTGGTGTGCGGTAACATTCAAAATTGTGGCTTAATCTAGTACAAAGTCACTAAGTTTTTTTTTAACATATACAAAAAAATCTAAACATGATAGTATTGAAGTTGAGTGTGAACTATTAGCCCATTTTAGCAAATGTTTTCAAGCAAGATATGAAAATCTTGTTTGGGATCACTATACATAAGTTAGTAATTCATGGTTGATGTTATGCACCCTTTATCCACCAAGAACTTGTAACGGGTTCCAAACCTGGAGGCGTTTTTGCAAGAGGACATCGCAGTATTCTCACACAAAATCTAAATTTTCTTGCAAGAAGTTAGAAAGTTTTGTACACTGTACAGTGGCCTCCAACGTAACTTCGTTCACCACACAACTGGTTCATGTTCTGAGGTGAATGAAGCTATGTTGAAGGCTGCAGTACATAAGAAGGTATAGAAAAATGCAACATGGGCTCTCTTGCATGAAAAACCAAGGAAATTATTATGAGAAATAAAATAAAAAAACATCATGAGAAAAACAAGAAAACTATTTCTAGAAACCAAGTTATTTCTCTTGCAAAAACACCTAGAGTGGAACACCTAGAGGGACATATATATATATATATATATATATATATATATATATATATATATATATATATATATATATATATATATATATATATATATATATACATACATACATACATATACATACATATACACACATATTGAAAATGTGATGAGCT